>JARHVA010003489.1:1360000-1587500 GCA_037957365.1 Torreya grandis
AATAAATAAGAGGAACAACCAAGGTCTAAGTTTTCCAAGTGTATAAGACCTAGGTGCTATATAATCATAAAATATCATCTACAATTTCTATGCTTAACTGATTTGAACCATTTTCTATGATATCCCTTGCTTATGAGCACTGGTTCACCTTCATCCATTTCCCTTACCATTCCCCATACCGTTATTGTTCTTCCTCTTATTTCCTATTACCATCATGATCTTGATTATGACCAAAAGGTGTAACACACAGATTCAACAAACCTTTTTGAAGGCACTTCATTTATAAATAAGTTTATTAGGGCATATTAATAAGTGCGTTACCTACTTGATAATTTCATGAAGACATTCTTATAATTACTTATCCTCATATTATTTCCACATCATGAGCTATTCCTATTCTTATCTTATGGTTGCATAGTATTTCCCAATGCCTCAGGTTCTGCTGTTGGTTCATGGTAAATGACCATTGTAGTCAATTTAACTATTGTTTAAGCCCTTACCTAAGGTTATTTTTACTTTGATAGATGGTTTTTTTTTCTAAATTTATGCATATTAATTTACTTTTATTATCCCCAAAGCCCAAAAACATTGAAAATACATAGAAAATCCCTAAAAATCCCTAAAAATCATAAAATTGACTTAAAATATCTATGAGAGATATACAATCATAAAATATTATAGGTGGGAACTTCTTATTATGTCCCAATCATTTATACTTAACATTACCATTTATTTATTAGATACTCCCATTTTTGAGAGAACTACATCAACCTGAGGTGGATGTATAAAGCATCGTAGGTTAACTTAGCGATTCTTCATTTCCACTTCCATTCCCATTTCATATATCATTGTCTTACACTCTCACCATTTTGTGAGTAGCCATTCACTTAAACTCTCACCATTTTATGAGATATACAATCAATGCTTTATGCTCTCACTATTTTGTGAGAAACCAATTCATTACACTCTCACAATTTTATGAGTAACCATTCCTTCACTTCTCTCACTATTTTATGAGTGTACATTTATTATTATTTTGATATAATTAAATATTTACTTGTCATCACTTTTTTTCTATCCTAAATGCTGGGAGAACTATATTTGGCCTAAGGTCCATATGGACTATGTAGGCAATGTCTATTTGAATGAGAAATTTAGGGGCAACTCGACCACACCTTATTTATTCTTATATCCCCCCTATTTTTTTAGCCTATCCATTATCCCCTTAGCATAGGGGAATATAATCCAAACATAATACCTTACTAATTACACATGCACAAATTGTTGATTACTTAGTTGAGTTTTATCTTCTTGCATTATGTTTTTGTGTGTTTATTTTATTTGATTGCTTGTTTTTTTTAAGCATTGCTTATTTTTTTATTATTATTTATTAAAATGCAACTTATTTTACACATAAGTCTTGATTTTTCATAGCTTGATTTTAAGTTGTTTACATTTATATTTAGATTATTTTTGTGGTCTGTCCTTTATTCACATGTATTATGTTTTACACTTAGATCTTGGTGTTCTATATCATGCTTTTAAGCTAAATATTTTCCTTTGAATTAGTCCTTATGAAATTGAATTACAATGTTATCATAAGATATTCATATTTTTGATGTGGGTTTTATGCACACCACAAGAAATTTTTACAAGGTAGCCTATAACTTTTTAGGATAAATGAAAAGGTGTTCACTCCAAGGCATGAGTTACAGGGTATTGGGTTTTATAAATACCCTATTGGTGGAATAACAATGAATGAGGTAGATATTTACCATAGGTGAATTTAAGATGGGTGAATCTAGATCTAATTGAGATGGGTAGACTGATGATAGTTCTAGATCCTATAGGTATGACATCATGTGCAAATTTCCATCAACTCATCTCTGATCAGGATAAAACATCTCTATTGTCAACATTGAAATTATAAATTCCCCTTGTGAAAATAACTTAGCTGAAGTTAAAATAATGTCTAATAGAGGGAACCATTCTAATTACACATAAGCTATGCTTTCAAAACCATACAATCTATTAAAGAGAGCCATAACTATAATAATTCCAAGTTTGAATTTGACAATAATATTAGAGGAAATGCCTCCTTTGAGATTCAGCCTCTGGCCCTTAACCAACCATTATTTCAATTTCTCATCAACTATGTTATGCTTGAGACTAACATTAATAGAGATTTGGTTATAGTGGTCTCAGGCCATGAAATCCTAAGATACCTTTTAAAATCCCTACCAAAAATATCTGCTACTACATTTTTGCTCTTCTTAATATGCAAACAAACACTATGAAATATTCCATTAAAAAATAAACCTCTAATAAGGTCTATGCAAGGAATTACCTATGGTTTTACTGTCACTAGATGGATACCTTGTGTTTTAATGGGTAGTAGGTCATCAATGTATTGCTTCTCTTATGTATAAAGTTGGTCTTATGTGGAATAGGGTGACACAAAATCTATGATATTATAGAGGGTTGAATAATGAAGGAATTTGAATTCTAGGGCAGCTTTACCAAACACCATGTTAAAAAATTTCTTTCTTCTAGCACAAGAATAGATTGAAGGGGATTGAACATGTGCTTGATTTGAAGAGGAGGATAATATATTAATCTAAACTATGAAATTTATTTTTCAAATCATCTAGTTTATTCTCTACAAGTTCACTACAAAGATAGGGCTCTTTAGACATTCAAGGACTTGAAATTTACAAAGTTAGATTGATAGCTTGATGGTGAAATGATTAAATTTCAACTAGATTATACATATATTACCAAAAATTTTGAGTCTTTAATGCATTCATGTGTCATCAATGCAAATAATAGCCTTTTGATTTCATTCCCATTTCAATTTGAATACGCTAGTCATCTTTAGTAGGTTCACTTATTTTCCACATGGTAATTATTTGGTAGCTTAATGTGTCTAATCATCATGTTCTAGACAACTGTCAAATCTTCATTTATTCACTTCTTTAGCTTGTCATTGAACTCATTTATGTATATTATGAGCTTGTGTCTTTCACATTGTGACATTTATCCAATTGTCATTTACTCAAGCCTTCAAATATGTATATAAGTTTTATATACTCTAAGGTTGTGAGTTAACATAATTACACCACGAGGAGCTACCTCAGATCTATAGGGACTCAAAATCATGGGATCATGGGAACACAAGAGTTATTTGATCTATGTATCCCTATTTAAATGTTCTATATAATGGAATGTCAACACATGGCACATGATTGAAATAATAGAGTTAAGGGGACTTGGAGCCATGGGATCATTAGTTCATCGAGTGAGTATGTCTTATTTTGAAAGTCTAGGCCAATATGACTGTGACACTTTTCATGTTCTCTAAGCTTGGAAGCTCAGAGGTATTAAATATTGGGGACACAGAGCCATTAAAACCAGTAATATTTCCATAATTATATGTAAATAAAAAATGTGCCAAGTGTTGAATGCTCAGATTTTAGAAGCTTGAAACCATTAGACTACAAGAATTCAAAATCATTAAAATGTGGGAACTTGGAACCATTAGAATGTGGGAACTCAAAACCATTAGACTATTAGTTTTACTTTTAAATCTTTTGGGGTTTTGTGTAATGAAATAATGTCATATGGCCTCTTCTTGAAGATCAAAAAGTTTAAACACATAGAAAATTTGTGAAATTTGAAGGCTATATATACTGTATGGATGCCAGCTATTGAAATATCAAAGCTCACTATCTTTAAATATTTAAAAACTTTTGCAAAGGGCCATAAGTTCTAGATATTGTGGTGATGCCACTTGTCTTGATCTTGTGCATAATAAAAGTGGGCCCAACTATGAATAGGTAATAAGTCCTTGTTAATAAAACCTATGGTCATTCAAAATATAATAAACTAGGATAAAACATTTGTCCTGTTAGTCCATAGAAATCATGAGAATTATGAAAACCCAAGGTTTAGGAGAAATCAAGATGATCGTTCATGATTTAATTTTCAAAATTTGAATTTATACAACTTTAGATCCCCTTGATCCCCTTATAATTTTTCATGAATAAATACATATAATGGATTCTTAAGGTTTGAATGGCTCTGAATAAAGATATTTAAAATAGTGGGTCCCTATTTTGATTTTTTCAAATGGAGTGTATGTGTTAGGGTACAAAAAATGATGACTCATATAAGAAAATAGTCCTAAGTATTTTGAGAACCCAAAATCTTAGAAATGTATCATAATTTTTTTTTATCCCTACCAATAAATGAACAAATAAACCAAACCTTAAAATAAAATCCCATTTCCTCATGCAACATACTAACCCTTTTCATTCCTTATATCTAAGAGTGTGATCTTTTGGATTCAATATTATTTGTTATGAGAGTCTTGAAAAAGTTTTGGATAAAAAATGTAGGATTCATTCTAACTTTAGATTTAATAACCAAATGATAAGGGAAGACTATGCATTTCTCTACTTCTAGCTAGACATCTATATCCCTAATAGAGATACATCTAATTCCACTCAAAGTCTTGATATACTACCAACCATGCATCCATAGCCCTGGTAGAGATTACTTGAATCACCCATCTTATATCAATTTATATGATTGAGTTTTTTTTAAACACAAATAAAAGAAAGGTCAAGAATCACTATTGGCTAGGTGTATGTGTAAAAAAACTTATTTTGGTTAATACATCCTTGTCATTGTGTATCTAGTTTTATGTTTATTATCACTCATCTATGTTTTACCATGTTATAGTTTAGTTGATCTTTGGAAATGGAAAGTCTTTCTAAAATTTACATGATTATATCAAAGTAAATCTTAGAGGTCTAGTAAACTCATTCAGTCAAAGCATGACCTAATTTAGTCTTAATACATACCTTGACTCCAGAAGCTCTAATATTGTTAGAGTAAATCTTTATAAGGACTAATGATATATCCTTATAAATAATCCCCTTGATTTTGGTAGTTCTTTTATAAAATTCATGTCACATCCTAGTTTCTCTTTTAGCTAAATGACTTGTTAAATATATGGATTATTATAATTAATTAGTTGATTAACTAATATTTGATTAAGTTTGATGATAAATTCTGATTATGAGATAGTTTGTGTTACTTAATTTGCATGATTAGATGCTATGAATTAGTATTACTTTATATTATGTAATTTAAGATCATGTTAGATTATTATAAAACATTTTTAATGAATATAATAATGTTACAGGCTAACTAACTTCATTGACATGAGGTGGATGTAGGATAAATTATTCCCTTAGATCATGATAGAGGGAGAGTATCATTAGAGAGGGTGGTTAGATGGAGATGTTGGGGGCCAACAAAGAGTGAATCCAAAAACCATTGCACACAACACTTAACATATCATATTTCATAATTGTTTGATATGGATAACACAAAATATTTTATGTACCTTTTCTTTAGATGATTGTTAGCATGATTTCTAGTATAATCTTGATTGATGTTGATGATCATTAGATTATTTGAGTGATTTCACTATGTTTTGTAATCTTATGTACTTAACAAATAAATTTGGTTGTGTTTACTTATATCATTGCCTTATTGTATTTGGATGATTAGTAAAACATTATGATTTCTATAAAAATTCCATAATTATTATTTGAGCTATAAGATATAAATAATAATAATTAAATATTATTATAATAATACCATTATTTTTGAATACATTGTATTTGATTAACTATTTTTTTAAATATGTATATTCATATAAATAAATGGATATATAAATGTTAATTAATAAATGATTATAGAAATAATTATAATTAATATATATATGCTAGTGGATAACATTTAACGTAAACCCTAAGCTCTAAGTCTTCTATTGCATAGTTGTATTGTCTAAGTTATGATTTATTTGTGTTAGTTGTTGTATGGGAAACACATTAGATAAACAACTATTTTAAAGTCTTGAATGGATTATAAGCATAAGGTGGTAGAGGATGGTTTGTTTAAATCATAGCATGCAGATTTGTTAAGGGATTGTGATATGATTAATTAGGTATTATTGGAAAGAATCATCAAGAATGATTAGTTTGTTAATCATTCATGGATTTGAGTTAAGCATGGCTTTGGGAGGAAATCATGGGGTTTTGCTACGTATGCATGGAGGTACATTGTGAGTAATTAAGCTATTTGGGCATGCAAGATTAGAATGAGTTTAATTAACTAAATAAGATGGGTAGTGAAATAAATATAGAAGGAAAAAGGATAAAAAAGAATGAGAAAAGTATGAATGAACAGGGGATCAAGATTCACGACATTATGAGAGAAAAAATTAGGTGGAGAGAAGGAAGAAGAAAGATTCAACATGGATATAGGCTCAACATTCTTTGTCAAGCATACATTTTAATAGATCAGTTTTGTAATTAAATAACTATGTGTGATATATTTGAGAATGGGTTTTTAAATTGCTAAGTGCTAGTTATTCTATTGTAATCGTGTGGGGAAAATTACATGGGCTGTATATAGGGCCCTGTGGAGGGTTCGACCTTCAAAAAACCCTATATCCAACCCAGGGTAACCTAGGAAGGTTAGGGATACACAATAGGTCTTGTCCATAATTATTATAGGCTTTATAAATTATACTATCCTTCGTTAGCAATTCAAATTCACTATTCAAAAATGGATTTTTACTCATAGGGTATATATATAGTTTGGTTGAGATGTTTATGTTGAACCATGTTGATATCTTTTCATGGGGTATTTGGAAAAAAGACTTAATTGTTGAAGTCTGCATGTTTTATTCAATTGTTAAATAATCTGTTCTTTTGGTTTATTAGTGATATTGATTTATATATTTATATATATGAATATATATTTGGGTATACATTTGGTTGATTCTGATTCTATTTAATGATATACTCCCTCTCTCTCTCTATCACACACACACACACACACATGTGTGTGTGTGTGTGTGTGTGTGTGTGTGTGTGTGTGTGTGTGTGTGTGTTAAGTCATTTATGTAAAATTATGTGTATTATATTTTGACTATAATACTAGCTTATGATTGGGTTGAAAATTAGTTGGGATTTTAAGATCAATTATGGAATCCTATTACCCTCAATAGATTATAATAGGATCTTCTACGCAATCACTTGGTGATACCCAAGTATGGTTAGATGAACAATACAACTGTAGGATACTTTTTGATTTTATAAAAATATAAAGATAAGTGAACTGATAATGTTTTATGGATGGGCTGAGTTTTGAACATTACTAATATATATATGGGACTGTTTAATGAATTGTGTATATATTTTATGTAATGTCTAAGGACTGAGTATACAAGTTCTTAGAGGTTTATTTGAATCATAATTTGATTACTTGGAATATGTGTTGAGTTATCCTTAATCGACCAAATTAGATGAATTACCATTGATACTTGAGAAGGTATTCGACTGGGTGTTATATTTGTGATCATAATAATTTGATAATAAAGAGGAGGTTAGATCAGGTGTTAGTCCATAAAATAATGAAAAGAACATATTAACATGCTAACATCTCTAATCATATATATTAGGGGGAGTTTAATGAAAAAATACAATTGAAAACCTAACTAAAATGTAAAGAACAACAATCCTTACCTTCCTTGAGAGCTCCAAAGGATTTGTTCATAGCTTGCTCAGTTTATGCTCAAAGAGTATTTGGCAATGGAGTTTGTATTCTTTGCTCCTTCTCTCCTTAGCACCATGGTTTGTGTTGGATTGATGTGTATTATGCTTATGATGGCTTGGCTTAATATTTTGGCATTATAACACTATTGTCATGAGTCTTATGAAAAAACCTACATTATAACTCTATAATATCCAAGCTCTCTAAATGAAGAGGCAAAGGCTTGCATTTATAGGCTTAGGAACTAACCCAAACTCAAGGTGAGTTAAAGTGTTGTTTAAACATGTAATGGGTTCAAAACTAACCTAAATGAGTTAATTAACCCCAATAGAGTTAAAAGGTGGCAAGAATTAATGATTTGCAATGAATAGGCATGGGTGAGATACTTTGAAAGGCTTGACAACTCACAAAAGGTAATAATGAAAAGCTATAATATTTCCATTTTTGAATTTATTTTTTTATAATTTCATTAATTATTCATGGATAATTAAACTAGACATTTAATTTGGTTTAGCATATTAATTAATTTTGATTAAGCTTTTTAACATTTTCAATATTTGATTTTATGTCCATGTGCCCCATTTAATAGGTTTATAGGCCAAATTGCATGTTATGATGCCACATGATGATTAGAGATGAATTCGCGAGAGGTTTTTATTTATTATGGTAGGATACCTCAATTAGAGATGTCTCAATGTGATTCTAAGCTTTGACGAATGATGCACAAGAAAATTTGGGACATTTAGTGATTTCTAGGCTTAATTTGCAAATGTTGGTAGGAATCAATCTAAAGTCCAATTGAAGGCCATTGGTGGCCAATTTTAGGTGTCTATAATTTGCCCCTATTTGGGAAGTCATTACAAGTTGTAAGCATAATAATGTCTTCTCAAGGAATTATAATCATTAAGATGACTTGGATTGAATAAAGTTTTTTGATTTTGTCCCAGTAGGGTAGATTATAAGCATAAATCAAGGATATAACTATTATACAGATTAAAGATGAACGGGTGAAAATGTAGATGCAATGGTCTAATGACTAAAGAAACC
This sequence comes from Torreya grandis, assembly GCA_037957365.1. Taxonomy (NCBI): domain Eukaryota; kingdom Viridiplantae; phylum Streptophyta; class Pinopsida; order Cupressales; family Taxaceae; genus Torreya; species Torreya grandis. The sequence continues at coordinate 1,368,680 of JARHVA010003489.1, forward strand.
ACAAATAAATAGGCCTATGAGGATGCACAAAGTGAGGAAAGAGATGATAGAATAATAAAAATTGATTAGTGTGAATGATTTAATTGTACCTACCAATGTGGAGATAATCGTCCTTATTAGCATTAATACAACTAGAATGGTCAATGGGTTGATTTGATCAAAGAGGGAGAGAGGATTTTCCAAGGTTAATAAGGAGAAACTTATGTGACTTTATTGCTTGTAATAATTCCCAAGCTAATAAATAATTGAAAACAATGCACTAATGATAAAAACCATGATGATAATGTTGACATATGAATATGGATAGACTCAAGAATAATGTGCATGGGAATCACCCAATGAACACATATATAATGTGTCAAGGCAGAATATTGAAAGAAAATAAATAGACAAGTAAACAAAAAAACAACTAAGCAAGCAAACACACAAAAATATTGAAAATAAAAGAAATAAAAAGCATCCTAATAATGGATTTTACCTAGTAGGCTGGATTGAGGATGACTAACTAGGCTTAGATAGGACAAATGTTATTGGATTTTGAAAATTTTGAATGTTTTTAGAATTTTAAGATGTCTTAACTCATTAGAGATTGACAAGATACTTGTAAAATTATGAGAGCATTGGCTTAGGTTATTCAATAAACAATGATATCATATAGAAAAGAGGGATTGAGCTAAACTCAACATGAATCGATCACAACCTACATAGTCCCATTAGGACCTCAATTTATAGTAATTCTATCCATACAAAAGGTGGTGAGAACTAACTAGGTCACAATAAGTTCTCAAATTACGGCCAAATGATAAGGAAAATTAAAATAGTAATGGCAAGGAGATGCGTCAATGTATGGTAAAAGGTGTTTTTCCTAATTTTCCCATAGGTAGTATAATTAAGAAATAACGACATATGTCTATGATACTAATTTTCTCATAGGCATAAGGTGTACTACTGATTTGCCCAGAGGTGGTTATAATCAATAGCACAAGTCAAATGTGAATAAAAGATAAATTGCTAGATCAATTGTCACACTAATTTCATAAACTATCATTTAAAAAAAAAAATTAAAAACTACTAAAATTATATCAGAATCCCCTCACGGAAGGTGTAGGAAGAACCAAAGGAACCAAGATCAAAAGGGTTAGGTAGGTTAGCTAAAAATAGTCTTTGGTCTAATAGAGATGGTATGGTTGGATGATATCGAGTATTTTTTAAGATGATGATGACAAAATAATTGGATAAAATGGTAATATGGTTGCCCCCAAGTGATAAGACAAGGTAAATGGTAGGGTATGAAACAATGGAGAAAGGAATGGCAAGGTAAATGATTTTGGCCAAGGTGAATGATTCTATTATTTATACTGACATGGAGATGCACATCTTGATCAACATATGACACAACCAGAATAATCAATCATGTAAATTTATATCCCACACCTCTTCTAAATAGCTATTCTATTAAGAACATCTCATAGATTTGGACTCCAAGAATGTTGTTGTGATCTTCAATGGTCATTGATTTTATTTCCTTCAAATGTCAAGACAAGGTATATTTATAGCCTCTACAAAGGAAAGTGCATCTGGGGATGGTAAAAATAGATAAATAGTAGATGATAGGTTTGACTTGGTGATGTAAAAGTGGATGATAATGGAATGTACAATGGTTGGGAAACAAATGAAGACTGGGGTTTTCAGGCACACACAATGTTACTGATTCTAGATTTGACATAACTTTGGTTATACTAGGGCCAAAGACTTTTGAATATGCTCTTGATAAGACCACCATATTTTTCTATTGTTTGGGCATGAGAGTATCTACCATCTAATTATGCTATAGATTGGGAGCTATGTTGTTTTTATCTTTGATTTCATCTTCATCTGAAAGTTAATAACTATTGTGTTAAGTTATTGGTGCCCTGATGAGGTTTTCACCAAAGAAGTTGTTTTTATTATCCCATAGCACCTCCAAGAAGGTTTCACTAAGGAATGTTGAATTTTGACTCTGATTGTCTTCTAGCACCTCCAAAAAGGTTTCACTAGAAGATTCTGAGTTTAAACTTTGATTGTCCCCTAGTGCCTCTGAAAATGTTTCACTAGGAGATTGTTCTTTTTCTACATGAATTTGGTCTTAGCCTCCCTAATGTTATTCAATTGATATGTCACCATGGATGTAGTTTAATAAGGTATGATTTTTTTAGTTTTAATCAACATTTTTGGGAAAAGGAAGGTTAATAAAATAACTAGGTTGGTTGGTGGTAATGGCTTGTGGAGTGGTAATGGAATGGGGAGAGGCAACATAATCCTCGTAAAGATACTAGGAGAGCTTGTGTTAAATATAAATTAATCATCCTTAAAGCCTATAGAAGTATCACAAATGTATTCAAATTGATTTGTGAGGCATGCATAACCAATTTTGTAACAACCACAAACATATTCTAATTTTGAAGCTGAGTCTGACTCAAGGACTCTGATTCTGATGTTAAAAATAATGCTAATTTTGATTCTAATGCTAAATTTGATATTAGTTCAAAAATAGAACTTGAATATAATTCTAATTCTTCATCTAGTGTGGATTCTACTATAAAGAGGTTTTATTTAATGTTTGGTATCAGATAAGTAATGACATATGATGGCATAATGGGCTCTATAAAGACTAGTTTGCCAAAGAAAGACTCCTCAATGATGGGAAACAAGTCTAGAGATAACTCCTTAGAGACTGGATTATTAAAGGGAGGCTATTTTAAAATAGGCATAAGGTTGAGATAATTATTTTCTCAAATGTAGTTATAATCATTAAGAAGTGATTTAACAAAGATTAGCTTGTCAGAGTGAGACTCCTTGATAATGGCTAAAGGATCAAAAGGTGATTCATCACATGTTGACTTATCACAAATGGTTGGTTCAAAAAAAACATCATGGTTTGGTTGGTTCTCTTGGCCTTGGTTCTCTTATCCTTGGTTTACAAGAAGTTGTAAAATACCAATTTTGAATATATCTTGGTCTTCGAATGATTAGCTTGGTTAGAGAGATACTGATTGGCTCAATTGGGTTAGACAATTGGAATAGGTTTTAAAGTGGGTAATGGTTGGAAATAGATGAAGAATGGCCAATGATTAGATAATGATAGGTTTAACAAAGGTTGGTTTATGGCCTAAGATAGTAACTGTGACCTATTGAGTTGTGATTAGACAACTTTGTTGGGATGAGTTACCATACATGGAATGACCTAGAATGGTAATGGTAGGGCATTGTGGAGCTTTGTTGCTCACACAAACCAAAGGATGAGATCTTGGTATAGAAATTATAGGGAATTATGGAGCTTGATTGCTCACACAAGATAAAGAATGAGGTCCTAATATGGTAATGGTAGTCCTTGGATGTTATAGAGTTTGGTGGCTCACACAATTTGAAGGATGGTTAATGGTATAGGTGGGGGATCAGATGCCATGATAGTTAAGGTGGTGAACATTGTACATTAATTGGATTAAAGAATGCATCATCACATGCTACACTTGAGGGTCTTAGCTTCATTCCCTAGATTAAGTGTTTTATGCAGGATATGGATCCATCTCACAAACCACTTCTTCACCATAGGGGTCATGAAAAAAGTTAATTTATGTGGTCATTCTATCATAAATTGGATCTTACATGACTCCAACATAAGTGTAGAGAGACATATCCACATCAATGATAAACATTATACAAAAAGGAATAGAGTTCTACAAACTCTAAAAAATAATGTCCAAAAGATAAATGGTTCAAACTTAGTCTAACTTGGTCTAGGGGTGGATTTGTATCTCCAAAATGGTCTATGCTAAGACTTGGTATAAAATAGTATAACGTAAAATATCTTACGTTAAATGTCTCACACAATAAGTTCAAGTGGATGAACTAAAAACAAAATGCCAAACTCTAGGTTCAATGTGTTACAAATAGGTCTAATCTAGGAAAAATAAAGGTTGATAGGTATTTTGGCCAAACACGGTGTTAAAAGCTAGGTTCAAATAGGGCATATACTAGAACTCTTGGCCAAATGCAACATCAAAAGCTAGAATTTAAACAAAAGGGATATTTAATCTAACAAACTTGGAACACTTTGGCATAGACTAGGCACTCAAATTTAGACATGAACTTAGTCAATTGGTATAAGGCATGAAACAAAAGGTACTTGGAGATAGACTATTTCTCCTAAATAAAGGTATAAACAAAAAGTTTTTACTTTTGGGTAAAGAATTAACCTAACTTACGAAACCCAAAAGTGAAAGATTTGTGTTTAATCCCCAATTAAATAAGGCATAAACAAAAATCAATCAATATTTGGATATGATCTTGTCAAGATTAATTAAAAACTCAACTTAGGAAAACTAGGTTATTTGAACAAATAAGCAAGACAAAATTGAATGGCTTAATGGTACTAGATATTTACACATGGTTTGGTTTCAAAAATGGTGACTTGGACATAAGACAAGATGAGTCTATGAAATAATTTAATTAGTGTAACAATGTTATCTCTCTTTAAAGGTATAAAAAATCATTGGTTTCAAGACTCCAAGGTAGAAAACTTGAATTGATTTGGGTAGCGTAACATTACCCATTTCTATCAAGTGACACACACAACATTTTTAACATGAAGTTGAAGGCAAAAATCATGGTGTCAAATGGATGACATAATGCCTCCTCAAATAATGAAGTAATGTGATCACAAGACTCATTTTGACATGACATAAACACACACAAATATTTTTAGAATCAAAAGACTAAGCAATAAAGGAATGAATGACAAAATATGACTAATTAAATCATCCTAAGCCCTAAAATGATAAAGCTGCATCATATTTGTTGAAATCCATCTATATACATGTTTTTTTAAGTATTTTAATTATTAATCTAAAAAATAAAAATGCATGAAATAGTAGGATTTTTACACCCCCCTTATCCCAAGAGATTGTATGGTGACATGGATCTTCAGGCTACTCACCCTGAATTAACAATATTTCTTAATAAGTGGGGTTTATCTAAAACTTAAATTTTTTGATTGTCTAGATGGTCCTAAGTGTGGATAATGCTAGAGATGCCTCATGTCAATTGAGTTCATACTAATTAACTTATTATGTAAGGGTCTATTCCTTTGCATAGCTATTCCATCTATGTATTTTTTAGTAAAATTCCCTGGTTAACCAGACTTGAATCAGATTTTTGTTACAAAAAGAGAGGTTAGATATTCAAGCCCCTAGATATAATAGTATGCGTACCCTAATTTGTATACCCCATCATGGAGCAGGGTTGAAACACTACCAAGAGATGAAACCCTAAGTCAATGCTTCCCTAAAGAACTTGTGAAGAAACTATGAACTCCCCTTCACAAGCTAAATTACATGAAAGAAATGACTAAGTGGAAAGACTTTAGAGGTTAATTTTAGATCACCCAAACCATATGATTTTGGGGAGAGACTAGACAACATTATTTCCATGCCTTGGACTAGGCACAAATTTCAATTAAAAAGGAGCTTTTGGTCACCCAATTTCCCTATAGGGGATGGGGGGAGAGTATACACACACTCTTCATTTTTCATAAATAAAAAAACAAGTAATAAAATAAATAATTTGAAGAATTTGTAATCTAAGTAAGTTTATTTTATGCACCAGATGAAATGTTTGATAAATTTCTTTGGCTCCTTAGCTTAAATTTACAAAACTTATAAGAATTTTCACAAAATATCTTAACACAAATCACCCAGGTTATTTTTAATCACTTAAATCAAATGTTCAAGATTTAACCATTCTTTTTAGATATAAAAAATGAAGTGTTCAAGTGTTTAAACTTGTAAATTTATGTTCTAATATTTCCTTGGTCCTGAAAGGGTTAGAGAGTTTCTTTTTTATTTAAAGCACATTAATAGATGAGCAAACAAGTTTTTAAAACATATCTCTTAGATTTCCTATTTTTTAAAAGATAAAGACCCATATTGGTCACCTATGACTGATGCTGGTTATCATGGAACTGATGTTAGTTTTTAATAATTGATACCAGTTGATAAGGATCAAGATCAATTTCTTGTGAACTTGAAGGCAAAACCCACATGATGTAAAAATGTTAGTTAGCTCAAAATATGATAAAAAATCCTCAAAATCTACAACACAGTGATTAAATAGAGAGTATAAAGATCAATGAAACCTAGAAATAACAATTATAAGTGCTAAAAAGATTCAAAATTAAAGTTTTTAAACTATTTTTCACCCTACAACCTGACCGATGTTGGTTAACTAGAACCAAGATCAGTTAGGTAGAACTGATGATGGTTATGTAGAATTGATGCTAGTTATGCTTGATCAATGTCAATCTTTATGTAGATCCAAGTTATCACAAAAATAAAAAATATGGCAAAAACAAAGCTAAAACTCTAATTTTGAAGATATTCAAGCATTCATTTGAAAAGTTTGGAGTTGAATCTTGGTCTCCTTGGTACATGTGATGCAATTAGCTCCCATTGGGCGTGCCATTTATGATCATATGAATTTAAAAATAGAGAGGAGGTTAGATTAAGTGTTAGTCCATAAAAAAATGAAAAGAACAAACTAACATTCTAACATCTCTAAGCCTAGATCTTAGGGGGAGATTAATGAGAAAAATAAAATTGAAAACCCAACTAAAATTTAAATAACAACCCTTACCTTCCTTGAGATATCCAAAGGATCTATTTTTAGCTTGCTTGGTTTATGTTCAAAGAGCCTTTGGCAATGGAGTTTGTATTCTTTGCTCCTTCTCTCCTTGGCACTATGGTTTATGTTGGCTTGATGTGGTTTATTCTTGTGATGTCTTGGCTCAATATTTTGGCATTATAACACTATTTTCATGAGTCTTATGCAAAAACTTGCATTATAACTCTATAATATCTAAGCTCTCTAAATGAAGAGGCAAAGGCTTGTATTTATAGGCTTAAGAATTAACCCCAATTCAAGGTGAGTTAAAAGTGTAGTTTAAACATGGAATGGGTTCAAACCTAACCTAAGTGAGTTAATTAGCCTCAATAGATTTAAAATGTGTCAAGAATTAATGATTTACAATGAATAGACATGGGTGAGATATTTTGAGATATTTTCAAAGGCTTGACAACTCACGAAAGGTAATCATGAAATGATAGAATATTTGCATTTTTGAATTTCCTTTTTTATAATTTCATTAATTACTCATGGATAATTAAACTAGGCATTTAATTTGGTTTAGCATATTAATTAATTTTGATTAGGATTTTTAGCATTTTCAATATTTGATTTTATGTCTATGTTCCCCATTTAATAGGTTTATAGGCCAAATTACATGTTATGATGCCACATGATGATTAGAGATGATTCCATGAGAGGTTTTGATTGCTTACAATAGAATACCCCAATTAGGGATGTCTCAACATGATTATGAGATTTGATGAATGATGCACAATTAAATTTGGGACATTAAGTGATTCTTAGGCTTAATTTGTAAAGGTTAGTAGAATCGATCTGAAGTTTGATCAAAGGCAATTGGTGGCCAGTTTTAGGTGTCTACAATATTGATTTATTCGACTGAATTTTATATCAATATATTTGACTGGGTGTTAAATTGATATTTTTATTTGACTGAGTCTTGTTATATGCTTTAGTTGAAACTTGAATGGGGTAAAATAGGCTATGTTTAGTTTTATTTGATTTTATAATTAGACAAAGCATGAATGATTATTTTGATTAGAATGGTTTGAATATGCTGAAAGATAAATATGAAAGAGTTTGAATTATATAAAATTCTATGTATTTACTTATTATGGGAAATGAAGTTTTTATAGTTAATAAGAGCTTATGGGGATTTGTTTTAAATTAACTGTATACTTCGTGTATACAATACACACACTAAAGCAAAAGATGATGGATGCCACAATAGTAGTGTACTATATAAACAAAGTATGTATAATATAATTATAAGAATATATATATATATATATATATTCAACTATGTTAAAAATGTTATAACAAAAAATAATGAATGTTTGATTATATTGGTGTTTATAAAAGTATTAGAATGTTTAAATATAAAGCATTCATTATATTTATGAGATTAAATATAGAACATAATTGTATGAAAAGCCTGGCTATTGTTATATGTGGAATATGAATAATTTATTAGCTAGGGCTATAATATTATTTCATGGAGAAATAATATTATAAGTTGCTTAATAGACAAAGCAACTAGAGGTCTAAATATTCATTATCTGGTGGTGTGTTATATTAAATACTATTTTTATAATTTATTTATTATTTATAATAAATTAGATGTTTGGATTTAATTCCCTTCATTTGACAGATTAAATGAATGTTTATGATATTTCTATATTTAACATATTTTGATAGCTAAATGAAATATTAAGAATGAAATTTTTGGGTTTTAATATTATTATTTATTATACTAAATCTCACATTCATGACCCTAATTAAGCAATGGATGGATTCCACAAGCATAATTAGTGATATAAATGAAAGTAAGGGATAATCTGATCAAGTGGTGTGTATGAATTTCGCTGATCCTTGAGATCATTTATATTGTTGATTTTTTTTTCCAAAGTAATGTTTGATATGTTGTCCCCAAAAATGAGTGGCATCTTTGGGACAACCTATGAACTATTTTGGTTCTCCAGACCAAAATCATCTCTTCCCTTTTCAAAATTTGTTCTGAGCATTCAATTTCCTCATTTTCTAAGCTTTTTTAGTTAAGGGTTCAACAGGTTCAAAGGCTTCTGCAGGTGAGTTCAATCAAAAGAACAAGTTTCCAACACTTGGTCATTTTCAAGACTGTTTCAATGACTTGGTTCAATAAAAAATGTCCATTGGCAAGCTTCAAAGAACAAAGGCTTGAACCGTTGAACCATTGAACCTTGAACCATTTTGGTTCATCGGTTCAATGGGTTCAATGACCAATTGGTTTAACACGCTTGGTGTAAAAGATTAAAAAAACTTAAACACAAAGAGCTTCAAAGAATGAACCGATTGAACCATCGAACTGTTGAACCAAATGGTTCAACGAGTTTGTAGGTTCAAAGGTTCAACCAAGTGCGATAAAGATAAAAGAGCTTAGGAAGAACAAGGAAGCGACGGGCAAAGGAAGAACGAATGAACCGATTGAACCTTGAACTAAAAGAGTTCAAAGTTTAATGGTTCACAGGTTCAAGTAGTTCAAAGGTGGCCTTAAGAAAAGAAAGAAGCAACATGGATGATTCCAAAGGCAAGTTCAATGAAAGCGATGGTTCAACCAGAGATCAAAGAAGCACTTAAACAAGGAAGCGATGGACCAAATAAGACAGAGTGAACCGATGAAGTGATGAACCAATGAACTTTCAAATGGTTCACAGGTTCAAATTTCAACACGGTTCAAGTAGTTGGTGACCATTGACGGTCCTGTAGATGTCAAATTTAAAGCGAGGGAATATCCGATTGAAATTCAAATAGAGTGCAAAACCTAAAGGAAGAACCAAGTGATTAACTGAAAAGAGAGCCCGAAGATTTAAATTAATACAAGGGAGAGAGGAGTGAGACCAAAGGACCAGAAATATTTTTAAAAGAGTTATTTCTAGTAGGTGAAACAGTGGATCAAGTAGACTTAGACTTTTGAGCACACCAAATCAAGGTGCAAGCCTATTTTTCTTCAATAAAGTAATGGTGAATTGGATAGCTGCACAAATATCAAGAAAAAGACCAGATAGTCCATACTAAGAAGAGACATATTAGAGGAATGGACACACCATAGTTATGGCAATACACTATTCCCAGCATGGTCCCTCTAGACAAAACTGAAGGCGCATTGAAGATGTTGACTGCAGCATGGGCCATCCCATGGGAAGGAATGCCAAGCCTTGCATACTTTGTTATAAGATTATAATTTCTCTCATTATTAGGAAGACTTTTCATTTTTATAGGATCAAAACTCTGCCCAGTTGAAAGAAGAATACTAAAACTTTCAGCTTAGATTGTAATTTCATTTCATTTTATCTGAATGAGAAAGCAAGTTGTTTGTAGACTTTGTGCTGTTTTGACTTGTATCATTTTAGGAGATTATTCTTATGTCTGTCTTCTGAATGTGTTCTCATCCATTTAATTTGGAAAGCAAAATTAGTGAAAGTAATAAGTAAGGTGTCCTAAAACCAACTATGGGGAAGATTTTGCGCTTTAACATTTGTTTTCAGTGTGTGTTTTTTTTTTCTTTCTGTGTTGAGGATTCTGGGATGAATTTATGCCCCAATTATCCTTTATGTTATACTCTTTAGGCAGTTGAGGTGGAAACTTTGTGTTCTATTTCATCCTACTGGTTACTACACTTTTGTTACTAGTTTCTTGTCATACCTGAAAGAAAATCTTGCTGTTTCTTGCAAGAACACTACTGAAAGAAGAGAAGTGCCTTCAGTGTTCTCACCAAGATTTTCTCCTCTATTTGTTAACATCATCTCTAAAAAAAGAGAGATGGATGGTATATCCTACCCCTGAGTGTTAATTTTTGCTTATTTATATAGTATATATAGCTCCTACGTATTTATAGGGAACCTCCCCTTGATGAGAGGAGAGATTTGTCCACCTCTGATGTAGTAAACTTGCACACTGGGCTGACCAATCTCCTTTGCTATGGATGATAAGACCTATTTTGCTCAATCAGGCTGCTGACTGACAAAATATTCACCCAACAGTCTTTTTGGTGACTCCACTAGGGAAGAGCGTGTAGTTTGAAGTCTCAAACTTCAAACTGAAGCATATCCTGCTCTTTTCCATTTTTGTTCTACAATCTGGCAACCCCATGTTATACTAGAAGCCAAAAATCTCAAGGTGTTGTTGACCCTACTTTTGAGTTGGTGCAGCAGAGTAATTTTGAGTTGTTTCCTCCACAACCTCACCTTTAACAAACTAGGATTCTTCCTCCTAGCCCTACTAGGTCACCAACACAAGGCAGAGCTTCTTTTTCTACTGCTAGTAGAGATTTGCCTATCCATTCTCCACCTAGATTTGTGATCCCACTTTTACAAAATCAAATCATGGCTCAAGGCCCCTGGGGTAAATCTTTTGGTCCACTAAATTTAACTCCACCTCTGCATGAGCTTCCACGTAGTTCAAGGAAGAATTTCCCCAAATTCTCTGGTGATGGGAAAGTTCATCCCGATGAACACATTATAGCTTTTAGCATAGCCTATGGCATAATAAGGGTGGAATTCGAGCATGTGGCATTTAGGTTCTTCATGGAAACACTACAAGGTGATACTATAGACTGGTTCTACCATCTACAGGCTATGTCAGTAACAGACTGGGACACACTTTAAGCCAAGTTTGAAGCAAGGTTCAAACCTGTAGAAGATGTGCATGCCTTGTTGGCCTAGCTCACACAGATGAAGAAGGAATCCCATAACCTATGAGGGACTTCATAGATAGGTTCGACAAGCTGAGGCACAAGATTCCCATGGTCACCCAGCTGATACCTTAGAATCTCAAGTGTTTTTTCATCAACTCACAACTGCCTGAAGTGAGTTTCTTGCTGAGACAGGCTAGACACATAGACCTTACTACTGCTCAAGACTTGGCTACCTAGGTAGAAGATGACATTATCTTGGCATGAAAGATAATGAGAGACCCTAATAAAAGTAAATCCTCTTCATCTTCTAAATACTCACCTACAGTCACCACTAACCCAATGGTACAAAAGCTAGCAAATGAAGTGCTAGCACTCAAAAAGCAAATGGTGCAAGAGATGTCATCTGCTCCTGCATACATAGATATGCCCATGAGGACATTTTAAAATTAGGCATACCAAGGCAATGCTACCAGGAATCAAGGACAACAAAATTGCCTTCCTCCTCCATAGATGAACCTCACCCTTGAAGCACCTCCAAACAACTCAATAGTTGGATATCTTGAAGCTGAATTAGATTTCTCATTCCAACTTGAGTTGAATCTTGAAGATGACGCTAATCTCTTCACTGAGGAAGAAGAAGAATTAGCTGGCGAATCCCACATCAGTTTCTTGAACTACCAGGATGAACCTAGAAGTGAAGGCAATGTAGCTGAGGGATCATACACTGTATTCACTCAGTCTAGGAATCAATTATCTCAATCGACTGATAAGGAAAAAGTAGAGGAGTGAACTCAACCAATAGTTTCAATTTCTAAGCAGGGATCCACTCTTCCTTTCTAGCCAAAGGACTCGGTGATTACAAGAAAGGTAAGTACCTCAAATACCCCTATGCCTTCTACTTTAAATTTTCATTCTAGTCCTCCCCCTTCCAAAAATCAAAAGGATGAATTCCCATCCTCTACTCCTGGCTCATTCTAGGCATTTGACATAATTGACCATATAAATAAAACCAAAATTCAAATGTCTAAATTTGAATTTTGGCAGTCCCATCTTGAGCAATTAGATAAATTGGTTTAGTGTGTGAAAAACCAAAACACCCCTGTAGGACAAACAATTCCTAAGGTGACTCGTGATTCCCCCAAGAATGCACCTATAGACACCGAAATCGTGTCTACTCCCTTGGTCGTCCTCCCTTTCTCTCCCCCTTGGTCCTCTTAACCACTCCTAACCTATGTCTTATTAATTTGAAATAATTATCTTATTTTAAGTTAATAATTCTCTCTCCCTTGCCACCTCACCACCCTAGGATGCCCTTCTTTGGATTCCCTTCATCCCCCCATGACCCATTTATGACCTATTCCTCATCCTCACATCCATTTAACCCCTCTTGACCGTTTCTTACCCCGCCACTCAAACCTGACAGTTGGGAAAATGGACGAAAGGCTATTTTTAGCCTTTTTCCTGCCTTCCAGCCGCTGACATCGATCAACTATCGACTAACGTCGGTGGTATTGCCAACGTCAATTTCCTTCATAACATTTTTATGCATCCGTTATCCCCCTTCACCCCTGCTCTTCATTGGACTCTTGAATCTTGCAATCAATCTTCAATCTGCCAACCTTCAGACCTCTCTCTCTCTCACAGGGCTTTCGCACCAGCTACAACAACAGCAGGGACTCTGCATCAGTCTTCTACAACAAAAATAGGACTTCCACACTAGTAGCTTTAGCAACAAGCACAACCAGTCTGTAACATCCCTTCTCCAGTAGGCATGAGGTAAGTATTTGCCACTATTTTCATTTCAGCATCTTCTTTTTAATCTATCTGTTATTTAGCCAAGATCAAACCCAAATCCTTATCTCCCTGTTGGCCTCCTCTATCCCTTTTTGACATTCTATCCATTGCCCCAGACCTCTGCACAGACTCTCAGACCATTCAACCAGACCCATAGCCCTTCTCAGACCATTCAACCAGACCCATAGCCCTTCTCAGACCCATCCATAGACCATAAACCTGTCTAGACCTGACCAGACCTCGTCCAAAGCCTACTACCTCGACCAACGTTGGCCGCAGAGACCACTGCCCCCATCAACGTCGGCATACTAACCAACGTCGGCAGACCTTGACCAACTGACGCTGGTAGGACCACCGACGCCGATGACTGTGACCAGGCTGACAACAACATTCAGGTAAGTATTTGCTTCCATTTTTGTTTTAGTCTTTAATCATTTTAGTCTTTTATCATTCTGCCTTTTTATCAGTCAGTGGGTTGACATCCCTCAAGCTTTTGCTTCTGGGATCAAGCTTTCGCTTGGCAGCCCACCATCTCCTCATCTAATGCCTTTTTATGTTTTAGTCTCTTTTTGTTACAAGTGTCATCCTCCACAACCAAAGAGGAGTTCTCACGACGTCTGAAAATGGTGCGCACGACTACATCCAGGTACATACAAGCCTTAGACCATTTCTCTTAGTTTCTTATTCTCTCTTTGAATGTGAAAGCAAATATCGTATAGAAACATTCTGGCACGCCCGGTGGGACCCTAGGGTCTTCCTTGGGTTCTTTTCTTTCTGTTCATATAGGGTGCATTAGGATTCTCCTTTTCATCTCTTTCTTCTATCTTTCAAAAGACATCATAAGCATGATTAAAAAGAACTCTTCTTTCTTTTCTTGCATCATAGACTAGTCAAAAATCATACTCTTCACCCCTTTCTCCATTTGTCTTCATATGAATTAACATTTTGACTTGGGCTTAAAACACACTGCATTTCATTTCTGCTTGCTTGCATTTCTTAGTCCACATCTAGTAATTAGACCGCATCATGAATTAATCACACTTATGTTACACAACCTAATCACTTGCACAAATCAAACATCAAACTTACCTGAGACAAGGCCCGACTGGGATTTCATCCCCCAGTGGATACCTTACCCCTCCCTGGCAATCTCACTTAGATTTCATCACCAAGGGGAAATCCCACTCCATTCTCTGGTGGAGGATAATCTCTAGGGAAGGTATATTTTGGCTAAGCAAGACCAGCTTATCACTGGGCTCGTGAAGTGAGGGGAGCTTGCTCCTTAGCACCAGGCCACGTACCGAACCTAACCCAGAATCTTGAGCACCTAAACAAACCTAAAACCATCCATAGACTACCTCTTCTAGGACCCGTCTCAAAAGCCAATCTTTCCAAATATCACTTTAAGGCATAAGTCACAAGATTCTAAAAGTTGATTCCTAGGATTTAACGCTTAGGGTCTGCCTGTCTCCATCTATTTTTATGTTCCTATCTGCTTGTTTGAGCTTGTGAGGATGCTCTTCTTCCTTTTTTTCAAAAACTCTCAAATCTTTTGGGTTTCTGGAAACTACAGTCACCGACATCGGTTTTATCACTGACGTTGGCAACCTTTCCTCACTGGCATCAGTTATCTGACCAACATCGGCCATCTGATATCACCGACATCGGTTTTTCAACTGATGTCGGTCACTGTCATAATATTTTTTTCAAAACAATAGCCTAAAACCTGACCCCTTTTTCTGCCAAAACCACATTCTGAGTTTCTAAAACTGAAAAAAAACATAGTTTCTGAAACCTGACCCTTCTTACCTTGAATGGTTTTGACACGTAGTCAAACCAAGGCTTTTCTTGACCATGCGAGGCATCAACCACTTCCATCTTCCCCATCCATAACCAGTCCTATAATGGAGTTCCACTCGGAGACTGAAAGAACTTCAACTCGACCGACCCTGACTCAAACCCCCATTGTCCCTGAAGGGGACCAAGATTTTGAAAGATTCTTGGACCTCAATGTCAAATCCCTCTAAAAATATCTCACAAAAAACCAAATGCAAGACCTTTCAGGTGCAGCGGCAATGACATCGACGTCATCCGCTACCCAACCCATCATGACTCAGCCTATTGTCTTGACTAGTCACTCGACCATGGCCAATACGCAAAGTTTGGCCTCCTTATCTATTTTCAAACCTACCTCCATCGGGGTTTCATTACCCCCTCAACCTCACACAATTCAACCAAGTTTAACACCATAACAGAACTTGATTGTCTCGACCTCGCCCACTCTTGCACCTATACAAGCGGGAGTGACAACCTATCCGTTTACTAGTGCCGCCACTCAACCATTTATGGCGGTATCTAGTCAACTTGTGTCCTCCAACTTCATGGCATGAGCCCCTTTTACCATGACATCTATCCCTATGACGCACTACCCTTATGTTGCACCTACACAAGCAAAACCAAGTACGTCATACGCCTCTTCGACCACCTTCCAAGCACCCTACAACCTAGGGGGTGCCCCACTTGCCAATTCGTCAGCTAATCTCATCAAAATGCTGATGGACAAAATGTCTAATCTCGAGACCTCTATTTTTGGTTCACGCAATGCCCTCTCATATGAGCAAATTTGCAACGAACCCATTCATCCCTCTGTGCCCATCTGACCTTATCCCAACCAGTCAGAACTCCCTAAATTTACTCGCTTTCAGAGTAAGGAGGACCCACAACAACATCTTCGAGCGTTTAGACACGCTTGTTATCTCATAGCCCATGATGATGCGTTACTTCTACGCACGTTCCCCATGTCACTTTTTAGCCCCGCCCTTGACTGGTATAGCTCTCTTACCAAACATTCTATCTTTTCATTCACTCAACTCGCCCAATTATTTCTTGACCATTTTTCTATCTAACAAGTCTCAATCACAGACCTCTACTCCATTAGGCAATTTGACGACGAATCAATAGTCGATTTTGTCGCCTGTTAGAGAGCCCTGATCAACCAGCTCTCCTTCTCCTTGCCTCAACCTGAGCTCATTGAGATCTTTTCTCGAGCATGTGCTAGGCACATCTCTTCTACCTTGCGGATTCAAACATTCCGCACTTTCGACGAAGCTTTCACAATGGCAAGAAAGCTTGAACTCTGTGCCATCAACAAAAATAAGGTCAAATTGCGTAATAAAAATGCAAAATATAATGACCCTTCTTCGTCCAAACCTTCTTTTGCCCACTCCCAGTCCAAGGGGTCGGCAAACACTATCATCTTTAGACCATCAACTTCAACAATAACCAACCAACCTCAATTTTCAACATTAGACTACATCAATAAACACTTCCAACGACGATCCATACAATGTCAATACACTCCAATTGGAGAGTCATATGCCTCTGTCTTGGATAAACTTGTCAAGCAGGGGGTCCTCAATCTCCCTTCAATCCGACCACTTCAATTCGACCCCTCAACACCTATCCCTGCATGGTATAGGGAAAATGACTTTTGAAACTATCACCGTGTCAAAGGCCATGACACGGACAACTGTCAAACCTTCAAAAACATCATCCAAGACATGCTAGACAGGGGTGATCTCATCTTAGACAACTTGAACGCCTCGCCCAACCAACACCTTGACATCTTCAAACAACCCTTTCCTAACCATCTACCTACTCAAAACAATGTCCAGACCATGACCAATGGCTCCCAAGAGTACGACATACGCACGGTCGACACTATCTTTTCTCTTGTCCCTGACCAACCTCCTTCACAGGTGGAAGACCCTTCTTCCCCTATTCCTCCTCCACAGGTGGAAGACCCTTCTTCCCTTATTCCTCCTCCACAGGATGAAGAACTTTCTTCTCCTATTAGTCCTCCATCGACCTCTCTCATATTGGAGGATGCTTTGATGGCACCCACACCGGCTGCCTCACCCTCATCCTTCTTGTCATCAATGGGGGATCATACATTCTCTATGCCTAGACCACACATCAAGACCATGACCATTCCTACACTCTATCCAACTGCGGAGCCACACTCTCCTATTTTTACTCCACCAAGAGAAGAATCAGTCTCTTCATCCATTTCAATTGAGGAAGACCCAGTCATAGTTTCCTCTTGTCTTTTACCTAAGATTGCTACATCTCACTCACCTCCGTCCACATCTAAACCCAAAACTATAGCTAACCTCACCTCGTACAATAGTGGCCCTCGCCCCAAACCAAAGAAGGCCACTAAACCACACTGGAGGACCCCTCTCCCACCTTCATCATTACCTTCAATTTTGGGCCTGCATCCGTCCACTTTAATAGGGGTGCTTCCTACTCCCATACCTCACAGAGGCAAGTCACCTCCATTACTCCCTCAACCTATCAGACATATATTTCCTCTAAAACATCTAACACCTATCACCACCAAAGTGCCATCTCCACGTGTGGTTACACCACCCACAAAAATGATGGTACGACCAATGCCTCTTACGCCTCTCAAACCAAAGTCATCAACCCCCACTACAACAAGACACACAGACCCATTAGCAGGTTCTTATGCCCTGCTATTACGACAATTGTTGCAGTCTTCTCGCATCAATCTCCCACCTCTTAAACCATATCAATCCCTCAGACCAAAACTGCCCTAGTTCGATGACACTCAGATTTGTGCGTATCATCGCACACCTGGGCACGACACTGAGCATTGTTGTGCCCTCAAAGTTGTCATTCGCCAATGCTTGGAGAAAGACACCTTTCTTCTCGACCATACTATCAACAAACCTTTAACACTGCCCCACTCATCAACTCTCGGATCAAGACCATCTTGGTTTGACAACTCTAAATTTTGTCATTATCATCACACTCTGAGACATGACACTGAGCGCTGCTGCACTCTTAAAGCTGTCATTCATCAACACCAAAAAAAGGATTCCCTTCTCATCAAGGATATTCTTGACCACCCCTTCGATAAATCATCAACACTGACCCATGCTTCTCAAACCTCATCACCTAAATCAAGATCTCCACACCAGACTATGGTCCCTTTGCCACCTTTAACCCCCTTATTTGACATCAACACAGTCAATCTGACCACCTAACCTCAACTGACCTTGACCAATCTATCAAACATTCTCCCTAGCCACTGGGGGAATTCAACCTTCATCCAAGCCTCGACCAACCTTTCAACCCAGTCTCGACCAAATATCACTCTTTTAATCCTAAACCTCAACTAGGCCTCAACCAAGCCTCGACCATGCCTCGACCAAAAAAACATTCAACCCAATCATCAAACCAAGCCATCGACCAAACCTTAACCAAACATCGACCCCAGACATCGAACAAACAATGATCAAACCTCAACCAACCTTTTAATCACATCATCTAACTCAACATCAACCAACCTTTTAATCATATCAAACAAGCATCAACCCGACCTCAACCAAACATCAACCAACTCTTTCAACATCAATCAACATGTGACCAATTTGGAACAAAGCAAATGGGGCAAGTTTGCTCCCAATTGACTCAGACCTTACATCATAACACAAGCATGGGTCAGGACTTTGTCAGAACCTGAGCTCCCTTTTATGCCTTGCATCTTTGACCAGTCCACTGTTAGTCAAGTAATTATTCACTTGAAATCTAACTTGAGCTCGATCCCTTGAGCAATTCCTATCATTGTCATTCCCATTCCTTTTCAACCCTCAACCCTGCAAACATCAGTCACCCCTTTTGTCAAGCATGACTGCTTTGTCTTAATAAAAGGGAAACCCTCTAAACCTCTATAGTCAAGTACATGACCAAAAGTCCAGTCAACAAAAAAATCAAAACTATAAAAATGGGATGCATATTCCAAGGTCATAAAACTATAAGTGTAGACTGCTCCTTCGAAGGACAGCTGCATCATCATTTCTATATTTACTAGACTACTCCCTTGAAGGATAGCTAGGCCAAAGTCATATCAAAAGCATACAAAAGCAAAATATAGACCACTCCCTCGAAGGATGGCTATTCCTAAATTTTTCTACATACACAGCACTATCTATGAAGCTTCCTGCATCGATTAGCTTCACAACATGACCACAAAGCAAGACAACATCCCCTCACAGGCTTCCCACATCGATCAGTCTACACCTTCAAAAAAAAATAAAATAAAATAAAATTGACTGACAAAACTTTAGAGTCATGGACTTGTCTATAGTCGTTCTCGGGGTCACCTATAAAAGGGGCAAAGTTGTTCCTGCCAAAAAGGGTTCCCCCTTTCATCCATGTCACATAATCAAACCTATCACCCCTGCCTGATCAAGGAATTTTGAGCTCATTTTAAATATCAAAATGATTTGATTGCCTCCCTAACACAACCACTGGTCAACGACGTAATGCATGAACGAGGCTTTTGTTCTAACAAACCTGATCCATGCCATCATTCTGGTCCTTGTCAATGAAAGAGTAATTTGCCTTTCACTTTTTGTCACACTTTGGTCATGCATTCAACCCAATCATTATCTATCCAACCAAACCCAAACCAAACCAACCAAAACATTTTCAGACCAACGACATGACCTAGTCTATTTCACATAGTTTCTATGGACAATAGTACACATGGAAACTATCAACCAGACACAGTTTATGTTAAGCATAAACCAATACTTGCTGAAGCATAAATAGACCTCAATTCATTTTTAGCATACATCCATCACGAATATGGAAAATTGCTAGGGATGAAAGACCCCTCGACCAATGTTGCAGAATACACCATCACACAATATGGAAAAGGCTACAACATCATCTTCTCCTCATCATTTCAACACATCACCATAGCTAATCATCGACCACTTTGCCTCTTCGTCTGAACTACATTGGTTTGAGGCCCTAAGACCGGGGCTATGTAGGCAGCACTCAGTTGACACGATGTCTTCTGGGGTTAGCTCGACCTCCCTTGTTTGTTCGTCTACCTGATGGACAAACCCCTTTTACCCTCATCATTCATCATGACCAAAACCAATCATCAATCATTTTGCCTCTTCATCTGAACTACATTGGTCTGAGGCCTTAAGACTGGGGCTATGTAGGCAACACTCAGATGACACGACGTCTTCTGAGGTTAGCTCAACCACCCTCGTTTGTTTGTCTCTTTGATGGACAAACCATTATTTTCTTTGACCAATCCTTTGACCATGACCTTGACCTTGACCAAGACCAATCCATACCTTTGACCCTCTTCCTCCATTTTAGGGAGAACTACATTGGCCTGAGGCCCTAACGACAAGGGCTATGTAGGTAGCACTCAGATTAGCACTCAGTGTTCTGAGGTTAGCTTAGCCACATTCTTTCGTCCATCCATTCACATCGACCAATGACCATGGAGATCATGCCTATCTCCTCCAACCCTGACCACTTCCAAGACGACTTTGCCTTGGTTGTTTTTGCATGTATGCTACCCCATGACTGGTTAGCAAAATTGTGCACAGACTATTTTTGACCTTCACAAGTATAGGATTGCAAGCCGGTTGATCCCCATTACTTGTGACATTTTCATGTTTCTAGGAGCACTTCCTAAGCCCGAGATACCTGGAACATGACGACCATTTGAGCTACAGCTTAGATTGAATAACCTGATCAGCTATGACCAAATGCTGGGGCCCAGTTACTTCAATTTTGGCACTCTTTGACCCTTGACCTGCGACAATTTGACCTGACCATCTCATGCAGTGGTATACGCATAATCACAACTATTACATCATTTACACTCACCATTTTTTTTCCATCCACTCTCTGTCAAGTCAGCACCTGATTCCAGGTTCCCTTCCCTCGACTCTTGCTTTGAGGGGGAATACCTCATCCATAATCGGGGTAACCAACCCTCTTATTTTTGTCTTGCAGTTCGCTTGAATAACCAACAAGATGAAATTAACCTCATCCCATACCTGGGGCAATCAACTCCTATTTTTGTCTTGCAGTTCATCAAGAACAACCAACAAGACAAAAAGGGGCAAAATGTAGACACCGAAATCGTGTCTACTCCCTTGGTCGTCCTCCCCTTCTCTCCCCCTTGGTCCTCTTAACCACTCCTAACCTATGTCTTATTAATTTGAAATAATTATCTTATTTTAATTTAATAATTCTCTCTCCCTTACCACCTCACCACCCTAGGATGCCCTTCTTTGGATTCCCTTCATCCCCCCATGACCCATTTATGACCTATTCCTCATCCTCGCACCCATTTAACCCCTCTCAACCGTTTCTTACCCCACCACTCAAACCCGACAGTTGGGAAAATAGATGAAAGGCTATTTTTAGCCTTTTTCCTGCCTTTCAGCCACCGATGTCGATCAACTATTGATCGACGTCGATGGTATTGCCGGCGTTAATTTCCTTCATAACGGTTTTTTGCGTTCATTATCACCCTTCACCCCTACTCTTCATTGGACTCTTGAATCTTGCAATCAATCTTCAATTCACCAACCTTCAGACCTCTTTCTCTCTCACAGGGATTCCGCACTAGCTACAGCAACAACAAGGACTCTGCATCAGTCTTTTACAACAAAAATAGGACTTCCACACCAGCAGCTTCAATAACAAGCACAACCAGTCTGTAACATCCCTTCTCCAGCAGGCATGAGGTAAGTATTTGCCACTATTTTCATTTCAGCATCTTCTTTTTAATCTATCTATTATTCAACCAAGACTAGACCCAAATTCTTATCTCTCTATTGGCCTCCTCTATCCCTTTTTGACATTCTGTCCATTACCCCAGACCTCTGCACAGGCTCTCAGACCATTCAACCAGACCCATAGCCCTTCTTAGACCATTCAACCAGACCCATAGCCCTTCTTAGACCCATCCACAAACCATAAACCTGTTCAGACCTATCCAGACCTGACCAGACCTCATCCAAAGCCTACTTTCCTGACCGACGCTGGTTGTAGAGACCACTGCCCCCACCGACATTGGTAGACCTTGACCAACCGATGCCGGTAGGACCACCGACGCTGGCGATTATGACCAGGCTGATAGCAGCATTCAGGTAAGTATTTGCTTCCATTTTTGTTTCAGTCTTTAATCATTTCAGTCTTTTATCATTCTACCTTTTTATCAGTCAGTGTGTTGACATCCCTCAAGCTTTTGCTTCTGGGATCAAGATTTTGCTTGGCAGCCCACCATCTCCTCATCTAACACCTTTTCATGTTTTAGTCTCTTTTTGTTACAGGTGTCATCCTCCACAACCAAAGAGGAGTTCTCACGATGTCTAAAAATGGTGCGCACGACTACATCCAGGTACATACAAGTCTTAGACCATTTCTCTTAGTTTCTTATTCTCTCTTTGAATGTGAAAGCGAATATCATATAGAAACAACACCCACTAGGAATAACCTTATCATTACTCCCCCTGCTGCTCCTGTTAGGACTGAACCTTTCTATGTCTCATTACTGATAAATGGACATCAACTGAACAACTGCATCATTGATTCTAGAGCCTCAGACAATGTTATGCCTACCAAAGTGGATGAATCCCTGGGCCTTACATTAACCAAAACCTTTGGTAGATGCTTCTCTATGGAAAATAAGCAAGTACCACTGTTGGGGTAGATCAAGGATGCCCAATTTATATTTGCAGCATTCCCAGACAAGAGAATTAAGATGACTGTCTTGGTGGCCGACGTCCTTGCATCCTATGACATCCTTCTTGGATATAATTTTTGCAGGGATTTTGGTGGTGAATTAAGGATGGACTTATCTGAGGCAAGGATTCCAGTCAAAGGTGTTATGAAGAAGCTACTCCCTGAGAAGGAAGTAAAATACGTGGTTACCCAGACCTCGACATCTGAAGCTCAAATTTTGTTTGAGTCTTCAGGCATGGGTAACTAATTTTTATTCACACATGAATTCCATGAAATGCCTATTGAAACTATTAAAGGTGATAATATAAATATTAGTTTAGTTAGAACAACAGAAGAATTGGCTGAGTGCCAGACAAGTGTGGAAGAATCTCCCCCTCTGAATGAAGAAGAATCTAAAGAAAAATTAGTATCAAATGAGGTATGGACTTTTGAATTTGATGGCAGCTGCTCTTCCACTAGTTCAAGAGCTAGAGTTGTGCTGATATCTCCTCAAGGAGATATTTTTCCATCATTCGACAAGTTACAGTTTAGCAATACTAATAATATAACTAAGTATGAATCTTTGTTACTTGGATTGAAGGCTGCTTGAGACAAAGGCATCAAACTCCTTCATGCTAAAGGAGATGCGGAACTGGTGGTTTTTTAGGTGAGAAACCTGTATCAAACCAAGAATAAAAGATTGTGCCACTATTGCAACCTAGTCTGGGACCAAAGCTTTGATGCTTTCAGCATCTCTGCCATTCCTAGAGAATTCAATGATTGGGCTGATGCACTAGTTGTCTCAGCTACTCTCTTGGTCCCCCACTCAGACTTCAAAGGAGACAAGTACATTATTGAGCTAGTCTTTTGACCAAGTGTACCTGATAATGCTAGTCACTGGTAAGTGTTCAATAATGACCGTCAAATCATTGCCTACTTGGAGCAAAAGGATAATTTTAAACGACTAAATTTTTAAGGTAGTGAACCTCAAAAGTGTGAACCAGATCCTGAATCAAATATAGATGCAAGCAAGGAGTTCCTACAACTTAAAGGGAATAAGATTCCCAAAGGCCTAGTTTCCCTTGAGAAATTGTTTGACAAACATGATAGATTCATCAAATAGCAGCAAACGGATTCAAGCTCCTCCCAGGAGTTTGATCAAGTAAATCTAGGTACCAAGGATGATCCCAAGATGGTGAACATTGGGAAATGCTGCACTCTTAAGGAGAAATTCAAGTTCACTACTCTACTCCATTAGTACATGGATGTCTTAGCATATTCTTATGATGATCTGAAGTTACTCAGGCCTAGTGAAATTTGACATGACATTCCTCTCAAGGCTGATTCAACACCTTACAGGCAAAAGTCTAGGCAGTATAATCTAAAAATATCAGGTACCATTTTGTCTGAGATACAAAAAATTCTAAATTCCAAGATAATCTTCCCAATCCATCATTCCACATGGATTGCAAATATAGTGCCTGTAAGGAAGAAGAATGGAAAAATTCACCTCTGTGTGGATTTTAGGAATTTTAATCAGTCATCCTTGAAGGATAATTATCCTTTGCCAATCATGGATCAAGTGCTTCAGATAGTGATGGGTGTAGAGATGTTATCAATGCTAGATGGCTTCTCAAGATATAATTAGGTTAAAGTTGGTGAGGTAGACCAGCATAAGACTACTTTCACCACACCTTGGGGCATGTTTGCATATAGAAAGATGCCTTTTGGCTTGATAAATGTTGGCACAACCTTCCAAAGAGTAGTGGACCTTGCCTTCAAAGAAGAAATGGGTAAGTTCATCATAGTTTATCTTGATGACTTGACTATCTTTTCTAAGTATCACCCAGATCATATATGCCACTTGTAATAAGTGCTAGAGCGCTGCTGCCAGAATATCATTTCCTTAAACCCCAAGAAGTCAGTTTTTGGAGTAACATATGGGAAACTTATCAGACACATTGTGTCCAAAGGAGGCATAAAGATTGACTTAGACAGAGTCAATTCTATCCAAGAGCTTACCTTGCCACAAGTAAGACTGCTATTCACTCTTTCTTTGGAAAGGTGAATTTCTTACGGAGGTTCATCCCCGAGTTTGCTGAGAAGACCAGGCACATTGTAAAAATGATGAATAATAAGGCCACCTTCAGCTAGACTAAAGAAGGCAAGTCAACATTTGAGGATATCAAGACTGCCATTGCTCATGCCCCATTTCTTGTTTGTCCAGATTATACGAAGGATTTCCTCATGTATAGTTATGCTTCTGAACACACACTTGCAGCCATCCTAGTTCAACATAATGAAGAAGGTGTGGAATCTCCCATTTCCTTCATGAGCTATCCTCTCAAATATCATGAGCTAAAGTATTCAAACATGGAGAAGCATGCTTATGTAGTGGTCAAGGCAGTGAAGTATTTCCATTTCTACATTCTCAATTCACGAGTTACTGCTCTGGTTCCTGATACCATGATCAAATCTATATTAACTCAGTAGGAGTTTGGAACCAAAAGAGGCAATATATATTGCAAAGATCCAAGAGTTTGATATGGTCATCAAGCCAACAAAGCTGGTATGGGGAAAGGGCCTATGCCAATTGATTACTGATAACAGACCAGAAGAGGCAAGGCATGAAGAAGCAGAGGTGGAAGATGTACTAACTGTCCTCTTTGTCTCCACCATGAATGAGTGGTATTTAGGTATTACTAATTTCCTAACTTATGGTGAGTGTCTTGCTCACCTATCTTATAAATAAAGGAGAACTATCAAGCTGAAAGCTACAAATTTTGTCCTCTAGGATAATGGCCTGTACAAGAGGAGCCTTGATGGAGTGTTCCTTTATTGCGTGGACAAGGAGTAGCAAAGCCAAATTTTGAAGTCCTTCCATAATTTGGCCCATGGAGGACATTTCTAAGCTCTTGTAACTACCCATAAAATTTTATGAGCTAGGTATTATTGGCCAACTCTCTTTCAAGATGCATACAAGTGGGTGAGAAAATGTGAACTATGCCAGCAGTTTATTGGGAGACCCAAGTTAGCTGCCTTGCCTCTCAAGCTAGTGGTCATAGAGGAGCCATTCCAATAATGGGGAATTGATTTTATTGGAGTGGTAAACCCATATTAAAGTGATGGACATGATTATGTCCTTACAACAACAGATTACTTCACCAAGTGGGTGGAAATAATTCCAACCAAGCATGCTACTTCAGAAGTAGTATGCAATTTCCTCAAAGAGAATATCATTTCTAGGTTTGGGGTCCCAACCAAGATTGTCATTAAAAATGCAACTTGTTTCACTTCCCAAGAAATTACTTAATTCTATCTCTACTATGGCATTACACTCTCCCACTCTTTCGATTACTTTCCACAAGGGAATGGACAAGCTGAATCAAGCAATAAGAACTTGGTGACTATCATCAAGAAGTTGGTGGATGATAACCAAAGGAAATGGCATAAAGCATTGGTCAATTCTCTATGGGCAAACATAATTACACTGAAGAGATAAATTGGTATGTCTCCTTTCCAACTTCTTTATCTTATCAATTCTGAGATACCAATCACCTTAGAATTGCCAACATTGAAATTGGCTAAGGCAATTGAGGATCAAACGTATGAAAACACCCTTGACAAGAGGATCATATGCCTAACTGAGATGGATGAGCAGATAACTATGGTGGTATATTGAATCTCTACCCATCAAAATCTGGGGAAGAAGCTCTTCGACCAAAAAGTGAAGAACTGTGATTTTTGGGTTGGAGATCAAGTCCTGCTGTGGGACAAAAGGAGAGAGCCAAAGGGGATGCATGGAAAGTTTGATTCTCTTTGGAGAGGCCCATTTATTATTCACCAACTCAATGGTGAGAATATCTTCCTATTGAAATATCAAGACATCACACTCTTTACTCTGCCTCATAATGGGTAGCATCTGAAGCACTTCAATTCCTAAAGTGTCAGATAGGTTCACCTGTACATATGTATATCTGTATAGTCTATGTTTTCTACTTTGTGTTATTCATTTTCATTTTTTAGAGCCTTTATTTTTGGGTAGCATGACTCCATAGCCCAATGGCATACTTCAAGGCACTGGAGATTTTAGTTTCTACTCCCCTTAGATGTTCCAAGTTTTCAACTGAAGGAAGTTCCCCAACTGGAGCCAGTTGTTATCCCCAAAAATGAGTGGCATCTTTGGGACAATCTATGAACTATTTTGGTTCACCAGACCAAAATCGTCTCTTCCCTTTTCAAAATTTATTTTGAGCATTCAATTTCCTTATTTTCTAAGCTTTTTCAGGTAAGGGTTCAATAGGTTCAAAGGCTTCTATAGGTGAGTTCAATCAAAAGAACAAATTTCCAACACTTGGTCATTTTCAGGACTATTTCAATGACTTGGTTCAATCAAAAATTTCCATCAGAAAGATTCAAAGAACAAAGGCTTGAACTATTGAACCGTTGAACCTTGAACCATTTTGGTTTAATGGTTCAATGGGTTCAATGACCAATTGGTTCAACGCACTTGGTGCAAAAGATTAAAAAGACTTAAACACAAAGAGCTTCAAATAATGAACTGATTGAACCATTGATGGTTCAACGAGTTCACAGGTTCAAAGGTTCAACCAAGTGCGATAAAGATCAAAGAGCTTAGGAAGAATAAGGAAGCAACAGGCAAAGGAAGAACCAATGAACCGATTGAACCTTGAACCAAAATAGTTCAAAGTTTAATGGTTCATAGGTTCAAGCAGTTCAAAGGTGGCCTCAAGCAAAGAAAGAAGCAACATGGATGATTCCAAAGGCAAGTTCAATGAAAGTGATGGTTCAACCAGAGGGCAAAGAAACACTTAAGTAGGGAAGTGATGGACCAAAAAAGACAGTGAACCGACGAAGCGATGAACCAATGAACTTTCAAATGGTTCACAAGTTCAAAGTTCAACATGGTTCAAGCAGCTGGCGACCATTGATGGTCCCACAAATGTCAAATTTAAAGCGAGGGAATATTCGATTGAAATTCAAATAAAGTGCAGAACTTAAAGGAAGAACCAAATGATTAACTGAAAAGAGATCCCAAATATTTAAATTGCTACAAGGGAGAGAGGAGTGAGACCAAAGGACTAGAAATATTTTCAAAAGAGTTATTTCTAGTAGGTGAAATAGTGGATCATGTAGACTTAGACTTTTGAGTGCACCAAATCAAGGAAACAAGCCTATTTTTCTTCCATAAAGTAATGGTGAATTAGACAATTGTGTAGATATCAAGAAAATGACTATACAATCCATACTAAGAAGAGACATATTAGAGGAATAGACACACCATAGTTATGGCAATACACTATTCCCAGCATGGTCCCTCTAGATAAAACTGAAGGTGCATTGAAGATGTTGACTGCAACATGTGCCATCCCATGGGAAGGAATGCCAAGCCTTGCATAGTTTTCTATAAGATTATAATTTATTTCATTATTAGGGGATAATTTTTATTTTTATAGGAGCAAAACTCTACCCAGTTGAAAGGAGAATACTGAGACTTTGAGCTCAGATTGTAATTTCATTTCATTTTATCTGAATGAGAAAGCAAGTTGTTTGGAGACTTTGTGCTATTTTGACTTGTATCATTTTAGGAGATTATTCTTATGTCTATCTTCTGAATGTGTTCTCATCCATTTAATTTGGCAAGAAAAATTAGTGAAAGTAATAAGTAATGTGTCCTGAAACCAACTGTGGGGAAGACTTTGCGCTTTAACATTTGTTTTCAGTGCGTGTTTTCTTTTCTTTCTGTGTTGAGGATTCTGGGATGATTTTATGCCCCCATTATCCTTTGTGTTATACTCTTTAGGTAGTTGAGGTGGAAACTTTGTGTTCTATTTCATCCTACTGGTTACTACGCTTGTGTTACTAGTTTCTTGTCATACTTGAAAGAAAATCTTGCTGTTTCTTGCAAGAACACTTATGAAAGAAGAGAAGTGCCTTCATTGTTCTCACCAAGATTTTATCCTCTATTTTTTAACATCATCTCTGAAAGAAGAGAGATGGATGGCATATCCTACCCCTGAGTGTTACTTTTTGCTTATTTATATAGTATATATAGCTCCTGTGTATTTATAGGGAACCTCCCCTTGATGAGAGGAGAGATTTGTCCACCTCTGATGTAGTAAACCTACACACTGGGCCAACCAATCTCCTTTGCTATGGATGATAAGACCTATTTTTCTCAATCAGACTGCTGACTGACAAAATATTCACCCAACATGATAAACAGTCATTTCATATGTTGATATAGTTTTCATATTTATGAGATATCATATTAAGATGAATTTATTTATGGTACACATTATTTATTAGATATCTTCGACACATGAGTTCTGGTTTATTAATCTGAATTCTTGTACCATCATTATCTACCCATCCATGAAAGGAGGGCCATTCCTTATTTGGGAGATAGTGCAGGGGATCTATGGTCTATGGTTGGTGTGGAGATAGAGTACTATACTTGAGACTACACTTAAGATTACATATTGATACTTGAGTTGTGGAGACTCTTGATTCATGGAGAATCTGCTAAGAGGAGTTTTATATCATGTTTTATCATTTGAGATATCTTATGTATTTCTAAAATTGTAATATTTATGCATTTTACTTCCTACAGTAAAGGATTTAATATTGTATTAGCGGTGGCTGAAATTATACTATATCATTTATGTTAAAATACAGTAATTATGGTTATTTAGCTAATGTTTTTTATATTTATACATGGTGATCCTTAGCTAAGTGGATTAGTTATAACTTTAATGGTTAAATAAATTAATATAGTTATTTAAAGATCACTAGTTATAATTTATCATGATGAAATCTATATGTTGAATATGGTAATACCTAGTGGAATTGTTACATTCTAGTATTAGAGCTGAGGCTCAAACACTAGGACTTAATGTTTCTACTACCACAAAACCTATTATCCTAATACAAGAAGAATAATGGTGTGTGATATAATAGGAGGTGAGGGTACTTTGAATTCTAAACCCCCTATGGATCCAAATCAATTTGTAGCTGAGCAAGTTGTAAAGTTGGACCAAATTATCATAACCATACAAGAGACTAGGGACATAACATGGCCCTAGAATAGTAAGTGCATGGAAGTGAAGAAAAGAATGCTTAGAAAGAACCTGAAGAACATCCTAATGATTAGGAACATATTCAAGAGTAGAGACATGAGGAGGTGACATAGAATTCAAGAGACCGAGTAGGTGCAGATTTAGCACATGACATGAAAAAGGTGAATCCATCCAAGTTTGATGGAACTATATTGGGGGATAGAGCTGAAGCGTAGCTAAAAAAATAGAGAAATATTTTAAGATTCATAATTATTCCAAAGTCACAAAATCAATTTGGGGAACTTATCATCTTACTATTAAAACAATGACTTGGTAGGCAAACAAGAAGCTCGAAATGAACGTAGACTTAACCACCATCACTTAGGAATAGTTTGTGACACTGCTTAAGTCATGATGGCTTCCAAAACTATACTTAGACCAAAAGCTTATGGATTTTTAGAATATTAATTAAGGGGATTTTTTAGTGAATGAATACTAGGAAAAATTCAAAAAGATTCTTAAATATGTACCTCAGTATCAGGTGGATGAGAGGTTTAAAATCAAAAAATTCATTTTGGGATTAGAATTCTAAATAGGTGGTGAAGTATATGTGTATGATCCATTTATCATGGATCAAGTCTTCAAGAAGGTGTTCAAGTAAGAACATAAACAAAAATCTCTTTCCCAAATCAGAGATAAGTTTAAAAATAAATTTGGAAGTTATAAACCAAATTTCAAGAAGAACTAGAAGTAGAGGAGTGAGGATTCTAAGGGCCAGTTCAAGAATCAGAATGCTAAGTTTAACAGTGGTTTAGGGAACATGAGGCCTGGTAATGGTTTCAAGGGTAAGTTTAAGGGAAATCAATAGACTAATAAAAAAAGACTAGTTGGAGGTTGCTTTATTTGTGGAGGTGACTATTTTGCCCATAAATGTCCTTAGGACAAATCAAAGAATAAGGGTTCAATTTCTCATCAAAGTATGTTTTAGCAGTAGATTCATGTAGCTATTGATAATCAATGGGTTGAGTATCAAGCTTCACCCATATAACTGTTAGGTATTTTATTCAATTATCCAATTTTTATTTTAATTTATATAAGATCTATAAAATGTTTCATTACTCCTAAAGTGCTTAGTAAATTATCTAGAAGGTCTAAAATAATGGAAAATGCATGGTCGGTATAATATGGGAATGAGTCAAAGGTCAAATTTGACAAGTGTCTAGTCAAAGTAGAGATTATATTTATTAAGTTTATTATATTAGTAAATCTTTATGTAATACTATTGGGATTATATGATGTGATCCTAGAAGTCAGTAGGCTTGCGAAGTATAAATCCAAGATTAACTATTTTCTGAAGAAGGTTGAGTGTCAAGATGATTTTGGAAATCAGATACAACTTTAGGGTAAGAAAAGGGAGTTGAACTAATGAATTTTTTTTTCATTCAACTCAAAAAATCATAAAGGAAGGGATGCCATGCATTTATCATTAAGATAAATGATATGGAAGATTCCAAAGAACCATCTATCAAAGATTATCTTTTTCTAAGAAACTTTCATGATGTGTTTCCAAAAGAGTTACTAGAATTGCCACCTAAACATGAGTTTGATTTATCGATTGATATTATACCAGGATCAAAACTATAGTCTAAGGCACTAAATAATATGACAATTGCTAAATTGATTGAGTTAAAGGCATAACTTCAAGAGTTGTTATCGAAAGGTTTGATTTGACCAAGTGTGTTGCCATGGGGTGCTCTACTTATCTTTGTCAAGAAGAAGGATAATACTCTTCACCTATGCATAGACTACATGATGTTGAATAAAATGAAGATCAAAAATAGATATCCATTTCCATGCATTGATGATCTCTTTGTTCAAATATGAGGAGCTACAATATTTTATAAGATTGATCTTAGAGTAGGTTATGTTGAGGATATGAGAAGATGATATTTTAAAAACAACTCTCAAGACTAGATATGGGCATTATGAGTTTATATTGTTACCATTTGGATTGAAAAATGCTCCAATAACATTCATGAATATTATGAATAGTGTGTTTAGAGATTAACTAGATCAATTTGTGTTGGTATTTCTTGATGACATCTTCATTTATTCCAAGGATGAGGAAGAGCAATTACAACATCTGGAATTGGTTTTACAACATTTGTAGAAGTATAAATTATATGGGAAGTTATTTAAGTGTGTATTTTTCTAAAAGAAATTTTAGTATTTAAGATATATTATCTCTATGGATGGTATTTAAATTGATCCAATAAAGATAAGAGCTATCACGGAGTGGCCAACACCAAATAATGTGCAAAAAGTAAGAAGTTTCATGGGATTAGTGGGCTATTACAAAAAAATCATTCTAAATTTTTCTAATATAGCTAATCTGATTACCTCTCTTCAAAAAAAGTATCAAAGTTTCATCTAATCAAATAAGTGTGAGATAATGTTTTAAGAATTGAAAAGGAGGCTTACTTTAGCACTAGTGCTAAGAGTTCCCAATCTTAATGGTCAATTCTCAGCGACCATAGATGCATTTGGGGATAGATTTGGAGGAGTTATTATGTAGGATGGTTTAATGGTAGCCTATGAATCTAGGAAATTGAAGCCTTATGACGTGAATTATGCCCCTTATGACCTATAACTTATGGTAATTATACATGTTTTGCAATTTTAGAGACATTATCTATTAGGAAAACTGCTTGAGCTCAAGACCGATACGTTGGGACTCAAGTACATTTTCACCCAAACAAATCTAAATGCTCATCAAAGGAGATGGTTAGAGTTCTTGTCTGACTATGATTTTGATATTAACTCTTTCAAAGGTAAGGAGAATAAAGTAGTTGATGTTCTAAGCCATATAAGGTACATAACAACTATGGATACTATTAGGAGTACTTTCAAAGATAAAGTGATCAAAATCTCACTACGTGATTAACTATATTATCAAGTTAGGAAAGCATTAATTGAGAATGCTCAAAATCCTAGGCATAACAGATTTAAAATAGAGAGTGATGGTCTTTTATTATATAATGGTAGGATTTATGTACCTAATAGAGAGAATCTGAGGAGCACAATGTTAAAGTAACTACATAATGCCCCATATTTAGGGCATCTAGGAGTAATCAAGCTCATGGTTGTGATTATACCACTCTATTTCTAGAGAGAAATCAAGAGAAATGCAACAGACTTTGTGTCTCATTGTTTGGAATGTTAGCATGTGAAATTTGAACATGTGCATCTAGTGGGATTACTGTATACATATGACATACTGGAATGGAAGTGGTAGGTGATTAGTATGGATTTTTTTCAAGGGTTACTATTGTCACAGAATAGGCATTGCATGATCTTGGTAGTAGTTAACAAACTAACCAAGGTAGATCACTTTATACCAGGCAATTTGACTACTGATGTACCTAATATTATGAAGAGATTTGTAAAATAAGTGTATAGATTACATGTATTTATAGAGAATATTATTTTAGATCATGGTTGAATATGAATTCTATATTTTGGTTGACTTTGAATTCAACTCTGGGTACTCAGTTGAATTTCAGCACTGCATATCACCTACAAACTGATGGGAAGATAGAGTGAGTAAATTAGATTTTTGAGAATCTCCTTCATATGTATTACATGGATAAGTAATACAAGTGGGAAGAGTATCTTCCATTAGTTGAGTTTTCTTACAACACATACCAATCAGAATTGAAGATGGTACTATTTCAGGCATTGTATGGAAGGAGGTGTAGAACACCAATCAATTAAGATAGGTTGAAAGATAGGGTAGTCTTTGGACTTGAGATGCTTTTAAAAATGAAAGATCAAGTCAGGACAATCAGGTAGAGGTTGGTTAAGGCCAATAATATACAAAAAAGTTATGCTGATCTAAAGAGAATAGATAGGTAGTTTTTTATTGGTGATAAAGTGTTTCTACGGGTTAGGCCTCAGAAAAGCTTGATTAAATTTGGAAAGTCATCGAACCTTTCACTAAGATATGTGGGACCCTTAGAAGTTTAAGAAGTGGTTAACCCTATAACATATAGGCTAGTATTACCACCAGCTCTAGATATTTTGCATAATGTGTTTCATGTGTCTTATCTTAAAAATCATATAGCTGATCCTTCATATGTGTTGGATTGGAATGCTTTGCAAGTTATAGATCTTAAGGTGGTCATGGTAGAACCAATTAGAGTAATTAACATTCACAAACTTCATTTGCATAATAGAGAAGTGTCATAGTTCAAGGTCTTATGAGACCAATACTCTGAGAATAGTGCTACTTGGGAGAATTACGATGAGCTCTATAGGCTATTTCCATATTTGTTTACTTGGTTTGTTATTGCTTATTATATCATTTTTATACTGAATAATGTTTTAAATTCATAATTTGTGTTGGAATAAAAGTCATCAGGATGATGACTATATTTAGGGGGGAAGAATGTCACATCCAAATTTCTCTCTAAGCTAAATAAAGTTTTAAATCTCTTGATTATTATATTTGATTAAGCTTGATGATAAATGTTGATTATGGGATAGTTTATGTTCCTTAATTTATATTATTAGATGCTGAGTTATCAATAATTTATATTCTATACTTTAAGATCATGTTAGATTATTATACAACATTATTTTATGAATATAATGATGTTACAGGATAACTACCTTCATTAGCATAAGGTGAATGTAGGATAAATTATTCTCTTAGATCGTGATGGAGGGAGAGTATCATTGGAGAGGGTAGTTAGATGGATATATTGGGGGTCGACAAAGAGCAAATCTATAAATGTTTGCACACACCACTTAGCATATCATGTTTTGTAATTATTTGATATGGATAACATACCATGTTTTGTGTATGTTTTCTTTAGATGATTATTAGTATGCTTTTTGGTATAATCTTGATTGATGTTGATGATCGTTAGATTATTTGAGTGATTTCAATGTGTTTTGTAATCTTACGTAACTTATATTGTTTGGATTAAAAAATGAATTTGGTTATGTTTAATTATGTCATTTCCTTATTATATTTGGTTGAATAGTAAAACATTATGATGTCTTAACAAATTCCATAATTATTATTT
Organism: Torreya grandis; assembly: GCA_037957365.1. Classification (NCBI taxonomy): domain Eukaryota; kingdom Viridiplantae; phylum Streptophyta; class Pinopsida; order Cupressales; family Taxaceae; genus Torreya; species Torreya grandis. The sequence goes on from JARHVA010003489.1 coordinate 1,403,569, forward strand.
GAGATATAAGATATAGATAATAATAATTAAATATTATTATAATAATAAAATTATTTTAAAATAGATTGTATTTGAATAACCATTATTTTAAATATATATATTCATATATATAAGTGGATATATAAATTTTTACTAAGAAATGATTATATAAATCATTGTAATATATATATATATATATATATATATATATATATATATATGTTAGTGGATAACATTTAATGTAAACCCTGAGATCTAAGTCTTGTATTGTAAAGTTGCATTATTTAAGTTATGATTTCTTTGTGTTAGTCATTGCATGTGAAATACATTGGATAAATGATTAGTTTAAAGTCTTGAATGAATTATAAATATAAGGTGGTCGAGGATGGTTTGTTTAAATCATAGCATGCAAATTTGTTAGGGGATTATGATATGATTAATTAGGTATTATTGGAAATAAGAATTAAGAATGATTAATTTGTTAATCATTTGTTAACTTGAGTTAAGCATGGCTTTGGGAGGAAATCATGGGGTTTTGATACATATGCATGGAGGTATACTATGAGTAATTGAATGATTTAGGCATGTAAGATTAAGAGTTTAATCAGCTAAAGAAGATAGGTAGTGAAATAAATATAGAAGAAAGAAAATGAATAAATGAGAGTGGAGAAACTGTGAATGAGTAGGGGCTCAAGATTCACAACATTATGAGAGGAAAAAGGAAAAATGTGGTGAGAAAGAAGAAGAAGGATTCAACACAGCTATAGGCTCAACCTTCCTTGTTAAGCATACATTTTAATAGGTTAGTTTTGTAATTAAATATTTGTGTGTGTGATATGTTTGAGAATGGGTTTTCAAATTTCTAAATGTTTATTATGCTATTGTAATGGTGTAGGGAAAATTACATGGGCTGTAAATAGGTCTAAGTAGAGAGCTCAGCCTCCATAGAACCCTATATTCAATGCAAGGTAACTTGGAAAGGCTAGGGCTACATAGAAGGTCTTGGCCATAATGATTAGAGGCTTTATGAATTATACTATCCTTCCTTAGAAATTTGAATTCACTGTTCAAAAATAGATTTTTACTCATAGGGTATATATACAGTTTGGTTGAGATGTTTATGTTGAACCAAGTTGATATATTTTCATGGGTTATTTGGAAAATAGATTTAATTATTTAAATATACATGTTTTATTCAACTATTAAACAATTTTCTCTTTTGGTTTATCAGTGATATTGATTAATATATTTATATATACATGACTATATATTTGGGTATACATTTAGTTGATTTTGATTCTATATAAATGATACACACACATGTGAACCCAAAATACACGTTTGAGAAATTATCAAAATTAAATGTGATTGTATTCATATATATATATATATATATATATATATATATAAAATTGACTATCAAACTTAAATATGATAGTGTGTGTGTGTGTGTGTACTATAGTTTGAGCATAATACTAAATTGTGACTGGGTTGAAACGTAGTTTAGCTTTGAAACTCGTTTATGGAATCTTATTACCCTTAATAGATTATAATAGGATCTCATGCACAATCACTTAGTGATACCTAGATATGGGTAGATGAACAGTTTGATTGTAGGATACTTTTTGATTTTATAACAATATAAATATTAGTGAACTGATAATGTTTTATGGTTGGGTTGAGTTATGAACATTATTAATATACATTTGGGAATTTTTAGTGAACTGTCTATATATATTTTATATAGATGTTTAAGGATTGAGTATACGAGTTCTTATGGGTTCATTTGAATCATAATTTGATTACTTAGAATATGTGGAGTTAGCCTTAATTGGCCATATTAGATGAATTACCATTGATACTTGAGAAGGTTTTCAATTGGGTATTATATTGATGTATTTGACTGGGTGTTATATTGATATATTCAACTAAATGTTAAATTGATGTTTTTATTTGACTGAGTGTTATTATATGATTTGGTTGAAACCTAAATAAAATAAAAACAAGCTATGTTTATTTATATATGCTTTTAGAATTAGAAAAATCATGAATGATTGTTTTGATTAGAATGATTTGAATATGCTGAAAGATAAATACAAAAGAGTTTGAATTATAAATTTTTTAATGTATTTACTTCTTATGGGAAATGGAGTTTTGGTAGTTAAATAAGAGGTTATGTGGCCTTATTTTAAATTAGTTATATACTTTGCATGTACAGTACACACAATAAGATAAAATATGGTGGATGTCACCTTAGTAGTGTACCGTATAAACAAAGTATGTATAATATAATTATAAAAATGTATATATATATGTTCAACTATGTTAAAAATCTTATAACAATAAATAATGGATGTTTGACTATATTGGTGTTTATAAAAACATTAGAATGTTTAAATATAAATCATTCATTTTATTTATGAGATTAAATACACAACATAATTTTATGAAGAGTGGCTATTGTTATATGAGGAATATGAAAAATTTATTTGCCAGGGTTATAATATATTTTTGTGAATAAATAATATTATAAGTTGCTTAATGGATAAATCATCTTGTGGTCTAAATATTCATTACTTGGATGGTATGTTATATTGAGGACTATTTTTATTATATGTTTAATATTTATAATAAACTAGATGCTTGGATTTCATTCACTTCATTTGACAAATTAAATGAATGTTTGTGATAGTTTTATATTTAACATATTTTGATAGATAAATAAAATATTAAGAATGAATATTTTGGGTTTTAATATTATTATTTATTATACTGAATCTCACATTCATGACCCTAATTAAGTAGTGGATGGATTCCACTAGCTTAATTAACACCATCAATGCAAGATAAGGGGTAATTCGATCAAGTGGTGTGTATGAATTTGACTGATCCTTGATATCATTTATATTATTGAAAACTTTAGCCAAAGTAATATTTGATAAACATTATCATTTCATATGTTGATATAGTTTTCATATTTGTGTGATATCATATTAGAATAAATTTATTTATGGTAAACGTTATGTATTAGATATCTTTGACATATGGGTTTTGGTTTTTTACTCCAGATTCTTGCACCTATCCATCCATGAAGGGAGGTCTATCCCCTTGTTTTTGAGATAGTGCAGAGGATCTATGGTCCATGGTTGGTGTGGAAAAGCACTCGAATGATGCTACCCCTCTCAGTTGGAGTAATATACTTGAGATTACACTTGAGATTACATATTGATACTTGAATCATGGAGACTTTTGAGTCATGGAGACTCTACTGAGAGGAGATTTGTATTTTGTTTTATCATTTAACATATTTTATGTATTGCTAAAACTATAATATTTATGCATTGTACTTCTTATAGTAGAGGCTATAATATTGTATCAGTGGTGGATGAACTTGTACTATATCATTTATGTTGAAATGTAGTAATTATTGTTATTTAATTCTTAATGATTTTTATATCTTTGGACATAATATTTTTAGAATGGGCTATGAGTGGAAAAAAATCTTCAAGGATGCACACAACCATATGAGAACATGTCAAGAATGCCAAGTATTTATAAAAAGAGAAGTACATGCAATAATGCCATTGAAACTGGTAATTTAAGGAAGACCATTTACTCAATGGAACATGGATTTCATTGGTGTCATCAATCTAAATTTCTTAGCTATCCAAAATTTTGTACTTACAACTATAAACTACTATGCTAGGTGGACTAAAGTAGTGGAAATGAGGAAATCCAAAACACATGATGTAATCGATTTTATCTAAGAGAAGATCACAACAAGGTTTGGTACTCCCATATCTTTAGTTTGTGATAATGGACCAACATTCTAATCATATAATTTTACTGAATGGGCCCATCACAACCAGATTACTATTAGATAATCATATAATTATTACCCATAAGAAAATGGATTGGTTGAATCTATAAATAAGAATCTAAGTGATGTTATCGAGAAGTGAACTATAGATAAACAAAAAGAGTGGCATCATATACTAAAGTATTCACTTTAAGTAGATTAAATAAGATACAAGCAAGCCCTCAAAGCTTCACCATATGTGCTAGTATATGGACACCAACTAATATTCTCAATTATGCTCAAACTACCAACATATAAGTTCATGTGGGTATATATGCAACCTAATGAGAAAGTGGAGTCCTGATTGTTGGACATAATAGAGATAAGATTCAATGATAGAAGCTTTTTATAATTTTATTAAGCATCATGACCTAGTCAAAATATTGTTTGATAGAAGATCAAAAGCTAAATCATTCAGAATATCTAATCTAGTGATTTTATAAGACAAATCTTAAAAAAGAAAGGATAGCATGACAATTTCACGCTCTTATAGAATAGGCCTTATCAGTTATCTAATATTTCGGATAATAATTCTTTCCATTTAAAAGACCTCCAAGGTAATGAATTAACATATCCAATCAATGAATAGAATTTGAATCACCACTTCATGGTTATAACATCTAGAAATGTCCTTGAATGACAATAATTACTATAGTAGAGGTATGATTAGATAAGGTTTAATACTTGCCTAGTCAAGTTTATGATTTTATATCATTTGATTTTGTTAGAGTAATTTCTTTGCTTTCTATATTATTTTTTTCCTGCTTTCATCATTTTATTTCCATAGATTAGTTCCCTATTATTTAGAATAAATGTATTTTGCTTCCATGATAATATAATCGAATTCTTATAGAATAATCAAGATAATATCAAATTCATTAATATTCTCATGCATGCTTAATCTTGTATTCTGGGTCAATGAGGACATGTCCAAAATGGAGAACAAGTGTAGGTAGAGCATAGATAGAACACAACTAATTTATTTACAGGTTACACACCTTTGTGTTTGAGATTTTTAGAATTTAGGTATGTAATGAAAAGTGAACTAAGGTTATATCAAAATTGAATACTTTTATCAGATATGTAAAATCCACTCTCATTACTCTATACAATTTTATAAATCCTTTTCATTTCCGTGGATCAAATACACTTTTCACATTATTACTTGTTTGAGGTAATAACTATTGATAAAGATGTGGATGGTAGGGACATTCTAGTAAATTGATTTTTACTCATATATACACCAACTCACAGTGGTTCTCATCCTCCTTCTATTCGTATTATAAAAAAAAAAAAGAATAAAAAGACCAATACATCCTAAAGAGTGATCAATAAATCCAAATAAAAACCTAAAGATGATCAAAGACTCACATGGTGAAATAAGATCAATGTATCATACATAATTCAAGTTAATGGAAAGAGAAAGGGGGAATCAAAGGTACCTATGTTGGGAATATGGATGTTTGATTGGTAAGAGAGCAATGATTGAGTTTCACTTGTTTTTAATATGCCTTAAATAAACTAGAATGAAACCCACAATATTTTCCAATTTTTTGCTAAAATATTCAAAACAAGAGTAAAAGAACATCACTTCATCACACAAAAATCTAAGGTATGAGCAAGGATAATATATTACATGAATTTTTGATATCATATTTCATCTTTTTGGTTTAATTATTCTTTTCTGGTATGTTTTAAGTTTGATTTGTAGTTGTGAAACCAAGTATTTTGGGTTCTCAAATACTTAGGAGTATTTGTCACATACTGATTTCTCTCTAGACCTAATAACCTATTTATTAGTAGATTTTATGGTTATTATTTGGTTAATTACTATTTTGGTTAAGCTAGATTTCATATTCTAGTTTATGGATAGTTATATGTTGGTTAATTGACATGATTGTTGACTATGGAGTTAGTTATACTTATATATTATATAAATGATGATCATGGTTGTTTGGTTTATTACAAAAGTATATTATGGATTTTATGTTGTTTTGAGGTAACTACCTTAATTTTTATGAGGTGGATTTAGGATATATCCATCCATTAGAATGTAATGGAGGGAGGACATCATCAGAGAGGGTTGCATAGTGGAGGCATTGGAGGATGACAAACTAAAAATAAGAATTTGCACACACCACAAATAGATAATATGTTGTTATATTCATTACTTGATTTGATTTGATAGCTAATATTTGATTTCAATTATTATCATGACTTTTGTGATTGAATATGGTTGTGTGTTACATTTGTGTTGTCTAGATTAATATACTTCACATAATGATGATTGCTTTAAAGTATGCTCTAGAATTTGCATTGTGAGTCCTTGATGTAAACTTTAGAAAAATGTGTGATTGTCTTCAAAATTAGAAATGTCTTAATAATTTACTAGGAAATTTAATAGCATTGTGTGCTAAATTACTATTGGATATACTAAGTAGCAAGGCAAGAGTTAAATTAGTTTAGCATGGTCATTATGATATTAGTTATATTGATTAATGATTATTGTAAAGTGTTTGTGCTTAGGCATTGTTAATAACCCTATGCTAAGTCAATTACAATAATTACATTGCTTAATTAATATTTGTGAAGTTATTGTGTTTATTCAATATACTAATTATTAGTTGTAAGGGTTGATTTCATTGTTAATAATTATATTGTTTTAATGACATTTTGTGAAATTTGATGACATTACCAATAAGGGAAGTTGATGTTGCATGAATAAAATTTTGAAGGAATTATTATTATTATTATTATTATTATTATTATTATTATTATTATTATTATTATTATTATTATTATTATTATATTGAGTGATTAATGGAATGTTTAATATATTAGGGTTTATTGTTGGTATTGACTTGTGTTAACAAACTATTATGAAAAACCATCATTCTGTTTAGATTTTTGTCATGATGACTGTTGATCTTACCTCAGTCTTCTATAAGTTAGTTCATGCAAAGTTTTCTTCACTGAGTTCATTAATTTCACTAGGATTTGGTGGACAAAGGGGAGTTCTATTTTGCATGAAAATATCATGTAGAAGGTTAAATGGAAAGGGAGGAGGCTTGGGAGGACACAACATAACACAAAAAAAAAATGAGAAGAGAAAGGTTGGTGAAATTTAGAAAAAGGATTGCAGTATTATCATTTGTGACTTCTTACCAGGTTTGTTTTGTATTAAAATTCATATATGTGCTATGTGGAGTTTTGATGAATTCTAGTAAATATTTTCTTAAGGGTTTTTATTAGTTTCATTATATTGAAATTATTTAAAAGGGTTAAATGCTCGATTTAATGAATGGCTCGACCATCCATAGAACTGAGCATATAACCTAGAAAACCTTGGGTTTAATGGCCTTTAATTTAAGCTATTTTCCATATATTTATATTCAATATAGAGTTATTAAATTTTATGTTGTTATGAAATCCCTAAACCCTATTTCAAAATGTATGAGTGTGTGAATTCTTTATCAAAAAATATAAAATATACTAAGTTTTTAAAGGAAGAAAATTCCTACGTATTTCACTAGGGACAAATTATAATCCTAGGAAGATTTTGAGGTAGTTGTGTGTTATTTAAATATATTTAATTAGGATTTGATTAAGGGTTAAACTTAGAACTTAAAAACTTGTATTGATACATTTATTATATTATTGAATTGAGGGTTTGCTTAGTAGATAAATTAGTTTAAGCTTATTATAAACCTAACCTAGGGCTTGGCTAATTGTATGGGTTAATATTTTAATCCTCAAATTAGGTACATTTGTACATGAAGCTTATTAGGGTTGAGTAATGAAATAATTAGTTAAATTTAATATATAAATATACATAGTTATATGCATATAAACTACATGACTTCTATTTGTTGACCTATCGTGATGTATATAAAAATGTGTGTATATATATACAACCCATGTTAATGGTTCACCTAATTAAATTTATATCATTAATTATATATTATGAATGATCCATAAGTAATGTTTGCAAGTTGACTAGTTTCCTACTATGGTTATTTGGGGTTTATACATTAATGTATTCATCCTTAAATACATTGAAAATATTTACTAAGATATATAACTGGGTCTTATAAGTCTGTATGTCTTTTGGAGATATATATTTCTTCCATATAACGAAACTTATAGACACTTGATCGACTGGGTTAGTTTTATGACTGTGAGTTTGAGACTTTTCGATATGATAGTGAATTATTTAAAGTTATATCTTTTAATAGGAATAAATCTACATAATACAATCTACTAAATTCATATATATGATTGTATAAATTTAAATGTACAAACCATGGGATATTGAGTTTTTATGATATAGAAAATAATCAAAATACTATAGTTTAGTATTGCTAAACAATATCAAGAATTTGTTATGATGATTAGACTAAATTTTATCTTTCTATGTAAATAAATTTGTATGATTTAATTGGTTATTTGCATATATAATACTGTATGCATATTTTAATTACAAGTCATTGACTACTGAGTTTAATGATACATAACATAATCAATTTTATAGATAATGTTTTATTTAATTTGGATGTAATTTTTTAGTGATAAGTTTGACTATACACTGATACATGATAATTTCATATTATGGATAAAACTCTTGTCTATTTGAGGTATACCGTATCCAAACATGCATATACTAGTTGTTGATAGAATATGTATAATATTTAATTGAATATGGAATACGTAAATAAATACATGAGATATTGATGATTTGTTGATTAATGCAAATCTAAGTGAAGTATACCCTATATAGATTTACATATTTTGGATAATGCTTAAAAACATTACATGAAATAACAAATAAATATGGGTGCTTTTGTTACCTGAGCTAAATTGAAATATGTGTTTGAATGGTTAAAAGGAACATCTATTTTTGGGGTATTAAAATGGAATACAAACCATATAATGATTATTTTAGAATGGCTTACTATTATACCTTATATATCTATAAATAAGGAAATAAGCCATTAATTAATGTTATTTAGATGGATGAAATAATATTTATAGTTACATGTTAATATTCTATAACTTGATGTCTAAATATAATTTTTACCTAGACGTTATGATTGTTATTGAGGACTATTTTGACATATATTTATTATGTAGTGATGAATAAGAAGTTTTGAGATTCATTACATTGCATTTGAAGGACTAAATAAATGTATTTGATATTTTCTTGTTTAGCAATTAATTATCTGCTTATAGGGAATATTCTATTTGAATATATTGGTTTACACACACACACACACACACCAAGTCTTGCATTAATGACCCTAAATAAGTAGTGTGATGGATTATAATTACTTAATTAGTATCACTAATGCATAGATAAGGTGTAATATGATTGAGTGGTATGTATGAAATTGATTGATACTCATGATTAATAACTATATGAAAACTTTGGCTAAAGTAATGTTTATATTTAAACATTGTCATTTCATATATTTGATTTAGTTTACATGTTTGTATGATATAATGTTAGAATAAGTTTATTTATGGTATATATCATGTATTAGTTATCTTACATCACATGGATTCTAGTTTATTACTCTAGATTCCTACACCATCATTATCTACCCATCCATGAAAGAAGGACCATTCTTAGTTAGGAGATTGTGTGGGGGATCAATAATACATGGTTGGTGTGGAAAAATACTCAAATGGTGTTCTCCCTCCCTTCAGTAGTACTACACTAGAGACTACACTTGAGATTAATTATGGATATCATGAGTTCTTTGAGACTCACAAGCTCTATGGAGCTTTGTATCATTGTATATTATTATTAAGATAATTATATTGCTAAAACTATACTTTGCATTCATATGTACCATATAATAGTTGGCTATAATATTGTATCAACTGTGGCTGAATTTGTAATTTTATGAATCAATGCAGTCTTTATTTTTATAATCAACGTTGTACCTATTCTTGATATTGATAATATGATGGTGATCATTAGCTAAATATATTATTTATATACCTTTGTATGGTTAATTAAAACTAATGTATTTAGTTAAAGATCACTCTTGTAGGTTTCATCATGATGGAATCTGTTAATTGAATTTGTGTAATTAATTAAAAAAATAATTACCTTATTTTATTAAAACCTAGTGGAGTTTTTATATTATTCCCCCTATAAGCCACCATTTGCTGTACTCAGCACACCCCACTCTCAATTTTTTTAATAGGGGCCCATTATTATTTGAAATCATAGTTTTTCATTTAGAAATCCTCCTCATTGGTTATTATATGGGTACTTAACAATATTTTAGGATTCAAATTTCGTAATTCCCATGTTGATGGTTCTTGTTAAGTGCATTACTCTATGTCAATGTAATTTGTATTTTCCCCACATCAATGTTTTTCATAATTTATGTGATTTATTTGAACTCATATATTAATGAATTTTAGAGTTTTTACATGTATGCAGGTTTTATTTAAAATTTTAAGACAATTATAGTCTAAAAATCCTAATTATTTTGGCCTTTGCATTTTTTGGTCTTTGCATGTTTTTGGCTTCATGTGTTTTGGACTTCACATGTTTTGGACTTCATATGTTTTGGTCTTCACTAATTTTGTCTTCACATATTATATATTCATATAAAATGTCACTTGAGTGAACTAAGTGTTACTTGAGACCACCCTACCCATAGCTTATCCCTAGACATATCTTAGGGCCTATTTCTATCCTTATTTATCTTTTGTGGAGGTCTAACCCATACCTATACATTCATAAATCAATCCTAAACCTTTACCTAGGCATTCATGCCCTAGTTCCCCAAGTTCTACCACCTAGATATGAGCACACCCATTTAGACACTAGCATACTAATTTAGTGACCAAGGGACCATGCTAGTATCCCTTACATCTTTTCAACTCCAACAAATATATTTCTAGTTCTAAATACACCTTAGGGTCGGCCTAGGATTAAATCACATCTAGAAAATCACCATATTAGTATATATACACCATTTTTATTTCTTTACCCATATATGGAAACTAGATGTAAATACACACAAAAAATCTTAGAAATAAGTTGTGTAAATTAAGGTTATTGATCCCCGTTTTTCCCTACTTATTAATGTAGAAAGATCAAGCTAGAAGACATCATTTTTGAGTAGAGGTCAGAGTTGGTCAAGCTTAGAGTGAATATGTATTTTAAGAGGCCCATTAAGGTCCATTTATGTCTTTAAGGTCATTTAGGGTCACTAAGAGTCCTATGAGTGAGTTTTGTGGGTGTTTGGAGTTTTCCCTCCAAAACCAATAATTTGAAAATTCAAATATTGTCACTAAGACAAGAGTGACCAAAACATGATGAAAATGTGGTCAAGAGATAATATTTGTGTGAAGGGCCAAGAATCATTTTAAAAGGTGTTTTAAGTCATATATGTCTATCTTCATAAGGTTAGAATTCAAGTTTTAGTAATGTGACCAAAAAACCCAATGTTGAAGTTGTATTGAAAGAAGTTTGTCTTGTAACTTCCATAACCAACCTTAAAGTTGGTTGAGAAGGAGAGTAGTACATGAGTAGTAGTTTAGGATAAAAAAGGGAGAGAGAGAGGGTGATCTAAAATAAGAGGGAGGAAAATTAGATAAGGAGAGAATGTCCAAAAAACCCTCATGAAAGATGATCTAGTCTATTAATGGACTATATTTTGTAATCAAGAAAGAATAAAATGAATAAAAAGCAAGAATGGTTTTATGTGTTCATGTTATTTGAATGATATTATTTTTTTATGTGTCATACTTTATCTTGAAAGGCCTTGTACTCCATGAATACGTTATTTTTTCTATTCTTACAACCCTAAATACAAGACACAAGCCATAATTTAGACAAGGAATGGTCATGAGAGAGTTGGTGAGAAGTTTGTCAAGAAATTATTTTATAGATGTGAAAACCTAAGGATTTGGTATCATTAAAAACTTATGGAATATCTCTATGGAAATTTTTACTAAGTGCTAACTCAAAAATTGTGTGTTCCCTACCTTCAACCCCTACATACAGTTAGATAGTAACAACGGTCAAGGTTAATTGATGCTTCTTAAGTGTGAGTCATGATCTTGATTAGAAGAATGAATTATAGATAAAGAGTGTTTGATGAGAAGATATGTATGTTTTTTAGAAGACCATTATTGAAAGGTGAAAGGATAACCTATAGTTAGTGAGAGATAATCTACTTACCTACACAGTCATCACTTTGTTGCACCAGTCACACACTAAGAGAGAAGAGTTATATTTGAGTCCACATGAAGGATTAATGAATTATTAGAGAATTAATAGGGGTATATTAATTTTTTTTAAAAATATTACCTTTGAAATCTAATAATTATTTGAGGAAATATATATAGACTTTAAGCATTGACCATAGTCTACACCCTGTTTGACATAATCAATTTTTAAGGAGAAATGTTTGTTTTTGAGGATGGGAATAAATATAGATTTAGACAAGGTGTGATCATGTTTTATAAGTGAATAAGATACTCAATAAACCATATTAATCCTTTAAATTTATTTGAAAGAGAACAAAGCTTCAAAACCCTTACATTTCATGTAAGTATGCACAAAATTTTGTATGTTGATCAATATAGGCTCAAATGAGATTGATAAAAGTGACAACCATTTGGGAAGGTGAATTGAATGTAGACAAACCTAGGAATGGTATTTAAACCCTTTGAATCATTTCAAAGTTCAATAAAATTAATTTTTATGCTTTTTGGCCCTGTAAAGAGCCTAAAAACCCTTATTTAGGGTTCAAACACTAAAAATGGAGTAACTAATGTTCCCCATATAAAAAAGGTGAAAATTGGTAGTTTTAATGTTGTTGACATGTTGAATAAGATTTGGTAGGTTTTAGGGTGGTATGACCTCTATCCGTATACATAAAAAGACAAAAATAAAAGAGATATATAAGAATCAAAATGAAAATAAATGCCAAATTTAATGTGCAAGAAAACCAAAGAACGTAAAGGCAACCATGATACTCAGGAAAGTGAAACTAAAAGAAGTAAAGTGCAGAAAAACAAAGAAACATGAGACAATTAAAATCCATGATAGTTGCTATATCAAAGATGAGCATGTGAAATACAAGTCTATAAGTCTTGGAAGGTTTCTTGAAGTTGTTTTTGTTCATTATTATGCATTGTAGAAAAAGAGTGGGCAATGTAAGATGCCCCAAAGGATAAGTGGATGTAGGGATGGACATCACAAGATTCCCCATAGTCTTAAGAGACATGTGGATGGGCATCACAAGATGCCCAAATAAGTGAGGTAGATTGAGGTAATATTGAAACCTTAAAATGATTTGCATTGGGTTGGTAGGTGCATTTGGAAATAGGTAAATGTGTTGGTTTATTATATTTTAGGGATATTAAATTTTATATAGGATGTGTAGGAGAGGTATGGAGAGGTAAAGGAGGACCATGTATGATATGATTTGGATTAGGAATTTTAACTAGGTAATATTTTGGTTCATGTGACTTAAGAGGTTGAGGTTCAATAGATGCAACAATATGTTTAAATTTTTTCATGTTAGCTATCATTTCCTTATTATTGTAATAAGAAGGATCAACTATGATTTGAAAAAAATTAGTGGAAGAGGTTTAGGTATGGGATAATTGTTGTTATTTATTAGGTAGTTTAGGTTGATGTGATTATGGTTCTTGAGATTAAATTTGAGAATCTTGAAGATAGTCTTGATAATGTTATTTTTTGAGAGTATCAAGATTGAAATATGAACCAAGGAAGAAAGAAGAAATTGATGAAGATCATGACAAGACTCATGAGAATGACCTATAGTAGCATGTCACCAACAAAATTTATCATGATTTTATGATTTTGGAGGAGGTTTGGAAGGATCAAATCTCATGGGTTTAGAGGGTGGAAATTTCTTCTTAAGTTGTTCTAGACTCAAAGGAGGGTGGTTTGGGTTAAAATTGGTTAAATTGGATCCTATTTTGAGATTGGGGAGGCTTGGATGAATTAATGTTATGATAAAATGATTGGAAAGGTTCTTTAGTAGTTTTTTGAGGTGTTTCAAATTGAGTCATAAGAAAGTCTTGGATTTTTTCTTGGTCTAAGGCTTCTTCTAAAGTTTTAGGTGAAAAGATTCAAACTTTCTATTGAAGGGGAGCTTTAAGAGCAGTAATAAATAGTTTTAAAAGAGTATTATCATTCATGTTATGGTCCACTTTATGAGTGAGATAATTCCATCATTTGATGAAAGTGTGAGTAAATTCATTAGGAAGTTGCTTGGCATTGATGAAATGGCTAAGGTAATTTTCAGGAAGGTCATCATGTTAGAATTTCTTCACTAGAGCATTGACTAAATCCTCTAGTTGTGAGATGGAATGTCTAGGAATTTGGTTGTACCATTGAAGTTCATCACCAAAAAAAGTTTTGGCTAAGATCTTGGTGGTATCAAAGGTGTTAGTTTGGACCCATTACTTATAGAGATTACCAAAATACTTACGAAAGATAGTAGGGTCATTAGTCCCATTATATGTGATAGTTGGAGAAATGTGTCCAATATCTATGGATGCAATGAATGGGGCTAAAGGCACATTTTGAAGATGTTGAAGCATTTTGTTATTCATTAGAGGTTGAGGGATGATATTCCCATTGGCATCTATAAGAGAAGGGGGGACAAAATTTTGATTTGGTTGAGACATGATGAATTGAGGTGGTTGACTAGTCATGTGTAATAAATGTTGTTGCATGTTCATCATTTGAGATGTGTTATAAGTTTACATTATGTTCATTTGATGTATGAATTGTGCAAGAAGTTGAGTTGTATCAATAAGTGGGTTGGTTTTTATAGGAGGAGGATTATTTGGTGGAGGATTCCCAACATTGGTACTGGGAGGAAGATTAGGATGAATAACTTAAACTACACTACATTGTGTAGTGATTGGTTTTAGATTAGGAGAAGATGAAGGAATAAAGTGAATAGTTTCATCTGAAGTAATGAAATAAGTGAGGTTATGATCTAAATCCTTGATGATGCAATGTTATTAAATAAGGGTAGGCTAAAAAGATGTCATCATTATGAAATAAAACTAGATAACCACACAAGGAATATGTTCAAAAGAAAAGAAACAAGATGAGACAAATAAGAGTACAAAGTCAATTGGGTTGACCTAATATAGGAAACTAAGGCTAAAAACTGTATAAAGTTGATAGTGTTAACCTAATACTAGAAATAGGGGCTAAAAAAGTGTACAGAGTTGACAGGGTCAACCTAGTATAGGAAATGGGGGTTAAAAAAGTGTACATATTTTATAGGATTAACCTAGTACTATAAGCAAGGAAAATAGAAAATCTTTAAGAGACTGTGTTGAGCAGAATGACTATGTACTGAAATAAGAAAAAAATGAAAGTAATTTTTAAAGAAAGAAATGAAATGAAACACACAATCAATTGGGTCAATGAGGTTGATCCAATTGAGGTACACAACACAAAACCTTGCACAAACACTGGTTAATGCAATTTTTTACAATACAACATACAATTGAGAAAAGAGCAAGCAATCAACTTGGAAAGTAAATGCTAACTAAGTGTTCATCCTAAATGTTATTAGATTATTAGTATGATTTTAGATGTGATAGGAAGTTGGCTGTAAGCAAGGAACTAGAAATCAATCTAAGGATGGTTTCATGACATTTAAGCTGAAAGGAATATGTATTGATAATAGTACTAGCTTGGTATTAGGGTTTGCCCCCTCACTTCAGACACCACAATAATAAGGGGGTCAGGTGCTTAGGAAATATATACCATTAACCATGTGTTTATACTTGGGTAAAAAAACAAGTTGGCTTCCCCCTTGGTGATGAAATCTAAGTAGGTAGGCCTTGGGTAGATAATTGTTAAAATACATTTTAAGCATTTGTGATTTGGTAGTGTATGCATAAAAGAGAAAATAGTGTAACTAAATGGTATATTGAAAAACTACCTAATTAGACTATGTGATCTATTCTAAGCATGTAAGAAATAATAAATGAAAGTGTGAGCTAGTTACTAGCATATAAGTGTGAATTCCAACTTTGAAACATAATATAGTGTTAGTTTAGATGATAGTGTATGTAAAGATTAAAAAATAAAGTTGATAGTGTTGCTACTATACTATAGAAGCAAGGGTCTAAAAAAATTATGTTGATAGTGTCGACCTAGTTTTCTAGATAGAATATAAAATACAGAACTACGTCAATAGGGTCAACCTAGTTGATTATAAAGGGGTAGTTTTAAAGACTATAAAATGTGAAAAATAAAATTGTAATGAATAAAAAAAAGATAGAGAAGGATAGAAAGGAACCTTGGTGGGTTGGAGGATGTAGAAGAAAATGAGATTGTTGTTAAAGTACCCTAATTTATAATTGTAAGTTCTAGCAACTGGGTTGACTAGGTTGACCTCATTTTGTAGTTTTTTATTTGATGAAAACCTTTAAAACATACTATGTTAACAGGGTCGACCTAATATGTTTTATGGAAGTATGGAAATGAACAAAGTTGACAGGGTCAACTAAGTAGCCTGATTTGGATGTCTAAAAGTGTACTATGTTAATAAAGTCGACCTAGTAGCCCTTAACTAATGAAAATACTTGCACAAATAGAACAAAGTCATAATGATGTAATTGTGTGTTAAATCTGTGCACAAAAGTTATAACTATATCAACACTATTAACCTAGTATCACAAATATAGAGAAATAAAATGATAAATTAATGAAAACATGAAATAAAATTTGCAAGGGTTAGATTCATGTTGAGTTCACCAATATATGTAATAAAAAATTCATCATGTCTATAAATTAATCCTAACTTAGAGAAGATAGATCATCCCATACACTTTATATTAGGGATATATTAGATAATCAAGAACATGGCCTATATGGGGTTTGGCTAGACCCAATTAAAGGATATCTTATCACAATACACAATGTTAGGGAGGGTTCCAAAGTATCTAGTCAAGCAATATCAAA
Source organism: Torreya grandis (assembly GCA_037957365.1). NCBI lineage: Eukaryota > Viridiplantae > Streptophyta > Pinopsida > Cupressales > Taxaceae > Torreya > Torreya grandis. The sequence goes on from JARHVA010003489.1 coordinate 1,420,404, forward strand.
CAATAACCCTAAGAGATTCCTATGTTTTGTATTCACTAAACTAATAAAAACTAAAGTAAAAGTCTAATCTAATGCTCACCAAAGCTTGTGGCATAAAGTGGGAGTAATAAACAATAAAAATAAATATGCATAAAAGACATATACTCATGCCAATGTATATGAAATTATAATGCATGGAATATAAGTAAAAATGCATATCTATATACTCTTATAAAGGAGGAACAAAGTTAGGAATACTTACCTTTGAAGACACACCCACCGATTCTCAATCTCTCCCTTGGATAAGGTGTTTCACAAGAGGTTATTATTGTATGTAAGGATGACAAGAATAAATAAACTCTAGCCTACACAACCTATCAATGCATCCAAAAGACTTCTCCACAAGACAAGATCCGTATCTCCAAATAAAGTATGAAACTCTAAGCTTTCTCCTCAAGTAGAATGGTGGATAAGAAGATATGTAATAACTCTTACTTCTTTTTCTCTTCTCTAAATAATGATGAAATGATCTTGTATATATAGGTAGATTTAACCCTAAGCCCTTCCAAAAATTTTGGCTGATAAGGTTGACCCAGTCAAACTTGCACAATTTTGGACAAGAATTCACTAGGTTATGGGCTAGGTTGACCAAGAGATGACCTAGACCCTAAGTGAATTTCACCTAAAACTATACAAGGTCAACCTAGTTGACCTAGTATAGTGAACAAATGCCAAAAAGTTGTATAGAGTTGATAGTGTAAATCTAGTATAGTGAATAGTTGAAAGGGGGTTAAGGTTAGGAAAAGGGGGAAAATAAGTATAAAATGGTTGGAGAGTGTGTAATAGAGAATAACAAGCTTAGGGATAGGGTTTTCAAGAGACAAGTGTGTAGATAATATGTGGCAAAAGGGATAACAATCTTATGAAGCACCAATGGTCTACCCACCACTTTTTTGGTGCACCCCTTAAGTCATGCACTCAAAGATATTGAGACTTGATGGGTTATTTCAAGATATAAAGTGTCAGTATATGATAAAAGTTTGAGAGTATTATATGTATACTCTACTTACCTACATAGTCATCACTTTGTTACACCAGTCACACACTAAGAGAGAAGAGTTCTATTTGATTCCACATGAAGGATTGCTAAGTTTTTAGGGAATTGATAGGGGTGGATTAAACTTGGTTTAAAATATTAACCTTGAACTTTGAGAATTTTTTGAGGAAAGATAAATAGGCTTCAAGCATTGACCATAGTCTACAATCTATTTGACATAATTAGTCCTTAAGGAAAAGTGTTTATTTTTGAGGATGGGAATACATATAGATTTCACCAAGGTGTGATAAATTTATATAAGTGAATGAGATACTAAATAAACCATATTTATCCTTGAAACTTCTTGGAAAGTGAACAGAGATTCAAAACCCTTACACAGTCATGTGAGAATGCACAAAATTTTGTATGTTGATTAATATAGGCTCAAATGATATTGAGGAAAGTGAGTAAACCATTTGGGAAGATGAATTGGATATAGACATACCTAAGAACTGTCTTTAAACCCTTTTAATCATTTAAAAACTCAAGAAAATAAATTTTTATGCTTCTTAGGCATGCACAAAGCCTAAAAACCATAGTTTAGAGTTTAAACACTAAAAATGGAATAACTAATGTTCCCACCATAAAAAATGTGAAATTTTTAATTTTTAATTTATTTGAAATGTTTAAGGAGATTTGGTAAGTTTTGGGTGGTAAAACCTCTGTTTGTACACATATAGGTGACTGTGTCTAATAAGGAAGCCTAGAGACCTAATTATGTCTATTCTAGTGAGGAAAAGGGTATCTAGAAAAATATATGGGTCTTGAAACTTAATGGGGAATTTAAGGAAGATATAGGGTGCTCTAATGTTATTTTAAATATTTATGAGAGGTTATAGATTGCTCAAACAAAGAAGAATTATGGAAAAAAGGCTACAAGCCTAGTGTAGTCTTTGTGAGTTTGAGGTATATAATTGAATGATGAGTTGGGATTGAATAATTAAAGGGGATAAATACATGTATAATATGACCATATAATATATTTTAAGACAATATACTATGTTCATGTAGTCTAAATCAAGATTTGGTACTCTCAACCTAAGAAGATGGCCTAGTAAGAAGCTAGAGACAGATTGAGAGGAAGTTTGTGAAGGGAATGAATGGAATAAGGTAGAAAATTAATGTGACTGAAATGATAGAGGTAAATTACATAAATAATTTCCTCTAAATGTATAATAAATATAAATTTACATGGAGACTATTAAGCATAGTGATCTTTAGAGAGAGAAACTAGGTTGGTGCTAGAAGATCCAAGACAAACATATCATGTGAATGAGATCCTTTACAAGACCAAAGCTAGGAGTGGATGATTTGGAGACTTATTCCATATAACTATACACCATTTGGTATTATATCAAGGTAATATTGGATAAAGTTTTGTCTTGATTTATTTAATACTCTTCTATTTGAGATTGACAAAGCATGCTATGAGGAATGCTTGAGATGACACCTTGTAGGGTATTATGGGAGAATAAGTGTGGCACAGGTATAATATATGAGGTTAGAACAAAGGAAAATCATATTGATAAGGAAAATAACAAAATCAAAAATCCCCAAAGTCCAATGAAGAAGACTTGAAGCTAGTCAAGAGAGAACTAGTGAAGGAGAAGTAAAGAGAGCCTTGGAGCTCAAAGAGAGAAAGAGAAGAGGAAAGACTCCAAGAGAGATTCAATAATGTTAAGGAGAGGTCCTATATATAGGAATAAAATAAGAGGAAATATGTAATATATGTTTAAGAGGTGAGATAGATAAGCTTGTTAAGAGGAAGGTCTAGATAAGCTTAGAAAGTAAATAAGAAGTGAGAAGATGGATATAGAAATAGAAGTGGAAGATATGAGAAGAGAGTTGGGGTAGAGTATTGAGAAGATATAGATCATGGTGAAGCTCTTGAGAGGACAAGGATTCCAATGGCTTGGATTTCGTGTGAGGAAAAGGGTGAAGTGACCATTAGAGTTACTTGTGAAAGAGAGAAGGCACAAGATGAGTGTCATGAAGAATGAAAAGAAGAAAGAGAGGACAACCCAAAGAGGCATGAGTAATGAGATGTTTCGAAGTGAGAAACAAGACAAAGTGATATAGAAGAGAGTTATCATTGAAGAGAGAATGAAGGAGAGATAAGTGCTAAGGAGAGCACATGAGAGAGAAGACAAGATGAAGAGATGGAAAATGTATATGTACAAGACATTCAAGGAGACTATATGGTCTCTTGTTTTATATGCTAACATTATTTTTAAGCTTGTGTATGTAGGTAGGAAGAAATTTTTGGTGAATGCAAATCATAAGGCCTTAAAGCTATTGAAGGATGGGCTAAGAACATCACCCATAAAGTGGAAAGAGGATGACGAAGAAATAAAACATCTTGTAGAATACAAAGTGATGAAAGTTGAAAGCATTCCACATGTTGAAGATGAATTAGAAAAGGAATACTATGATGCCTTGGAAAGTATATTAGCTAAAAAAAAAGAGATAGTTTACCAATAAGACATGAAGGTCACCTGTGAAGACATGAATGAGGAAGTAAACTAGTAGCAGCCATCTTTGGAGGTAAATGAATGTATACCATTGATTTTGATTGCACATATGAAGAAGAAAAGGACAATATATAGATTGGGAGAAAGAAGGACAAAGTGAATCCCTAAAGGAGAGAATAAGGGCATGTGTATTTTTGGCCTAAGTGTCTAAAGAAAACATGTGGTGAAAATAAAGAAGTGAATCTCAAGAAATAGGTCAATTTAAGTAAGATAATAAGCACAAAACAAGAACAATTGTGGAAACAAAGAAAAAATCTCAAAGAACGCCAAGTTGGCATGGTAGATAACCAAGGCAAGAAGCATGAAGGAGATGAAAAGAGAAGAAAATGGATATCTTAGTAGGTAAAAGTCATAAAATGGGTGGCAAAGAGCATGAAAATAGCATAAGAGGATCATATTTTAGGTGTGTTCCAAGAAAGCATGAATATTGAGGAAGAGTACATGCAAAAAAGAGAGGTAGGTCAAGTAAACCAAGTCAAATAAATGAGGGTAAAACTATGTGGTCAAGAAGATGAGTGAAAATAAGATAAATATTCTCAATATTTGATTTCAAATGTTGTTTATGATGATGTGTATGAAGTTTATTCAAGTAGAGAAGACATATTGTATATGAAAACAATTGTATTGATGAATGAGTGTGTAGCAAGACAAGGTGAGGATGAATCACATCAAAGAGTGATTAACAAGCATGGTATGATAAAAAAAGAGATTGGTTTGACTCTCATGAGTAAGCGAGTCCAAGGATAATACAAGGAACAAGGTACACAAGAAAATGAAGAACAATGTGGACCAAGATTTGATGAATATTATGAAGTGGTGGATGCACTCAAGTTGTAAGAAGAGATTGAGATTTTAGAAGACATGTTCAATCCATCCAAGGGGATACAAGAAGGTGAAGTAAAACAAGTAAATCTCATGGATGATCTCAAGGAACAGATAGGTAAAGATCAACATAGGGAAGAAGAATAAGCTGTGCAAACAAAACCATGAGAAATCATGCTAGTTATCAAGCAAATGGATTATGAAGAAGTAAACAAGGTGAGTTAATAAATTATTCAAGATAAATATAAATTTACATTTGATAATAATGGATATGGAAATTCAAATAGGTGTCAAACAACATTTTACTAGGTTGAGGAAGAGTGGGACAAGAAGTTACTCTTGCAAGGTGAGTAAGGTGATAGAAAGAGACATAAAAAAGAGAAGAAGTGTGAAGAAGAGACAAAAAAAAGTATAGTTGATAAAATTATAGAGGTTAACATGCATGTGAAACCATTATAGCCTAAGGAAGAATATGCTAGCATGGTCAAGGAGCAAACATCACAAGCAAACAAGCATCAAGTGAAAACAATGAAGGAGAAGGCCATGAGACAAGCATAAATAATAAGAGTAAGAAATATTTTGTTGAAGCTAAGGATGATGAAGGATAATTTAACTTATAAAATATGGAATATGGAGCAAATGAGGAGCTACAATAGTTGTAACACCTCATAGAGGTAGAAGATACAATGACAAGGAAACTAGACAAAGCCAAAAAGAATAAATGCAAGAGTTTAGCAAAGAGAAAGGAGAAAGAAAGGAATAATATCATGGAATTGAAAATGAAATACCCTAAAATGATGAATTGGAAGGAAAGAAATAAAGTTGGTGCCATACTTTTTCTCCTTCTTAGGGAGTATGATGTATGGGCATCAAGATAGAACACATCATTTTTGAGTAGAGGTCAAAGTTGGTCAACCTTAGAGTGAAAATTTAAGTGAAGAGGCCCATTAAGGTCCATTTATGTCTATAAGGTCATTTAGGGTCACCAAGAGTCCTAGGAGCGAGTTTTGTGGGTGTTTGGAAATTTCCATCCAAAACCAATAATTTGAAAATTCAAATATTATCAGTAAGACAAGAGTGACTAAATCATGATAAAAAGGTAGTCAAGAGAGTATTTTGGTATGAAGGGGAAATAAACCTTGTAAAATGAGTTTTAAGTCATATATGTATATATCCATAAGGTTTGGATTCAAGTTTTAGTAATGTGACCAAAAAACCCCACGTTGAAGTTGTAATGAAAGAACTTTATCTTGTAACTTGCACAACCAACCTTGAAGTTGGTTGAGAAGGAGAGTGGTATGTGATTCATAGTGTAGGAGAATAGAGGGAGAAATATGGTGATATCCAAGAAGAGGGAGGAAAATCAGAGGAGAGAATGTCCAAAAAACCCTCATGAAAGATGATCTAGTCCATTCATGGACTGTATTTTGTAATCAAGAAAGAATAAAAAGCAGGAATGGTTTTGTGTTTTCATGTTATCTAAATGATATTGGTTTGTTATGTGTCATAATTTGTCTTGAAATTCCTTGGATTCCATGAATACATTATTTTTTCTATTGTTACAGCCCTGAATACAAGACATAGGCCACAATTTAGACAAGGAATGGTCATGAGAGAGTTGGTGAAAGGTTTGTCAAGAAAGGATTATGTAGATGTGCAACCCTAAGGCATTTGTATCATTCAAAACCTGTGGAAGATCTCTATGGATGTTTGTACTGAGTGATAACTCAAGGAGTGTTCCCTACCTTTAACCTTTACATATAGTTGGGCAATAAAAAAGGTAAAGGTTAATTGATGCTTCTTAAGTGTGAGTCATGATCTTGATTGGAAGAATGCATTGTAGATAAAGAGTGTTTTATGAGAATATATGTATGTTATTTGGAAGACCAATCTTAAAAGGTGAAAGGATAACCTAAAATTAGTGAGAGATAATCTACTTACCTACATAATCATCACTTTATTGCACTAGTCACACACTAAGAGAGAAGAGTTATGTTTGAGTCCACATGAAGGATTTTTGAGTTGTTAGAGAATTGATAAACTTGGTTTGAAATATTACCCTTTAAATCTGATAATTATGTGAGGAAAGATAAATAGGCTTCAAGTATTGACCATAGTCTACACCTTATTTGACACAATTAGTTTTTAAGGAAAAGTGTTTGTTTTGAGGATGGGAATACATATATATTTGGCCAATGTGTGATCATGTTATAGAAGTGAATAAGATAATAAAAAAACCATATTGAGCCTTGAAACTTTTTAGAAAGTGATCAAAGCTTTGAAACCCTTATATAGTCATGTAAGTATGCACATAATTATGTATGTTGATCAATATAGGCTCAAATGAGATTGATGAAAGTGGCTAAACCATTTAGGAAGTTGTATTAGATGTAGATATACCTATAAATTGTATTTAACCCCTTTTAATCATTTCAAAACTCAAGAAAATGAATTTTTATGCTTCTCAGGTCTGCACAAAGCCTAAAAACCATAGTTTAGGGTTCAAACACTAAAAATGGAATAACTAATGTTCCCACCATTAAAAAAGGTGAAACTTGGTAGTTTTAATTTTTTTGACATGTTGAATGACATTGGTAGGCTTTGGGGTGGTATGACCTCTGTTCGTACACATATAGATAATTATGTCTAATAAGGAAGCCTAGAGACCTAATTAGGTCTATTCTAGTGAGAAAAAGGGCATCTGACAAAGGATATGGGTATTGAAACTTCATGGAGAGTTGAATGAAGATAGAGGGTGCTCTAATTTGCTTTTAAATATTTATGAGAGATTATGTATTGCTCAAACAAAAAATAATTGTGGAAAAAAGGCTACAAGCCTAGTATAGTCTTTGTGAGCTTGAGGTATAGAATTGAATTATGAGTTGGGATTGAATAATTAAAGGGGGTAAAGATAGGTATAATATGACCATATAAGATATTATAATACAATATACTATGTTCATGTAGTCTAAACCAAGATTTGGTAGTCTAAACCTAAGAAGATGGCCTAGTAAGAAGCTAGAGAAAGATTGAGAGGAAGTTTGTGAAGGGAATGAATGGAATGAGGTAGAAAATGAATATGAGTGATATTATAGAGGTAAATTTCATAAATAAGTGCCTATAAATTTACAAGAAATATAAATTTAAAAGGAGACTATTAATCACAATGATCTTTAGAGAGAGAAATTAGGTTGGTGCTAGAAGATCCAAGACAAGCATAACATGTGAATGAGATCCTTTACAAGACCAAAGACATGAGTGGATTATTTGGAGAATTAATTCATATAAATATTAATAACTTATGCACACAACCAAATATAGTAGTATTAAGCTTGGTTTACTTATATTTATAAATTCAAGCCTCACTCAACTCACTCAAGTCGATACTCATACTAACATTCACTTACACTTGCTCTAACACTTAGATTAGGAGAAATATTTTAGGTTTGATCCCATATTAAGGTATTGGTATGTATATAAAACTCAACATAATGAGGTGTTAAATAATTAAAAACTACCTAGATAACATCAAAATTTTACTACATATGCCACTCAAATACCCTAACAACATGTAGATCTAGGGTTTGTTTCTATATTAGTCAAAAATAGGTCATAGACAATGGAGTATGGTTCATTCACACAGGCATAGGTGTCTTAGATAGGTGAGTGTATTCCCAGAAGTTCACAAATTTTTTTATCAATAGTACACTATCATGACATAGAGGATAATAACATAGTGCACTACTATCCAAGGAACTGCACTACTAGCCAGGAGGAGTTTTGAGACCTATTTTCAGTGTGTGACACTCTGATCAACTTTTACACCAATTTCTAGCTTCCTGTTCATTTGTATTAATTATTTTCTAGATAAGTACATACTTGTGTGATTCATTATTATTTTTAAAATAATCAATTAAGTATATTTTTAATACAAATTAGTGGTTGTATTTATTACATATCTCTCCCCTGATTTAGAATTCCATCACTTTAACAACTTAGGGTTTACATTCCATAAATCACTTAAAATTTAAATCATTTGGTGAACCCAACTTAATTTGAATAGTTAAAAAACCATAGCCCTATATGTTATTAGGGTTTATATCCTTTTGTTTCTTATTTTTAGTTGTTATGTTAGGGTTTTTAGACCTTATATATTCTACCCTAATAGTCCTCTTCCAAGTTATATTTCCAAATTTCACGGATACAAAAGATTCTTTTCCTCCTCATCTCAAAAAGGGTAATTACTACTTTCCCTCTAACCAGGTCCATGCCATTACTCCTATAATATGTGAGGTAGCCTATACTAATATTTCAAATGTATATACTCAACCTATCCATCATTTAAACCCTTCCCTTCCCATATCTCCCATACAGGATGTGTGCTTGCATGTTCAATCAAAAGTAACAAGGGTTTTCACTTGTGATACTCTAAGGGATCAAATTATCAGTATGAGAAGGTTAATTTAAAAATTAAAAAAATTAGAATAAAATATTACATGAAAATATTAAAATATTATAAAATTTGATTAAAAGACAAAATCCTCTAGGGCACACTAGTGTCAATCATGTATATGCATCTTCACCTAGTCAATTTGTGGCAAGAAATGTTACACATCAAAATAATAAGTCACAACAAAGTGCATCTATAATTAGTGATTCAAAAAGTATGCAAAGATTAAATATAAGTTCAAGTGATAATTTGAGGAAAATGATTAAACCTAAATCAATCAACGTACCTCATCTACATCTAATAAGGAGATCCATATACTATTGTGCATATCATAGAATGCATGGTCATCACACAGATTCATGTTTCGAATTGAAAAAGAATATACAATATATAATTTTTAATGAGTACCCTATACAAGATAAATTAATTAAGATATATATAGTGATACATGAACATATTCAAAAAGGGTCAAATTCAAAAAAAATACAAAAGTGGTTACAAAATCATAACTCAGAACAAAAAAGGTTCACAAAGAAAAATTAGAAAAATAAATGGTACAAAAAGCATAGGTAAAAAAAGTGAAGGATACAAATGTACCTCTCCAAAATGAGGTCTCACTTTCAAAACAATATGGGTTTGGTTAAAACATTCTACAATGGTTTGATTATCAAGGTCAAGGGCTAGGGAAACATGCCCAAGGAATCACTACTCCTGTTATCATAGCTGATAATGTTGGTCAACAAGGATTAGGATTTATGGAACATACTAAGGCAAAACATTCACAGATACAATTTATCAAGGAAAAAGATCTAGATACATAGGTAATGTTACAAAAAGATCAAGAACTTAAGTTACACATTTAGAATCAAGCCAAGTAAACAACCATTCTCAAAAAAGGGTTTCTAATAATAGAGTATTAAAATCAAGCTATAGCTATAGTGGATATAGTTTCGATGGCAAGATCCCAATCAATAATCCATACATTGCTAATAAAAATGAATAAGATGATTATAATAACCTAGATTATTATGAAATAGACCATTTAGAAAGTGGTAATGCCACCTATGTTACACACATGTATCCCATCAATGACATGCTCGAATTCTAGCACCATTCCTTACCAACCCATAGATTATTATCCATAATATTCTCCTTCACATAATTTCACTCATTTCTAGCCTACTTGTACATAGTTTCATTTATCACCAATTTCCTTTTACATAGTTTAATTTATCATGCTTCTTGTACATAGTTTTTTATATCTTACTCCTTGTATATAATTTCATTTCCATGATTTATTATACATAAATTATATTCAGAAAACAAAAAAATAATATAATACTTTCAAAATACAAAAACATTCAATATTGCTAAGAAAATAAATATTTTTAGGTTGTATGCATTTCCTTGTTTACATTCCTTATATTTTCCAGGTAGTACATATGCTATCTATGCTAGTCTAGTTAGTTTTATCATAAATACATGCTTTATTTGTTATTTTTCATATGATTGTAGATTATTAAAAGATTTAGGTCCTCTACATAGATCCATATATGCTACTATCCACCCATTGGGGGAATATACACATATTTATCATTTATGCATTTACCCATTAGGGGCATCATACTACATATATTTTAGTTTTCATGTTACATATTTCTATACTTTATATCACAAATTTAGCATTGATTATAACTTGATATTGATCATCACATACTAATTATATTTTTTACTGACTACTACTACTACTATAGACTCAACTTATGTACAACTTATCTTTTATACATATATGTACCAAATGCTCATGCATACTTTCATTTATATATTTCCTGGTTTAGATTTGATTGTGTCTCTTTGTTTCTACATTTAATTGAGGGTATTTGAATATGCCATTATTTTATGGCTCTACAAAAAATCCTTCCATTATGTGTATGCTTTAGACATGTGCCCATGTCCTTGTGTGTGCCTTCCTAATTATATATGTGGACATTTGAACATGTCCTTCCATGGGGATCTAATCTAACCTTGTTTGATTTATGCATATGTCAACATTTGAACATGTCCTTATATGTTTTTTATTTCTCTAACTTAGTGATATGTGCCAATGTCGCTTGTATTTTGGTCCCTTGGCCTAATTTACATGCCTCATGTGTGTTGTATGTATGATTTCAAGTATGCATAATGGCCGCAATACTTGTCACTTCTTTGTTAAATTTACACTTAGTTATAGATACCATTAAATACCTCATGAATCTTACCTTCCTCCTTGGGTGCCTTGATGGACATCATGCCCTATCCCCCTAGGTAGTCACATAGATTATATCCATATTTGGTACTCATTTACATGATTAAATTATTATATTCATCTTGAAAAACTTGTTAATGATATATTTAACATACATCACACATTACCAACTTATTATTTGATTATCTTACATTCTAATGTCATGTGTACACATTATATTGGTTTATTACGTAGATATCATATATGATTAGGATAACATACAAGTTTCATAGATTTTATTTTTGGGATAGTTATTGTACAATTTCAACAACTCCCCTCAAAAGAGGTGGAATTCACAAAGGTTTGTCACAGAGATAAGGCCATTTGGGTGTACTAAAAATATAGTTTTCAGCATGTAGACATAGATTATAGAGCACAAAATCCATAGGTTAGTTATAGTTTGGCATAGAAAAGGAATAAAAGGAAACTGACATAGCCTAGTGGACACTAGCATAACCTAGTAAACACTAGCATAACCTAATAGACACTAGCACAATGCACTACTTTCCAAGGGATCGCATGACTATCAAATAGCCCCAAAAATAAGAAATTTTAGAATGGCTAGAAAGGTATAATAGTTACAGTTTAGGTTGATATAATATTAGTCACAAATTATCATATATGCTTAGTTTATTCTTAGTTTTACATAAAATCATAACATATTTCTCATATTAGAGGCATCATGCATGGAATGATCACTCCCATTTGCATTTCATATCTACACAAACATAGATTTATATAACTCAATCCATAATCCATATACATTGATATCAAAATTGGGGGTGTGTGCACAACACATTATTTACACATGATCAATTTTGCACCACCTCATCTAAAATGGAATGACAAATCTATGTAATTTTCCACATTATATACTCTAGACACCATTTTCACTAGGTTTTACACTATATTGATGCCTTATTCCATCTACAATGGTTGACATTTATATGTAGTCCTTGAGCCACATTCTCGAGTGACTGAGAGGCCTCAAAGTCATTTTTCATTTTAGAGTATCTAAGTGGCCCTAGAGCCATACTACATAGTTTTAGTTACATCACATAACTTCAATTACATTATGTAGTTTTAGTTACAGATGCATCTACTACACATGAGTAGGCAATGATGGAGTCAACCTATTTTAGTTCTTGATCCACCTACATAAGAGGGTTATACAAGTCATCAGTCCAATCCAAGTTATTCACAATTCATGATCCACTGAGTAGGGGTGGATAATGATGGATTTAAGATTGTATTGAGTTACTTAGCCACCCACATATGGGTATTGAGTAAGCCATTAGTTTATTCCAAGTTATTCACCATTTGATCACCATCTACACACACATAGGATGTTGTTAGGTTCTTACATTGGTTTGTGTACCCAATGAGATGTATTCATTCCTTTCCTCTCTCTCTCTCTTATCTCTTTACTCATTTTTGTCTTTGATTTGGATATTCCTTAAGTAAGGACTAATTCATCCATGTTTCATTTGTAAGATACACAATGGAACATGCTTCACATACTCAGACCTAAATTCAATGGCTTCACCTATTAGGTAAGTTAAGCTACACTTATTTTTCCTTTATCCTAGTCCTTTAACTTTAATACATTTATAAAATAAAGGGGAGGAAAATGTAATATAAAATGTCACTTGAGTGTAATGAGTGTTACTTGAGACCACCCTACCCCTAACTTAGATGTAGACCTATCATAGGGACTCTTTCAAACCTTATCCATCTTATATTTGGGTCTAACCCATCCCTATACATTTATAAAGTAGTCTCATACCTTCTCCTAGGCATCTAAGCCCTTCATGTCCTAGGTTCTACCACTTAGACACTAGCGCACTCCTTTGGACACTAGTGCATTATACTAGTGACAAAGGGAACATGATAGTGTCTCTTACATATTATCAACCCCAATAGATATATTTATAGTTCTCAAAGCACATTAGGGTTATCCTAGGCTCAAATCACATCTAGAAAATCACTAGATCAATATATATACACTACTTTTATCCTTTTACCCACTAGATGGAAATTAGATCTAAATACACATAAATAATCTCAGAAATAAGTTGTGCAAATCAAGGTCATTAATCCCCATTCTACCCTAATTTTGCATATAAATATATACAATAGTCCTAAGCTTAATTTAATCATATTTCTAGTCTCAAGCCTCACTCAAAACACTCAAGCTGAAAATCATATTAGTATTCACTTTCACTTGCAATAGCACTTAGATTGGGAGAACTACATTAGGCATGATCCCCTCTCAAGGTATTGGTATGTAGTAAAATCTCAACATAACTAGATGTTTAGTTTGTCTAGCCTACCCAATTAACATCACATTTTTGCTACTTATGCCACTCAAATACCCTAACACCATGGAAGTCTAGGGTTTATTCCTAAATTAGTACAAAATAAGTCATAGATAGTAGAGTAGGGTTCATTCAAATAGACACATGTGCCTCATACTTAAGAGAGGCTATTCCAAAAAATTCACATATATTTTAGCAAGAGGACACTATCAAAACATAGAGGACACTAGTGTAGTGTGATACTATCCAAAAGGAGTTTTGAGAACCTTTTCTAGTTTGTGACACTCTGATTAAATTTTTCACCACTTTATAGCCTCTTGTTCATTTGTCTCAGTTAGTTTATAGCTAAGTACATACTTGTGTGATTCATTTATATTTTTAGAATAATTAATTATGTTAATTCTTATACAAATTAGTGGCTGTATTTATTACATATCTCTCCCTTGATTTACTATTCTAGTCATTTAACAACTTAGGGTTTACATTCCATAAATACCTTGAAATTTAAATTGAAATCATACAAAATGGAAAATGAGTTTTTTAGGAAAATTTTTTGACATGCAAAAGTCAAGAGTATTCAAATTTTGTGCATCCAGGGCATCACATGATTTGATAAATGGAAATTAACAAAAATCACAACACCTAAATTTTAAGATTATGCCACATGGAACAACTTCATCAACATAAAACTAAAAAATAAATGACACTTGTATAAAGATGATAAGATGAATGTACAAGAAGTCTATCTAGATACCCACCAAAGTAATTTTCTAAATTTGAATTAAATTAGAAAAAAACAAGTCTAGAACCATTGGACATTAATAGCACATGAACTATAATTAAAGTAGGCATCTTAGAGATATATGATCTAATTTTGAAGAAACATCTTTCTTATTGATTATCAAAGAGCCTACGTGAACTTACATTCCACAAAGAGTTAAAAGCCCTAGTTTTTTGTGTTTACCTACAAATTGTTTCTAATACACTATCAATTGAATTATCATGTGAATTAACCATGCTATCTAAAAAAAGAAATGGATTCATCAGCTAGGTCATTCAAGAAAGCTCATCCATCATCAAAATTCTTCATTAAGGATTCAATTGAGTATATGGATACAATATTCTACTCGACTATGTTTGATAGTGAACATACAAATTATGGAGAATGTTAGCACCAAATCATGTGAGGAAAACTTAAAATTTAAATAAAATCAACTAGTTATGGATTTGAACACTTGAAATGTCAATAATTAAATTTCATAGCATTAAAACTCGAAGTGATGCCATGTATCGACCTACTTTAGAACTTGTTCTTCCCAAGCAAGGTATCTATAGATTCCTGTACAAGTAAAAAAATAGGATGGTCATGGCCTATATTTCAAGAGATAGTTTCAAAGGTACATATGGATTATATGCCACATATGATAGGCTTAGGATTACATTGTGGATAAAAAGCAACATAGTTAAAGACACATTGAGAAATTGAATAATATCAAGAGAGAAGGTAAACTTTAATTACACTTCTCCAATGCTAATCACCAAGTTTATTATGGGATTTAACATTAGGATGGATTTACTAAATAGATTATATGGGTGTGTTATCATCCATTATCTTCAACTTGAATGGGTGCCACTACTAAGATTACTACTGACATCAAAATGGACCTTTGCCCTGGGTGAGATCATTAGTATCAAACTCCAAGAGTAAATGTTTAAAAAGGATAAGAGGCCAGTCAGTGGTCACTTATTTATGATGTCCCATAGATATTATCTATGTATACTATGGATCACTCTGGATCCTATCCCTAAATTATGTAAAGAACAAGGTATGTGATTTTTATTCCTTTCTACACATTTACTCTTACATGCGGAATATAGTTTGTATTACTAATAACGTCTATCTTTATATCTGGAGGGCCATCCATGAGAAACTAATAGACCAATCTTAGATATTATCAAGAATCCATTATGTCCAAGGGGAGACTACTAGATGTATCTAGACTATATAGTGATAATAATTGAGGGAACCAAGGTTTCACCCTTGTGTTTCCCAAGTATGTTCCTGAAAATATTACAAAATAGGAGATGGTATATCAACATTAGTGTTATAGGTACAATAATTGAGAGGGGGGGGTAAATTAGTGATGCAATTAATTCAATTCCAATTCCAAAACTTTAAACTCAACCAGAAAAGCATTCATAAAGCATATAAACTAGTAATTGCAAAGAACAAAGGAAACTAGGAAAGATCAATACCCATAACACATGGATTATGTGGGAAAACCTCATGGGGGATACAACCCACTCTTAAGTCTATAAAAAATTGGAATATATTCCTATAATATATTTACAAATAAGAGACTTTAGTGAAGCACCCATTTCACAAGGAGAACCAACCCCTAAGCATGAACAAACACCCACTTATCATAGATGTTGAGCACACACACAACACCTTATGATATCAACACCTCCAAATATTTGATTGAATTTAAATATGATAGATAAATAGTGAATACCAATTCTCTTCAACCCTTCACACTCTCTCAATCCTTCACACATAAATAATGTATCCAAAACAACCTTTTGGATCACTCTACATCTCTTCGCTCATCCTAAATATTCAAACCTGCAAGAACACTATTAAAAAATAAAAAATATGACCCATAGGTCACACACATATCCCTTACACTTCTCTGCTCTTTAATATTTACACCAGTCATATTCACTCTTCTTTATTCTTCCCTATACAACTCTAGAAACCTTCATCTTTGTTTATGCTCTTTCTAGAGCCTTCATGATCACCATCTACTTGGTCATCCATAAGACATAAATTAACCATTAATGATTATATCACACTTATAATAAGATAAATTTCACCTACATAGGTCATCCATAGCTTTGATAGATCATCCTTAAGCAAGATCACCTTTTAATTAGGACTTAAGAAGCCCTTATAGGTCCATGGAGACCTATTCATCATTTTAGCACTTCACTGAGAAAAAATAGGAAGCTAAGACCACTTTAAAACACTTAGGTCCTTGAAATATGACCATTAAGACACCCTAAAATTATTACATTCATCAATACAAACCTCTACATATGCAACACCTATCAGTCATTTTCCTTGTACATGAAAACACCATGAATAAACTAAAAGTCAACTTGTAAGCAAATTTTCATACTAAAAATGGATTGTTCAAACCCCCAATATATATATATATATATATATATATATATATATATATATATATGATCATCAAGGAGTCTATAACACTTTCCAATATATAATTCAACTTGAAACATCCAAACACCATCAAGAAAAACTCAAACATCCTTCTCGGGTCACTTGCAAAAGATAGTCAAACCATCAATCAACTTTGAACCCCAATAAATGAAAGTGTATGACTATTCAAACCTCCAAATCAATTTTAATAGATTTAATTTGAAGTTATATACCACTTTGATTTTTATACCACCATCAAATTCATCCATCATCAAAATTTATTAACAAAATAATGTAGACTAGTTTTCCTTTGTAAATTCAAATATTTGAATTCCAACGATCACTTTTTAATGTAAATTTGACTATGGAAACTAGTGAAATCTACTTGAGAGACCAAATTTTAACTACCATAAATTTTGATATAAATCATGTCAAGACTTGAAATTTGAAACACATGATTTAGGAACAAATTTTAACAAAACCATGTAAACACTTTCTTTTGATACTTCACACGTGCGAATTCTGATGTCATTAATCTGCTTACTCAAGAAGTTATGCCAAGATGACTATAAGAACCTAAAACTTCACAAGGATATTCCAGTGAATTAATTTCACTTCATCAAGTACACAAAGCACTATCTAACCCTAATATGATCCCTCAAACATTATTAACTCATCATCAAGATCCATCAACTTGGTTCACCAAGAAAATACTACAAGGTCCATGCATGATCAATAAGGCACACTTTATCATTGAGAACCATGTATACAAATAAACTCATGGAAAATCTTGGAAACCTTAGGTAAATTATTTAAAACACCTCAAAAATATCCCCCTTTGTCATTGATGTCAACACTTATAAATTTTTTCAAAGACAACAATAAAATTGTGCACAAACTCTTTCTCCCTTTACAAACACTTTCCCCCCCTTTGACACAGTGAAAAAGTGGGATAATATATTGATCCTGAGGACATTTAAATTTTTTAAAATCCAATATCTTAAAGGTATATCTTTTGAGAGATTAAATAAACCCTCTTATCACTATGCATACCATTTTTTATCAAGACTACCTCAAACCTGCTTATTGGTAACACTTTGCTTTGACCATGCACTGCTCTATGAAGAAGAAATGAAAAATATGAAGAAAATAGGAGTGAAAAAACCTTAATAACATTGATATGTATTCCCCCTAAGTCATCTAAACTTTGTCACCCATTGAACACCTTTAAACCATCTCCAACCATGATGAAATTTCATAGTTGCCTTCAAATTTTCTCTCACAAGCCACCCATATAATGAAGAGTGGACATTAAATATCTATCTAAAACATATATGATGCATAAATCCAACTTAGAAACATTTTAAAGGATAGACGTACCTTTTTCTTTTGAATAAAATGACCAAAAATCACTCTTCTTCATAATAGCCTTGCCTAGAGGCCTAATAGCCCTACTTGAATCTTACAAAGCCCATAAGTTTTTGTGTACACATCTTCACGGATTGAAATTTCATATCTAGAGTAAAATCATATGCCCACTCATTCATGATAAGAATCATCATCCAAATATTCCTCTATACCATGGTTCATTCACAAATTAAATTTCCAATTAACCCTCCATTTACATAAAAGCTCAACCATAGGTCAACCTATACACTTCTAGATGATGTAAAAAAAATTTTGAGCACCCATTTGGACATTTAAATATATTAGAGAGCTTCACATCTTAACTCCTTTGGGAAGGTTACTAACCCATATGGTGCAAAACCTACAACATTAAAAAGATTATTTGCCATTTCCGGCCCATATACTAAAATTTTGATTGATAAAAAAATCTATGGACTCCATCAGAAAAACTATAGACTCCATCAAAAAAGCTAAAAACTCCATTAGAAGAACATACAGACCTTGGAAAAGCTAAGTTCAAAATCTTTTATTCAACAAAGTCTTTACTGGTTCTTTCTTTCAGATTTTACATGGACTAAGTGTTCTTTTCTTTTGGGACTCTTTTTGGCTAAGTGTTGAATTCTTCAAACAATTTGTCCAAGACAAATTTTTTTGAAGGGATAATTATTTTGGACAAAATGTTTGAAGCAAAACAAAAAGACCTTTTCCTTTGAGAAAATTGTCCAGGATAATTTCCTTTGAAAATTTTCCAAAGGTATATTTCTAAAGGAAAAGGTCATTTTCAAATGCCAAAGGACCATTTCAATTTTTTTGAAGGGTCACTTTCCCTTTGGAAAAGTTCATTTTCAGGAAACCCGAAGGGCTCTTTCCCTTTAGGAAATTTCATTTCAAGAAATCTGAAGGGTAGAATCTTTTCAGAAAGAGACTATGGCAAAAATCTAAAGGGAAACTGACCATTTAAAAAAGTCTAAAGGTTACCTTTCCAAAATCCCAAAGCGATTTTTTATAAAGTATAAAAACATGAATTCCTTCAACAAATTATCTACGAGAAAGTGATAAACAAAAAGTTTACAGAAATTGCTTGAAAGGAAATGTCTAAAGGAAATAACTCAAGGAATTGACTTACACAAAAACATCAAAATATGAACCCTACAAATAGCCATTGGCATTCAAAATCCATCAAAGGGGTCTTTGGCCAAATTTAGAGATAATGCATGGAAATATTTTGGGAGCTAGATCTAATGACGCATATCAATCTTACATTACAGATCAATGGACATGCAAAAAATCAAGGATGGTGTTGATTTTAATCTACATGAGGGCCATATAAGTCTAAAATAGTAGTAAAGAGCACACTGGGTTTTAAATGCAAGGAATTAAATAAAGTACACTTGGTAGGGACATGCAACTACCCATGACATGGCCCTATCAATTTAAAAGGAAGGGACTTGAATGCATGAGGAGCTCAAAGAGATTTGTGGTGATCATAGATGATTCATTTCATAGTCAAGGAAATTTCATGCTTTGAATGATAGGGAGCTCAAGTAAAACAATAAGGGTCTCAGTAATTGATGACCTCTTCCCTTAATTCTCATTGCTCCTACAAGCCCTTTCTTTCTCATTTCCTTTTCTATACATATCAGATGCTTTCCATTGTGGAGGGCTTTCTAGTTTTTAGAATTTTTCATCTCTTTGGGAGATGGGACACTCTTTGAGATATTGAAAAATATACTTAGCTTGATTAGGTTTGACCCTATCAATCATTTTTAAGAACTACCTATTGATGCCATAAAGGATTTTCTTTACCTATCTTTTGCCTTAGATTTGTGTCTATTGAGTTGTGCACTATGGCATTGTGTGAAGGAGAATCTTCCTTGTCCATGGTCCTCCTTTCTGACCTTGTTTAGGGAGTTTTTCAATGTTGTTTATAGGTTTGACTGAGGCTCTTTCTACTATTTATGTGAGATTTTAGTGAGTATTAAAACTCA
Organism: Torreya grandis; assembly: GCA_037957365.1. Classification (NCBI taxonomy): domain Eukaryota; kingdom Viridiplantae; phylum Streptophyta; class Pinopsida; order Cupressales; family Taxaceae; genus Torreya; species Torreya grandis. The sequence continues at coordinate 1,440,502 of JARHVA010003489.1, forward strand.
TCTTTGTTTGCATTCATTGCTTTTTAAACCTTTTCCATGAAACATTAATGCAATTAGCTTGATCTTGAGGTTGTGTAAGTCAATATTATTCTCTGTGGAATTAGTGTGGGTTCAAGCTTATGGGAGTTTCCCATTTTATTTTGGTGCATCACATCCCTTAGCTTAGATTTTATTTTTATGTTATCCTCCTATCCATTTTCCTTAGAAGTATATTTTAGCATGGGAAATGAGGGCTAAAGTGAAGCATTTGAGGAACTAGCCTTATTAAAAATCCTAGAGGTTCAACCTCATGATAAGATACCCATAACTTGAGGTTGTCCCAATGTTTGTAGTTAGGAGTGAGAGAGCCCGAGAAACTCTTCCACAAAGGGTGAAATTTTAGCCTACAATAGTTTTTGGCATGCCTGGTGGGACCACATTGTTCACTAAGTAAAGAGTTTTGGTGTTATCTTCATCCAATCACCCTTTAGAGGCATTGAATAAACATCAATGGTGACTTTGAACATCTATCAACTTGTTTAAAAAGTCCAAATGTCTAATCACCATTATTTGGTATGTATAAGCAACCATCTTTTGACTAGTATGCTTATTCTCTACCTCAACATCACACTTATTAGGCTAATAATGTTTATGTGTTCCACTCAAGTGTCCCTCAAATAACCTATTAGCCTTATCATGGATTTTTCCTCCCTTCCACCCCTACGTATGACTAAGATCAGCCTCTTAAGCATTCAAATCAGTCCTCTAATTCTCCTTGTCAAGATTATGTTTATCCTAATACATCCTTGTCAGGATTCAAATAAACATTATCAAATTTTATTGAGTTGATAAGTGAGATTGGTATGGGTTTATAACTTTATTTATTCATCCCTATTCATGTTCTATAAGAGGTAAGGAATGATCTTTAGCTATTCAAGGATAGATGGTTATTTTGTGATAATGAACAATGGGAAGTTTGAAAGAGGGAGAATAAGTTGTGGTTGAGAAGCATTATCCAAATTTCAGAAAGTGGGTTGATGTCTTATGAAGATTAGTAGACTCAGTGTGATCAGTCTTATGTGTCCTCTCCTTTCCAAGAGCTAATCATTTTGCCTTCTCCTACCCCAACACCCATTCCCACTCAAGATCATGAATCCCTTCCATCATGGATCTTCTCTAATAATTTTGACCTTGGCTATGTCATGCCCTCCCTTATGAAACAACCCTTTCCTATACTCATTCAAAATGAAGAAAACATGCATGCTCCCTACTCATTTCCCTCATGGAAATTAGTTTAGAAAGGAACATAGAAGAAGGAAGAGGTGTCAGTTGTGGTGATCCAAGAGCTAGTTCAAGAGAAGGTGGAGTTAGTGGTTGAAGAGTATAAAAAAGAGGTGTTATCTCAACTCAATGAGATTAACCTAAAAGAGTTAAAAGAATTTTTATCCCTCCCTCAAGAACCACTAAAGAGACCACTCAAAGCAGCTAGTTGGAAGGACACTCTCTTAAGCTGCAAGCAAGGTGAACTTTTTCACCCTCCCACCATCTCCCTCATGGAGAAAGAGCTTGTTTTGCAAGGAATAGAGGAGGATCTTAGAGTCAAATTTTAACATAAAGAGGAAAACACAATTGTGTATGATGAGATCATGATAGGAAGTCCACTCTAGAAAAGGGAGGAGAAATTAGGTTTGGACCAACTATTGTGGCATGGCTTTAACATTGATGAATTAGAGCCTGAAGGCAGTACTAATTCCTTCATACTTAAAGAGGTGTGTATTCATGATGCAATTAAGATAAAAGAGGATTTTTTTTGGTCCCAAAATCCTCCACTTGGTGAGGCTACAAATGAATATGACCAAGGTCTAGAGATTGACGTAGTCAATTAGTTAGCCGACCATGTTGAAGAGGTCACGAGTAAGCAAGAGGATCAAGATGAAGTATAACAGAAATTGTACCATGACTTCATAGATCAGGTAGAGGTTCTAAACCAGCTTATGCCTCCTCTAGAGTATGAATATGAACTTGCCAATTAAGTTGAATAAGCTGACCACTCTCAAGATGAATTATCTTTTGAAGGTAGTACTAACGTATTTAAGAATGAGGGGTAATGGTTAGATCTAGAGCCACAAAAATATGACATGTTGGGCCTTAGGTAGATTTATGAACTACCATATGTCCCTTTTCAAAGAAAGTAGATAAAATATGGGGTTGAATTTGGCATTGTGTTAGATGACCAAGAGGAAGTTGCCTTTTGGGATGACTTAGAGCTTTTTTGATTAAGTCTAGACAGTAAACCAAGCACTAGTTGTACGGAGCCATCACGTGTTGTACTTGATTTAGAGTTCAAAATTGAGCCATCAAATGAGAAGAGTGAAAAAGCCCCTACAGTCCAACATGAACCAAGTTTGGAGGACATGAACTAGTATGTCTACATCATATACATGTTTGTTCCATTCCATCCATTAGAGATCACATCAAGAGGATTGACCATAAAGCTGACTGGTTCACCAATTTTGGTACATCCAAAGAAAGGTATTTTTCATCTTGGATTATTACAAGGAAATAATACTCATAATTTCCCATTTGATCCAGGAGGAAGATACTTGTAAATTGTAACCTTGTATATATTAGGATAGATTTCATGCTTTCCTCTAAGTGCCTTGTGCACATTTCCTTTTTGTTATATTTTTCCTTTCCCAAGTGCCTTGGGCACTTTATTTTGTTTTATCCTTGTTTCTTCAGAGGAATTTCTAGATGTAGACACCTAAATCAAGCCACCATAAACATCCAATTAGGCTTTTGACCAATTTCCATCTAAAACACACAATTTGGCCAAAAAACACTAAAATACATTAAATGAGTTGAAACTGACATATTCAAGTGTTGATTTTGGCAATATTATCATTAAATAGGGAAATGCAATTTGTGGGCTAGCTAACTTTGATTAGATCATTTTGAGTCAAAATGTTAATTTTACACCTAGGTGCTCTAGATTGATTTTTCCTATCAAATCTTCTACACAAGACACGTGCCTTTATTATTTATTATAATTAACTTCCTAAATGGGATAATGGATCCAACATATCTGACATTGCCTTATAATTTTAATTTAGTCAATTTTTAGACCAATAACAAGACATTTTGATCAATTTGAGTAGTTTGTGCACAAAATTCTTAAACATGCTTAAGAACTAATTAAGCCAAATTAGGCCCTAATTAATAATTCTATAGAAATTTGTTGAATACTTGTTTTTAGAAATGAATATTGAATATTTTCATCATCAGGTGACCTCATTTCTTGGGAAGACATCCTTAAGCCATAAATGCCACAAATATCAGGATTCATGCCCTCCATGCCTCATCAATGCCTTCCATGATGCCCTCCATGCCTCTTAATTGCCCCTTCTTCCAATGTCATGATGAGGATAATTATAAACTTAATTATAAAAATTAAATTAATCCTCAACCACACATCTCAAACTTGAGATGGATGGTTCAAGTTGATTCTAGACATTCTCAAAAATCTATAAATAGAGAGGCCATGAACATCATTTCTAAGCTATTTTAGTGCAAAGTTATTATGCTCAAATGTCCTCAATAAGCCATTATAACTTGTGTTACCATGCCAAATTGATTCCAATCCAAGCCAAGCCAAAGGCATAAGGTGCCAAGGAGAGATGGAGGTAGCCAAGATTCCATTGCCAAGGACTTCATGAGTACAAGCTGAGCAAGCCACTACAACAAGAATTTTGGAGCATCCAAGAAAGGTAAAAGAGAATTTATTTTGAATTTTAGTTGTGTGTTTTATTCATGTTTGTTAACTAAGCTCTCCCTAGTGTCTAGGCTTAGAGATGTTATGCTAGTTAGTGTGTTTCTTTCATTTTGTTTTCATTTTAAAACTAACACCATACTAACCATCCTCTCTTGAGTTAAATTCTTAGATCACATAATGGCATGCTCAGTGGGACTAGATGAATCTCACATATGAAGAAGATAATTTTATAGCTTTAAAATATTCATTTGGACCATTAAAACTCTTACAAATTGATTTTCTAACTTTATTTTACCATTTTTATTTACCATGGGTTTACACAGTAACCGATGTCAACTAGTAAAACTAACATCAGTTAGATAGCTTAACTGACGTCAGATAGTGAAACCAAAATTGATTGGATACCTGTCATCGGTCACATTGGTATAACCGATGTTAGTTAGATAACTATCATCAGTTAGAAAATGTAACCATTGTCAGTTATATAAACTGACATCGATCACTATGTTTTTCTTAAAACATAGACCTGAGAGCTCTTTTTTAAAGTTCATTATTTCAAACCTAAAATATATTCAAAGCTAAAGGACATGCTAACATTTTTGTTGTAGGACCAAGCTTGACATTTACTAAAAAAATGTTTTAGATCACGTTTTGCATGCTTAAAAATCAATTAGGAACCCTATTTTGGTGTTTAACAAATTTTTAAAGATGTTTATGATGAATGTTTTCAAAGTTTGAAACTAAGACCAAGGGGTCAAATGAACACCACCTCATTTTCCATTTGGTATTAAAAATGAACTCACTTTTTCAAAGTTTTTTGTGTTTAGGTAGTTGTTTAGATTAAAATTTTGTTTGGCAAAAAGAGAGATGTTGCGTGTAAGCTCTTCCATTTGTCCCCTTTAGGGAACCCTTGGAATAAAAAGCTCCATTCTTATTGAAAGTATCCTAGTCTAAGGCTTAGAAATAAATTAATCTAAAGCACTCCCTAAAAAATTTTAAAAATTTGGGTGACCTTAAAAATTACCCTAAAGTCTTTTTACTTTCATGATTTTTTCATTTTAATGTAAACTTGGCTTATGAGGGGGACTTAATCACCTCCTGAAAGTTATTTAGGGAAGCTTTAACATGGGGTTTTACCTCTCGACATTGACTTCATTTAGATCCTAATTAGAGTTGCACACGGGATGTAATGGCACTTTGGACATCACATTACACTGAGCGAACAATAGTGGTTGCAAAAAGGACTAGACCTTTTTGCAACAAGCCAAGTGATATAGACCCAAAATTTGTGCTTTTATTTTGCATTATTTGGTATGAAATTCCTTGTGAAATTGATTCCCATAGAAAATTTATAAACTTTTTGGATCTTAGACAAATCCCCACTTACTGCAAAAATATTATTGGTGTAAGGTACAACTCAAGCTCCATGTCATAGTACTATAATTTGAGAGAAGGGGGGGTGTAAAAAACCTACTATATAATGTGCATTTACTTTTGGATGAACACTTAAAATCTTCTCAAATGATGTATATTGATGGATTCCAATAATACCAAGCAACCTTGTCAGTTAAGGATCTAAGAGTGATTAATTAGTTGGTCTTGTCCTAGATTAAAGTCTTGTTTGAAGTCAAAACTTGGTGTAAACAAATAATTCAAACTAAACACATTGTCCTAATTTTCATTTGAACAAAGAGGCATTATGCTACCCATGTGAAAACATCAATTTGCCTTGTTCAAAGTTTATCAAAAGCTTGGGAGTCATATCATTCACTTAGGCACAATTATGCTGCCCAATTGAGTCTAGGCCTTTACCAAAGTTGTTTTAAGTCCTTCACTTATAATCTAAATTTAGAATTGCACCTTTATATGTTTATAGGGTTGATGTGTTAAGTGGGTTCACCATTTTCACTAAACTTGAGGGAACTTAGGTTTAATTTCCAATTTGAGTTGAAGGCCATTCAAGACTCATAATCATTGTCATCACTTGTTAGAATTATTCCATTTTGTGTTAAACACTTGTACTTTAAATCTATACACCACAAAATTTTGAGTCAAGATAAGTAGTTTTATGCTATCAAAATTTTGGGAAAATGTCTTTGCCTTAGAGATTTTTTGAAACAAACCTTTTTGTCACACCTTTTGAGTAGTATAGCATCATTACACTACCTAAAACATTTCAAATATTGTTTCATAGACCTTCTTGCATAGAGTTAAAATTTTTTCTTACATTTTCAGACCAATCTGAGTGTACTTTTATGATCCTTTATCTAAAGCACAATTATACCATTCACTTTTGTCTAGCTTATTTGTCAAAATAACCAAGTTTTATACCATTATTTATGAGAAAATAAACTATCTCTAAAGTGTCTTTTGTTTCATATTTTATACCTAGTTGATCAAATTCATGTTTAAGAATCAAATGCCTAGTGTTTGTTAGAAGTGTTTCAAATATGTTAGATTAAAATTTTTATCTATTTCAAAGTCTAGCTTTTGATGCCATTTGGCCAAGAGTCCTAGCACATGCCTTGTTTGAGCCTAGATTTTGACGTTGCATTTGGCCAAAAAACCTAGCAACTTTTAAATTCCTAGATTAGACTAATTTGAAACACTTCAACCTTAGAGTTTGGCATTTTGATTTTCAATCCATTTACTTATCTCTTTGTGAACAGTGAAACATTAGATCTTTCAAACTAGCTTATTTCCTCATAAATCTTTGCATAAACCTTTTGATCCTTTTAAAGAATCTAGATCAAGTTGGAACATTATTTGTTTTAGATTCTATCCTTTTTAGAGTTTATATAATTATTTGACCTTTTATCTCAAAGCATTGGTTATGGATCCCAACATGTATTATTAGACTTGTAGTAGACTCATGTACAATCCAAGGAGTAGTAACATAGTTATGCAAGAAGAAATGGTGTAAGACCCCTATGTAGATAATATTTCTTATGAGATGGATTCTTATCCCTCTTATAATACTCAATCAGGGGTATAAAACTAATTTTAATTAGCTAACTATCTGGTTAACACACCACCTTATTCAGAACAAGACCAAGACCAAACCACACAATACCTAACTACAATACCCACAATGGATGAGCCAGTTCTTCAGTAGTCATATTCTACTAATATGGCTTCCATGTATGATCCATTTTTGTTTGAGTGACATTTATTAGAGAATAGACATGAGATTTTGGTTAGATCCATAGAGGTAGGGGCCAAGTTTCTAGTAGACTTCCCTCATAAAAATTTACCAAATCTAGTAAGAGTGCCCCATAATATCATTTATGATCAACAGGCTTCTTCTAGCAATCCTATGGCTCTAGTCCAAATAACCTATCAAGATCCTAATATATCTAATCAAGGCAAAAATATCATGGAAGATCACTTTAACCAAATGTAGACAACATATCAAACCTACCTGAATCTAGCACATGATTTCAATCAAATGAACATGGTGAGTAAGCCTCTTATTGACCTAATTCCTTCAACAGGAGTGTTGATAGAGTTAATTAGACAAGAGAATTTGAGTTCTGACCCATTTTTACAAACTTTTTCAATAGATAAATTGATGCATATGCCCATTATTGAATAAGTGTGTTTAACCTCTACATAAAAGAGTGAACCAAATGTAGTGGAGAATGTGCAAACAACATCTAATCTTGATCAAAGTGGTACTAACACACAAATAACTAGCCAACAATATGTGCCTATATTTAATCATACGAGTAGATCATCATACTAGAGAATAAGAGTTTCTACACTCCAACCTCAATCGACTGGTTCCTCAAGTGTACACTTATAGGATTAGGTAATCAAACAATATACAATGTCATGCCTCAATGATATAATGTAACAAACCCTACTCCTCCTCAACAAGTAATGAGTAGTATTCCATAATAACAGGCATAATCTAGTGTATCAACATAATAGAGGACAAATACATTGCCACCTTAATTAAGGGAAACTAATATTCCACCTTACCAGATAACAATGAACATACCTCTTTAGTCATAGACTAATATGTCAATCCAAAATCAGGAAATGAATAGTCAACAACATGTAAGTATTGGTCATCGATATATGCCAAATCTGTAACCTATTTTCACTTCCCCACATGGATTTGTGCAACAGAGAGGTCCCCATGTTTCTCAAGTACCTACTAGACAACCATTGGCTCAAAATGTGCCACAAATTTAGAGATAGGGTCTTAGACCATAAGTTCCCACTCAATAATTAGGTTTGATTAGTCAACAACATGTCCCTTTTCAACCACATTAGGCACAATATAGTTATATGCCTCCATCCCAACCATAAAATCCTCCAAGTCAAACCTTTATCACCAACCCAAACTAGAATATCATGTAACTAATTACGCAATTTCAAGTACATCCTAATTTACATATGCATATTCCTAATCCATTCCCTAATGAAAATAATGTACCCCAACAGGTATCTCCATCATAACCTAGTCAAAGTGTCCCACTTGTGACCTCCCAACCATCTACCCAAACCAATATTCTCCCTTAAACCAATGTTCCTTCCAATTTTATATCCCAAGAATTACAATAGATGAAGGATGCAATTGCTACCATTTAGGTTAGAAAATAGACTAAAAATTTCAAATTGGATGATGTGTGTTCCTACCTATTCAACATGGAGTATTTGCAGATACTATTTCCTCTAGGATACAAACCATTGAAATTTGACAAATACAAAGGGAAAGGTGACCCTAAGGCTCATTTTAATAAACTCTTTGTCACATGTCAACCAATGGAATATAGTGACATATACCTTTTACTGTTATTTCCAAGGAGCTTGGTTGGACAAGCCTTGGAGTGGTTTTTAAAGTTTCCCAAGAATTCAGTAATGGATTTTGATGATCTTTATAATAAGTTTGTGCAACACTTTTCCTATAATCTCAAGCATGAGATTTCATTAGTGGACTTAACATAAGCAAAGAAAAAAGATAGTGAGAGTTTTACAAGTTATTTACAGTGATGGAGAGCCCTTGCAAGCTGTTTCACCCATAATTTATTAGATAAATAATTATCTATTGTGTTAACTAAAATTTTTCATAGTGAGATAGCTTATCATCTAGAACTAATATGTGCATATAATTTCAAATAGATCATTGATAAATGTTTGTTGATTGAGTAGGTGCTCATCAATAAAGGAGTCATCAAGATTAATTCAACTAATCAAAATCAAGGTACTAATCAGGGAAATGGCCAACATTAACATCCTATTTAAGCACAAGCATCACAACTGGCATAGGCCAATAATCAAGAAAGTCTGAAGCAATTCAACTGCAATAAGAATGTTGTAATTGAATCCCATCATGTCCAAATAGTGCAAACATCATCTGTACCACCTTTTTAGCTTAATCCTACCTAGACACCTCTCCAACCAAAGCTTCAAGCACAACAACCAAGACCTAAAAACCAAATATAGTAATCTTTACCATTGAAACCCCTCATTCTAAGAAAACCATGCTTGCACATCATGTCTTTAGTGACCTAGGAGAACCTATTGAGTCTGTATTTCACAAACTTGCTATCACTAATCTGATTAGTTGGCCTATACCAAAGCATTATCTGCAAGACATTGCTTATCCCGATTGGTATTGTGAAAATGAATTTTGTGACTATCATCAGGTCAATGGGCATAATCTATGAAGATGTTTAAATCAAGCATTTAATTGGGAATATGTTGGTGAATGGGGAAATAACATTAGATAATGGTGCTTCCACTTCCAATCAAACTTTTGGGATTTATTAAAACCCTTTTCCTCGACATAATAGTCAACAAAAAAAAATCAACAATAACAACAATAATGGCCAGTGCAGTAACAAAATCAACAATATCAAAATTAAAGGCCAAACTAGTAAAATCAACAAAATCAGTAGCAAAACCCACAATGATAGAACAATGGACAAAACTAAGGTCAGAATGGTAATAACCAACAAACTTACCATGAAATTGCACATGACTACAATAGGGTTGTAGGTCATATTGTAGGGGGTAGCATTAATATCATCTCCATTAATCCTAAACCAAGTACTAATTAGCCTAGATTGTTGCTAAATAACAACATTTAACCAAATTACATAGATAATCCTTCTTTGACCTAAGAGTGCATATAAGAAAATTTAAAAACTAGGACTTCCCCTTTTGGAGCTTATATCGACAACTCATCCTTTCCATGTGACCACATGTGAGTGTACCAACAACTGATACTTATCCTGTCTGGTCCCACACCATTCCCAATATTTGTTAGCAATAATGGTCTAGTATTTAATCCTAATTATGTAATCACAACTTGAAGGTCAAAGATTAATATCCTAGGCCCACAACCATCCAACACTTTGTTTGTCATCCAACCAACCGTTTAGCCTCAGAATAAACCATTTACTACTGAGCAAGATAAGAAGTTTGATATTATGAAACAATTGCAGAAGACACCAACACAAATTTCTATTTTAGATTTACTGTGAACATCAATAATCCATAAGAACATATTGAATGAGTTTTTGACCCAATCCACTTTTTCTAGTGACATATCCCTTAATAAATTTCAAGCTTTAGTTAGACACCTAGCTCCAACCCAACAAGTCACATTCAACCAAAGTGATATGTCTTCCCTTGGCCTGCTCCATAATAACCCATTATACATATAAGTTTATAGAAAGTGGCATAAAGTGAAACATGTCCTTATATAAAATGAATCAAGCCTCAACATAGTGTCTTTAGAGCTCATCAAGCTTCTTGGGTACATAATAGTAGATATTTAGCCAGAAATAATAACCATCAAAGGCTATGATAATCATGAAAGAGAATCACAAGGAACCATTTGTTTTCCAGTTATCATTGGAACTTTGACCCATGATACACTTTTCCATGTGCTTGATTTTGAGTTATCATTCAATATACTTCTAGGTAGGTCTTGGTTATATGAGATTCATGTAGTCCTATCAACGCTGCACCAATGTATCAAGTTTTCCCACTTAGGGATGGAAGTGAATATTCTATAAGATTTACACCCATATGAATACGGCAAACATCTTGAAGCCAAATTTCAAAGCTACAATTATCAGTATGACATGAATCCAAGTTCCAAGTAGGATAAAGGAAAGGCTACAATTATTGATCCTTCACTAGATAATTACATAGATCCTAATACCTTAGATTCCCTTTCCCACATGCCACCTCTTGAAGCTTCTAATTATTTTACCATTTCAGATAATGGACCAAGAGAGTATGTGACCCATGATACATTTCATATTTCCAATCTTCCTCAACATCTAAACACCTTTGGGTGACCTAAAGTCACTCCACATATGCATTGGGAACAAAAGAACAAAGATAAGGGACCTATCACATTTGTACCAACATTTGGCCTAGAACTTGACCCTCTTGAAGGGGATGAATCATAGTTATACAATGATAACCAAGATGATTGTCATAAAATTTCAAAGTCTCTTATTCCAAATAGGATCATGGAGCATCATAATTATGAAGGAAGAGGCCTCAGAATGAATCAACAAGGAACCGTTGAGCTAATTTCTATGACTAAGTATGAAAGACCTTATGGACTTGGATTTAAACTGCCTAGATGTGACCCCACATATCTTATTCAAACTCCATCACCTGTGACTAGTGATGATGATGTCGCTAATGAAGCATAGTCTAATCATAGCCTCACCTTTGATAACCTAGCTAAAACCAACCTATTTGATAACAATGTAATTTGTACCCTTACCCTAGCCATTCATCACAACACATTACCATTATATTATTCCCAACTGATAGATTGGGACCAACAAGAATCTAGTCTCTTGATTGATGAGTTATAAAATGATGAGGCATTCTATGATTTCTTAGGCCTTTGAGACAATTTTCTGTTAGGAGATCACAAATCAGGATTCTCAATCACATTAGATCATGCAGCCTATTTTTGAGAGTGAGTGAACACCCTTAGCTAAAAATAAATAAGTAAAACATTGAGGTCTCAAAGTGAAAACCTCTTTGAGGTGATTTTTAACTAGGGAAAAAGTAAAGATAAAGGCTATTCTAGTGGTGAAAACCTATTTTAGGTGCCATTAGATGGGGGTGTTTATTCTTCTTCAAATTTAGACTAGGAGACCACCAACAATGAACTTGCCTATGGATCTAAGTTTAGATTTGATCAAAAATAATTATTTGATCAAATCCTTCAAGAATTTTTGACTATTTTTTTCACATGGCTAGATCTCCCATTAGGGGAATCAGATTCATCATGCCTAGGAGAAGTTGAAGAGCAAGTCCTAATAGAGGACCCTAACATAGTCCAATAGTTCAAGTTGTTACCTACTATCTTAGAAGATGGTTTAACCTTGTAGTTGAAGATATAATAGAGGTAAATATTTGGACTCCATTAGACCTAAAATGGATAAAATTGGGTGCATCCCTCACTAAGGAGGAACATGATGTCTTTATAGTTCTGTTGAGAGAATTTGTATATATCTTTGCATGAGCCTATTCTAACATGCGAGGTTTAAACCCCACCTTAGTTATACACCACCTTATAGATAATCCTAATGCCAAACAAGTAAAAAAAAAGTTACGTAAGATGCATCCTTTCATTTCTATATTAGTAAAGAAAGAGTTGGAAAAAATATTAGAAGAAGGATGTATTCGATCCATTAACTACTCAGAATGGATCTCTAATGTGGTACCTATTAGTAAAAAGCCTGAAGGGATCAGAATTAGTACTAATTTTTGAGACATCAACAAAGCTTATCCTAAAGATGATTTTCCCTTTTCTAATATCGACATGATCTTAAACTCCATGGTAGGTTATGAAATGATTTTAGTCATGGATGGATTTTCAAGATACAACCAAATTATAATAGCCCTAAAAGACCAACATAAAATAGCATTCAACACTCCATGGGGAACATTTTGTTATTGGGTAATGACATTTGGCCTTAAGAATGCTAGAGCTACATATCAAAGGGCTGTGACTATAATATTCCATGATATGATGCATGATATTGTTGAAGACTACGTCAATGACATATTAGGAAAGTAAAAAACCAAGGCTGACTATCCAGTAATGCTGCATAAGATATTTGAAATATTATAGGAGTATGAATTTAGACTCAATCTAAAGAAATGTGTGTTCAATGTAACTTCAATAAAATTACTTGGATTCATCATGTCTCATAGAGGTATTGAAGTCAATCTAGTTAAAGTCCATGCTATAACTAAGATGCCACCACTAACCAATTTAAAACAACTCTATAGTTTTCAGGGTAAGATCCAGTCAGTCTGATGCTTCATCTCTTAGTTATAAAATGAGTGCCATCCATTTACACACCTTTTGAAGAAGGGAGTTGTATTTTACTAGGATGATCACTACCAAATAATTTTTCAACAACTCAAGGACTATCTTGTTAATCCACTTATTTTATTACCTCTTATGCTAGGAAAGCCATTCTTGTTATACCTATTAGCTATTGACCATGCTCTGGGGGCACTCTTGGATAAACATGATGACAATGGAAAAGAACATGCCATATACTACTTAAGCCATACCTTGATTATATATGAACATAACTATCCACTTATTGAGAAAACTTGTTTGGCCATGGTCTTTGCAGCTCAGAAACTGTGCCATTACATGTTGAATAATAAGACCATGGTCATTTCAAAAGTAGATCCACTCAAGTATCTACTATCTAAAATATATTTTCAAGGTAGAATGGATAAATGGATCATGCTTCTTAGTGAGGTTGACATAGAGTATGTAAATCAAAAGGCAATAAATAGATAAGTTCTTGTAGATCAACTTGCTGAAGCACCTCTCATAGACACACAACCACTCACATTTCAATTTCTTGATGAATCCATAATGACCATCATTGACACACCCCTTGAGGAGTAGCCTTAGAAGCTATATTTTGATGGGTCATTTAATGCACATGGATCGAGGGTAGGCCTATTGTTTATTACACCACAAGGGGATTTAATAACTAAATCATTTATAATTAACTTTCCTTATACAAACAACATGGTCAAGTGTGAAGCACTTGTTGTAGGACTTTGACAAGTAGTGCATTGGAATATATCTCATCTTTGAGTTTATGATGATTCTCAGTTAATCATCAATCAAGTTACTGATCATTTTTAGACCAAAGATGATAAGATGGTTACATATAAAGCCATGGTCAACACTTTTAAATAACAAATTGGCAACATTTAATTTGAACACATACCAAGGGATAGTAACAAAACTGTAGATGTCATGGCCTATTGGCTCTCTGATTTGACAAATAAATAAAGCTAGAGAGTATCAGTTCCTCATTGAGAATTTATTAGCACTAGCTCATGAACCTTTAACCATTGTAATGATTTGTGATATTGTTGGTATTAATTCTATTTGGTACTTAGACATCTACAACCACCTTCATGACCAAGTTGTACCACCTAACCTATCTCAAAAACAAACCAAATCCTTCATTAATCATTCCACTCATTATACTCTACTTGGATCCACCCTTTACCATTGTATTTTTTAAGGAACTCTACTTCATTGTTTAATTTTGATAGAGTCTATTCTAACATTAAGAGAAGTTCACAAAGGAGTATGTGGAACTCATTCTAGTGGGGTAGTCTTATCCAAAAATATCTTGCATATTGGTTATTATTGGCCCACAATGGACATAGATGCCACTGCATATGTAAAAAAGTGTGACAAATGTCAATGACATGCTAATATAATTCATGCCCCAACAAAACTCTAAAAATGATATTGACACTATGACCATTTTTTACATGGAGACTTGACCTCATTGGGAAGACCAACCCCACTTCATATGGTGACCATAAACATATCCGTATCACCACCAAATATTTAACTACATGGGTTGAAGCTATACCCTCACTTACGTCACTAGAAATAAAATTTCCAAATTCATCTTCAAACATCTCATTTACCACTACAGTATCCCCTCTGACATTATCTCTGATAATGGAGGATCATTAAAGAATAAGGATGTAGACTAGCTATGTACTAAATATAATATCACACAACATTTTCTATAGCATATTAACCTCAAAGTAATGGCCAAGCCAATGCATCCAACAAAACCATTGTCAATATTCTCAAAAATATTATCAATGATGCCGATCATGATTGACACTTGCAAATATTCCCTACCCTTTGGGCATACCCTACCAATCATCATACCCCCATAAGAGCCACTCCATACTCACTTATTTATGGTACTGAATTCATCCTTCCCATTGAGGTTGAATTACCTACCCTACGCATCTCTTTCAAGCATGTCCTTGATGATCATCACTATCAAGTAGCTTGCCTACAAGAGCTAGACCTACTTGATGAGAAACACACAACCATGCTCAACAATCTTCAAGCATATCAGAATTGACTCAAAGGCCACTATAATTAACATGTTAAGTATAGAACATTTAAACTTGGTGATATTGTTCTTAAAGAAAACTATAATAATACCATGACTGAGAAGAAGTATAAAGGGAAATTCAAACCAAACTAGATAGGGCCTTTCATCATTACTATAGATTATGGATCAGAAGCATATAGGCTTGCCACACTAGATGGAGATGAACTTCCTAAGCTAATGAATATTATTCATCTCAAGAGGTACTATGCTTGAGCACTAAGGTGTATTGTCTATAAGGACCATTTTAGTTATGCCATTTTATCACTATTCTTCTTTGTACAAATACCATCCTTACCTGTCCTCTTCACTGTATCCACTTTTTATTTTTGACTTATTAGCCCAGTGTATTCTAAAGCCTATCACATTTGACCTTAGTTTTTACCATTTGTTACACAATTTTAGAATCAAGGTATCTAATTAGTTTCATCAGTTGGTTCAAGTACTTCAGATAGAGATTGTATTTTGGGATAGTGTGATAAAAGTTTTGATAGTTGCATCCCTCATTTTTTATTCCTTTCTTACCATCGGTCTTGCTACTAATTATAACCACCTTTGGGAAAATTAGTACCTTTGCTCTATGACATTGTGTCCTAGTTAGTTACCTATGGGAAAAATACGGGCAACATTAAGTCTTGATGTAACAACTTACCACTTCCTATGTCGTATTATGACTTTTTACCAACTATGCCTATTTTGTTTACAATGACTACTACACTAGTCAAATTCCTCTACTAAGAGGGTGAAACTATAGTGACTTGAGGTCCTACTCTAGGACTATGTAGGAAATACTCAAATTTTTTTGAGATCAGCTTAGTCACCCTTTCAAGCCATGATCTCACCATTTTTTGAGCAACCTAAGTGTGAATGCTCTCACTATTTTGTGAGCAACCTAAGTTTGAACACTCACCATTTTGCGAGAAACCTTAGTTTAAACACTCTCACCATTTTGAAAATTTGAACCATTTAGTGTCTCATCATTATTGATCAAGTTGAGATACTTTAAAAAATTTGAAAAACATTTGAAAAATCATTAGAAAATAATAAAAACATTGACCACTTCTTTGCCTTAAGGATTCTGGAAACCCTTACTAAGTTATAAGTAAATCACTTGTCATTTAGTTTCCTCATGCTTTTTAGCCTTTTTCTCTCATGTACTTGCCTAGTGCATAGGGAGACAACTCAGCCACCCCTTCCCTTTTCTTCTATTCCCTCATTTTGTTTGTTTGTTAAGTTATCACCTATTTTATAGGGGCAATGTTTGTAGGGTTTCTATTGCATTATTTGTTTGTTTCTAATTATTTTATTTATTTGTCTATCTATTTTTTTGATTTTAGCACTATTTCCTTGATTCAGTTTATGTATGTTCATTTGGGTGATTCCCTTTCCACACTTACACTTGAATCCATCTCGATTCATATGTTTACATTATCATCATGGTTTCTATCATTGGTGCATTGTTTTCTATTGAATATTAGATTATGAGAGTCAGTCTTCATGTATATTTTGACCAAGTCCTCATGATGTTATACCATGATGCCTAATAACATGTGCTACAACAAACCTTAGCTTTAAAAAATCTATTCAACAATGGTGACTTCTCTTCAGCACCGACATCCCAATTCACTCCCAATCATATCCAAAACAAAGTAATTAACCATGAAAGAATTTCAACATTTATTAGTTTAGATGAGCATCTCCCTACTAATAGGTTGTTATAATTCATCATTACCCTCTATGTTAATTTATCATCATCCTCAGCTAGGTTTATCATGTTTACCATAATTAGGGTCTAATGATTATAACTGCCTATGGGTAAATAATTGCACACCGTCCCACCTACATTTCTCAATGATTATAAATGCCTTTGGGCAAATCATTATGTTGTCACCACTTTACTTTTTTTGCCTATACAGGGGCACGATATTCTCTTATTTGTCTGTCCTAACTAGGGCAGATCCATCTTCTCAATGATTATAACATCTTTGGGCAAATCATTATGTTATCATCTCACATTGCCACTATCAAGGTACAATGTTTATAACCACCTTTGGGTAAACCATTATGCACCATCCCACTTGCATTATCAATGATTTTGAATAATTTTTTAGTATCATTGTGTTTTTACCCCATCATCTTTCCTTTCTTTGGTCCCCTTGTTTTGCTTCTTTCTTTTCAAGGGACCATTTTTTGACTTACTTGTGCAAACCATTCCCTCAAGGTGGCATCATACAGTTAGTTTATCATCATTGCAGTTGTAGGCATACAAGACCTTTTAATTATTTGAGAAGATGTTACTATGTTTATATCTTACAATGCCTTCCCAAATAAGGGTAAATTGTAGACACCTAAATCTAGCCATCAATAACTTCTAATCAGGCTTTTGACTAATTTCTACCTAAAATACACAATTTAGCCTAAAAACACTAAAATGCATTAAATGAGTTAAAACTAACATATTCAAGAGCTAATTTTAGCTAGAGTATCATTAAATGGGGTAATGTAATTTATGGGCTAACTAACTTTGATTAGATCATTTCAAGTTAAAATGCTAATTTTGTACCTAGGTGCTCTGGATTGATCTTTCTTATCAAATATTCTACATAAGACATGTGCCTTTTTTATTTATTATTAGTAACTTTCTAAATGGAATAACAGATCTAATGCATTTGACATCACCTTCCAATTCTAATCTAGTTAATTTTTAGACTAATAACAAGGCATTCTGATTAATTTGAGTAATTTATGCGCAAAATGCTTAAACATGCTTAAGAGATAATTAAACCAAATTAGGGCTTAATTAATAATTCCATGGAAACTTGTCGAATAATTGTTTTTAGAAGTAAATATTAAATATCTACATCATGAGGTGACCTCATTTTTTGGGAAGACATCCCTAGGCCATAAATGCCATAAATATCAAAATTCATGCCCTCCATGCCTCATCAGTGCCATCCATGATGCCCTCCATCCCTTTTAATTTACCCTTCTTCTAATGTCATGATGAGGATAATTATAAACTTAATTCCAAAAATTGAATTAATCCTCAACCACACATCTCAATCCTGAGATGGATGGTTTAGGTTGATTCTAGACATTCTCAAAAATCTATAAATAGAGAGGCCATGAACATCATTTCTAAGCTATTTTGGTAAAAATTTATTATGATAAAATATTTTTAAGAAGCCCTTGTAACTAGTGTTACCATGCCCAATTGATTCCAAGCTAAGCCAAGCCAAAGCCACAAGGTGATAAGGAGAGATGGAGGTAACCAAGCTTTCATTACCAAGGACTTCATGAGCACAAACTGAGCAAGCCACTACAACAAACATTTTGGAGCATCCAAGAAAGGTAAAAGAGAATTTATTTTGCATTTTATTTGTGTGTTTTATTCATGTTTTTTTAACTAATCTCTCCCTAATATCTAGGCCTAGATATGTTATGTTAGTTAATGTGTTTCTTGAATTTCATTTTCATTTTAAAACTAACACCATACTAACCATTCTCTCTTGAGTCAAATTATTAGATCACACCAGAAAGGGTCAACCTTGTATCTAGTTTCAGACCAACTCAATTGTAGAGGCTAATGACTTCATGCCCAATGGACTAGACAAGGCAAGTGGTCTGGGTTCTCAAGCATAGTAGGCATGCTTCCCTATGAGTCACCAGAAATGTTGGCCATTTTTGGCCCACATCCTATCTGACTAATTTAAAAATCTATAGACTCCATAAAAAAATCTATGAACTCCATCAAAAAATATATGAACTCCATAAAAAAATCTATGAACTCCATTAGAAAAG
The DNA here is from genome assembly GCA_037957365.1 of Torreya grandis. Classification (NCBI taxonomy): domain Eukaryota; kingdom Viridiplantae; phylum Streptophyta; class Pinopsida; order Cupressales; family Taxaceae; genus Torreya; species Torreya grandis. The sequence goes on from JARHVA010003489.1 coordinate 1,459,519, forward strand.
TTACAGACTCTATTAGAAGAACATACAAACCTTGGAAAAGCTAAGTGCAAAATCTTTTATTCAACAAAGTCTTTACTAGTTCTTTCTTTTAGATTTTCCATGGACTAAGTGTTCTTTTATTTCAAAAATCTTTTTGGCTAAGTGTTGAATTCTTTCAGATAATTTGTTTGAGACAAAGTTTTCTAAAGGGATAATTCTTTCAAACAAAATTTCTAAAGCAAAACAAAAAGACCTTTTCTTTTGGGAAAATTGTCTGGGATTATTTTCCTGAAGGGTAACTCTTCAATAAAAGGGTCCTTTGCAAAGTTTTTGAAGGTATATATCTAAATTCAAAGGTCATTTAAAAATTTTGAAGGACCATTTCAATTTTTTTTAAGGTTCACTTTCCCTTCAGAAAAGTTCATTTTCAAGAAACCCGAAGGACTCTTTCCCTTCAGGGAAGTTCATTTCAAGAAATCTAAAGGGTAAAATATTTTTAGAAAGTGACTATGGAAAAAATATGAAGGGAAACTGACCATTTCAAAAAGTCTAAAGGGTAAATTACCAAAATCCCAAAGGGCATTTTTATAAAGTTTAGAGACAAGAATTCCTTTAGACACATTATTTGTGGGAAAGTTATAAACAAAAAGTCCATAGAAATTGCTAGAAAGGAAATGTTCGAAGGAAATAACTCAAGGAATTTAATTTCATGTAAATGTCAAAATATGAAACCTAAAAATAGCCATTGGTATTCAAAATCCATCAAAGGGGTCTTTGGCCAAATGCAGAGACAACGCATGACAAAATTTTGGGAGCTAGATCCAATGGTGCATATCAATCTTACATTGAAGATCAATGGACATGCAAAAAATCAAGGATGGTTTCAAATCTAATATAAAGGAGGACCATATAATTCCAAAATAGTAGTAAGGAGCATGACAGGTTTTAAATTCAAGAGATCAAATCATGTACACTTGGTGGGGGCATGTAGCTACCCATGACATGGCCCTATCAGTTCAAAAGGAAGGGACTTGAATGCATGAGGGGCTCAAGGATATTTGTGGTAATCTTGGATGGTTCATTTCATGGTCAAGGTAGTTGTATGATTTGAAATCAAGGGAGCTCAAGTAAAACAATAGGGGTCCTGGTCATCGACAACCTCTTCTCTCAATTCTCCTATTAGGAACCCATGCCTTACCCTTCTCTTTATAGTATTAGTGTAATAATTGCTATGGACGCATATGATTTATAAGTCATCCCTTAGAGCATATTTGAATTATCCCACATATAAGGGAAGTAGTAGTTGTTAGAATAGAGTTAGTATATAAGTAAGTGTTGAGGTCCAATGAAGGATCCACAAATTTATTGTATTGAGCTTGCTCAAAGGAGGTTGCCCCCTAGAAGTGGCCTGTGATCAATATAAGCTTTCTGTGTTTTTGTTATTCATAAGAGTTATTTTATTTCCACATATTTTGATTAAATCTATTGTAGGAGGTAATTTGAAATAGGAGGTTCTTCTCATCTGGTATCAGAGTGCTTTCTTGGCTTTGTGGGTAGATTTGGAGCAATTTTTTTCAAAGCAAGGCTTTCTAGGAGCTGCACCATTTCTGGCAAGAATTTTTTTTCATTGTAGTTTCCATCATTTCAGATTGGGTAAATACCCATCCACTTAACTATGGGAAGTGTTTGGGCATAAGCCCTAAAACTCATTATGAGGAGTACCATAGGAACCCCAAAGTAGCTAGCCCATTGAGAGGACCTGCCAGTGAAAAGGGTAACAGCCCTATCCTGATTGACTAGTTCCCACCCGTGAGGTAAAACAAAAGCTATCGTTAAGGGGTAAACCCATGGCCAAAAATTTCTAGAGAGTGGTACTCGATCAAAAAACTTTGGTGGCTAGAGATAATTTCAAAAAATCCTTTGGGTAGCCAAACAAACTTGGGGTCCATATCCAACTTATCAGGTTCAGAGAGCAAACAATAGCATATCCATAGTTGAGGATATTTCCAACCACACAGTTATAGACAATCCATTTTTGAAGTAGTAGTAAAAAAAATGTGAAGGATCCCTAGCTATTAACAATTGGTTATGGTCACCACTCGTGCAGGCACAAAAATCATGGAGGAAGAAATCACCACATTGAAATCTCAGGTTACATAGTTAACTGATATGATGCATGGCTTGAATCAATAGAATAACATCTTGCTCAATAGAGTGTAGAAGGAGGAGTATTCTTTAGAGCATCACTCCTTTGTTTCCAACTTCTCATGTGGACCTAAGCTATACTTTCCATGGTTCAATGGTACAGATCCTACAGGATGGATATATCGAGCTGAACAATTCTTCAACCTCCACAATACTTATTCTGCAAATGAAGTGCCGATTACTTCCTTTCAACTAGACCACCTCAAAAAATATGGGTTGTGGTGCCTTTGCATTAAATTTTGATCCCTTAACCACCTCACTATCAAGGATAAATTCCCAATTCCTATCATCGATGAGCTTTTTGATGAGCTCAATGCGGCCAAATTCTTCTCCAAGTTAGATCTGCATTCTGGCTATCATCAAATCTGAGTGCACCTTGATGACATTCCCAAGACAACCTTCCATATGCATGAAGGTCACTATGAGTTCCTTGTCATGCCATTTTGCCTTACAAATGCCCCTTCCACTTTTCAAGCACTCATGAATAAAATCTTTCAGCCTTTTCTCTATCAATTTATTTTAGTTTTCTTTGATGACATCTTGATCTATAGCCACACATGGGCTGAGCATCTACAACATATTGACAGGGCATTACAACTGTTAGCATACAATCAATTATGTGTCAAGTAATCCAAGTCTTCATTTAGTCAAGAGGAAATCGACTATCTGGGGCACATTGTTTCAGCCAATGGGGTTTGCGTAGACCCAAAAAAAATTAGTGTTATGCAGAATTGGCCTTGACTAACCACCCTCAAGAGCCTTCATGGTTTCTTAGCCCTGACAAGATACTATCACAAGTTTTTCAAAGATTATGGAAAGATCGTAGCTCCTTTGAATTTTGTATTGAAGAAGGATGCTTTCACTTGGGGTGTAATAGCTGATCAGGCATTCATCAAATTCAAATAGGCTATGTGTAGCACACCAATTTTGGCACTGCTAGACTTCACCAAAACTTTCACCATCAAAAGTGATGCTAGTGGCATCAGCTTGGGTGCTGTTCTTCTCCAAGAGGGCTAACCAATTTCCTTCACTAGTAAAGCCCTTTTTAGCCACAATTTAGCTTTGTATACATATGAAAAGGAAATAATAGAAATTTTACATGCAGTACAAAAATGGAGACCCTACTTAATAGGAGATCATTTTTACATCAAAGCTGATCATTAGAGTTTGAAATATTTCTTGGAACAATAGGTCTCATCCCCATCTCAGTAGAAGTGGGTCAGCAAACTCATGGGTTATGATTATGAGATCACCTATAAGAAGGGAAAAGACAATGTTGTGGTTGATGCTCTCTCAAGAACCTTCAAGGACCAGCCTTCCCTCTCTGCCATCTCCATGCCCATTCTAAACTGGTTGGAATCTATCCAGCAAGGGTATGTAAATGATCTATCCTTAAGCCACCTCATTCATCAATTGGCCACTAAACCCTCTATAGTACCACATTATTCATGGGACGGTGCTTCTTTATGATATAAGGGTCATCTGGTGCTTTCCCAAAGTACAAACTTGCATCAGGCGTCTTCTATGAAATCCATGCTTCCCCCCTAGTAGGGCACTCAATATTTCTCAAAACCTATGAGCGGGCATGCTGACACTTCTTTTGAAAAGGCATGAAAGCCAAAATTAAATAGATGGTGGCCGAATGTGATACCTGCCAATGAAACAAAGGTGAAACCACATTGACTCCTAGTTTGCTCGAGCCTTTGCCCATTCCTACTAGGATCTGGATAGATATTTCCATGGATTTCATTGAGGGCCTCCCTAAATTTGGGGGAAAGACAGTGATCCTAGTCGTAGTCGACTGCCTCTCCAAATATAGTCATTTTTGTGCACTCAGCCACCCATACATAGCCTCCATAGTCACACAGGTTTTCTTGGATCAGATATTTTGTCTTCATGGCATTCCTTCTTCAATTATCTCAGATCATGATGCCACTTTTACCAGCCATTTTTGGATGAAACTATTTTTTTGCATCACCACACAGTTGAGAATGAGCTCTGGGTACCACCCACAAACAAATGGGCAAACAAAAATAGTCAATAAATGCTTGGAGACCTTCCTTCGCTACTTTGATTCAAGACAACAACATCAATGGGCCAAGTGGCTTCCCCTAGTTTAATGGTGGTACAATACCTCATACCACACTTCCACCAAAATGACTCCCTATGAAGCAATTTATGGTCAAGCACCACCACCACTTCTTTTATATAATCTTGGAAACTCACTAGTTCAAGAAGTTGACACTACTCTCTGAAACTGGGATCAAATTCTCTGCACCTTGCAGGATAATCTCTGCATGACACATAACCAAATGAAGCAGTAGGCTAATCAGCACTACTCTGAGCATACCTTTCAACCTGGTGATATGGTATTTCTTCATCTGTAGCCATACAATCAATCATCACTAAAACAAAAAGGGCACCAAAAGCTTGCTTCAAAGTTTTATGGGCCATATAAGGTTCTCCAAAAGATTGGGTTAGTTGCTTACAAGTTAGAGCTTCCACCTTCCTCCCAAGTTCATCCCATCTTTCATGTCTCCTATTTAAAGCAAGTTCTTGGATCCAACATCTGAGTGCAGATAGTTTTACCAACACTTGATAATGAAGGCTCCATCCTTCTCGATTCAGAAGCAATCCTTGATAGGCACACCTGCCAACTTCAATCCTGTTCCATTACAAAGGTCTTAATCTAATGGCATGGCATGTAACTAGAAGATGCAACATGGGAACCACTCTTCCAGATTCAACAACAATTCCCACATCTAAAGCTTTGAGGGTAAAGCTTTTTCTAAGGGGGAGGGGATGTTAGGAACCTATGCCTTACCCTTCTCTTTGTAGTATTAGTGTAATAATTGCTATAGATGCATATGCTTTGTAAGTCATCCCTTAGAGCATATTTGAATTATCCCACATACAAGGGAAGTAGTAGTTTTTAGAATAGAGTTAGTATATAAGTAAGTGTTGAGGCCCAATGAAGGATCCACGAATTTATTATATTGAGCTTGCTTAAAGGAGGTTGCCCCCTCAAAGTGGCCTGCGATCAATATAAGCTTTTTGTGTTTATGTTATTCATAAGAATTATTTTATTTTTTCATATTTTAATTAAATCTATTATAAGAGGTAATCTGCTACAGGAGGTTCTTCTCATCTCCTTGCTCCCATAAGCCCTTTATTTCTCTTTTCCTTTTCTATATGTATCAGATGCTTTCCATATTGGAGGGGTTCCAAATTTTTAGAAATTTTCATCTCTCTGGGAGATGGGACACTCTTTGAGATATTTCAAAATATGCTCAGCTTGATTAGGTTTGACCCTGTTAGGCATTTTTAATAATTACCTCTTGATGCAATAAAGGATTTTCATTGCCTATCTCTTGTCTTGGATTTGTGTCTATTGAGTTGTGAACTATGGCATTGTGTGAAGGAGAATCTTCCTCATCTATGGTCCTCCCTTCTAACCTTATTTAGGGAGTTTTTCAATCCTATTTGTAGGTTTGGTTGAGTGATCTTTCTACTATTGATGTGAGCTTTTAGTGAGTATTAGAATTACTCTTTATTTACATTAATTACTTCTTGAACCTCTTTCATGAAATATTAATGCAACCAACTTGATCTTGAGGTTGTGTAAGTTAGTATTTTCCTCTATATAATTAGTGTGGGTTTAAGCTTATGGGAGTTTCCCATTTTATTTTAGTGCATCACCTCCCTTAGATTAGATTTCCTTTTTATGTTATCCTCCTATCCCTTTTGTTTAGTCAACAATAGATTTTAGCATTGGAAATGAGAGATAAAGTGAAGCATCTAAGGAACTAGCCTCATTAAAAACCCTAGAGGTTTAACCTCATGACAGGATACCCATAGCTTGAGTTTATCTCAATGATTTTAGTTAGGAGTGAGAGAGCCTGAAAAACTCTCCCACAAAGCGTGCAATTTTATCCTACAATAAAGACACAAGGTCAAATCACCACCTTACATTTAATTCCAGCTCCTAAAACTTCTCTCACACTTATAAGTCAATAATATACACTTTTGTACAAAATTTTGAGGTCTGAATCCTTTAGTAACCCATAGAACCATGGAATGTTTTTTGACCTACTATCCCTTAAGCCAAGACTGTCATAGTTGAGAGCCTTCAAAAATATTCAACTTACCCTCAAAATATATTCAAACCTTGAAACCACCTAGAGCACACTTTTATGAGGTTAATACACCTTTATATTCCACAAAGTCACTTTGAACACTCACCAATCTTCATTTGACACTTGGAACTAATCAAATTGTGTATGTAGACCCTATGTACATAATAATCACTATGAAAAAACACTTTATAATGATCATGGAAGCTTTTTATAATATACTCAACACTTTTTTCACATGGAAACATCAAATAAAACTATCCTCTACCCTTATTTACCTTCATATACCTCAAATGCATCAATTTTGCAAGATGAACACACACTATGTAGTGAATACTAAATAAAATGGTCAAATTAAACAAATGGTCATGAATGACTCTTTTGAATAGATGAGAACATCTAAACCCATGAAATACAATTGGAAAAGTCCTCTCCACACTCAATATCAACATTAATTTCATTATTCATGATTTGACATTCTAAACCAAACATAAAAAATTGACTAAAACATGCTTTTAAGACAAATATCCTTGAACAAATTTCTTGAAGCTTTTCATCACAAACCTATGGAGAAAGCTCATGAAATTGTTTCTCCCCCTTAAACAATGACCTTATATGATAAATAAAAGGCTTGGTAACATAATATCATCTATTATACACAAAAATAGCATTGATCTTAAGGACCAATCAACAACTCTACATACCTTTGTACTTTATTCATCACCTAGAGCACACACACTTGCTTATACATATGAAAGATGTCTCTTAAGAAGCATAGGTAGAGACATCCATTTATCATAGAGGGACTAAAGGTCCCAAAAATTAGGAGACTCCTATATCTCCATGCTCTCACTTGACTTTAAGTCTTGCCTCATCATCAAATTGACTTTAACTGGGTTCTTAACTTCATTTTTACCTTTTGACTTAGAATCTTGCTTGATATTCTTGTCCCCTTGGAAAAATATGGCTTGATCTTTGACACTTAAACTTGTACCTTATTCTATCATGAAAAATAGTCCATTTTGAACCTAGTTTTCATTCACCTCCTTGGGTCTCCATTCATTACGGCTTCTTTTCATGTTAGAATTGATATTCTTTAAAGTGGAGTTTTAACCATTCCTTCATAACCTTGATATTGACCTCTCTCTTGACACTTGGAATGAATGAAGTTTATTTAATTTTTCATACCTTGTGTATGGGTTACATGATGACTAATTGAATTTTCATTATCCCATTCATGTACCTAATCATTTGGTCTCCTGATGAAGACATTGTAAAATCTTAAAAAATGACCAATCCTTTGACATCTGTAACACAAGATTTCATGGTTTCCTTGTGGACCTATTGACTATGTTGAGTGATGATATTGTTTATGCTTTTCATTATCTTTCTCATAATTTTATGTAAATTTCTTACTAGGAGCTTTTATTTTGTAATCAGTGATCCTATGACCAAACTGATGACAAGAATAATAGTATAAATTAATGGAGTTATCATACCTTAATTCATTAGGTTTCTTGATTTGATATGGAATTTTGTAGCTTTTGAAGTTCTCCTTCTTATTCATATTGTCATTCTTCTTATCTTTACTAGTAATCTCCTTAGCATTATTAGTCTCCTAATCTGTCATCACTTTCTTCTCAATCTTCTTATCCTTTTGAAAATCTTCATGGAATGTTTGAATTGTCATTTGAGACCTTTTGACTACTTAATAGGTCATTAAGATCAACTGTACATTTCTCAAATTTTTGATATGTGTCAAGCTTGCTCATAGCTTGATCTAATTTCATCTATAAAGATTCCATCTTTGATTTATATTTAGCACAATCTTCATCCTTACTCTTTATCTCTTTAGAAATGGTATAAACTTGAGTTTCAAGATGTTAAGTTATCTCATCATGGTCTTTTACTTCATTTCTCAACCTTTCTTTAAATAACCTAATTTTCTCCTCATAGGTTTTTATCAAGGATGCTTGCTTTTTGTTCTTTCCTTATAGAAGCTTCAATTATTCTAAGGTATTTAGATATTTATCTTCAAGAGTGACTTGTTCATCCTCTTCCTCTGAGTTATCTCCACAAAGAGGTCTCTACGTAAAGAGAATTCACCTTCATCATCCCCAAGAGCCATGAACAATGTTTTCTTGTCATTATCATGAGATGAATCATCACTATCGGATGTGTTTCCTTCTTATTCAGTAGATGAGTTACTATCTTATTCATGGCAAAGGCTCTTACTACCTTTGTATGACTCCTTTCCATTTCTCCTATTGAATAAATTTTTATACTTTCTAGGACCCTCAGATTTCTTATGCTCATCCTCATGAGATTCCTTGTGTTCAAACTTACATCTATCTAGGTAGTTAGCTGTAAAATTACCAACTTTACCACATGAAAAATATTTAAAAGGAAGTTTCCCTTCATATTTACCTTATCTTACATTCAATTTTATTGAAATCATGGCTTTAAGTTAATCTTCATTAAGATCAAAATCTTCAAGACTTAACTTGCTCTTCTTTCCTTTTAAATCCTTGATCACCTTGAAGGATGATTATTTCTGTGGTGGTTTATGCTCATTGAATCTCATCTCATAAGCAATAAGGTTGCCATGAAATTCTTCCATCTTCATCTTGGTGAGATCATGACTCTTTTTTATAATATAAATCTTTGAATTAAACTTAAGGGTGAGAGATCTTAATACTTTATGTACAACAATAGCTTCTTCAATCTCCCTTCCAAGACCTTTGATCATGTTTACCACCTCATCAACTTTAGAAGATAGGATGCCACATTATCTTCTTCCTTCATTTTGAGGCCCTCAAATTTTCTTTGGTAGGTCTATAATTTAGCCAAATTAACCTTTGAATACCCTTCATAGATGGTCCATAATTTATAACATATTTACTTGGTAGATTTTCAATGGATTACCTTGGTGAACTTAGTCTCTAATAGGCCACAAATGATATCATTCATAACTTTAGAATTATTTTCACACAACTTCTTGTCAGTTGCACTAGTTAGAGGAGTAGGTAGTATGGAATAACCATCCATAATATATTTACAAATTCCAAAACCTATAGACATGATGTAGGTCTTCATTATTGTACTCCAAAAATCATAGTTGAATCTATTTAATAATTGTGATTGCTTAGTAGAGAAACCTCCTTACATTTGATGACTACCCATTATACCTTTGATCACCTTCCAATGGTTAAAATTACAAAGAAGGTGTGGCTTTGATACCAATTTTTAGAGGTACAATAAATATGAGGGGGGTGTGAATTAGTGATGCAATTAATTAAATTCAAATTCCAAAACTTCAAACTCTTAACTAATCAACAAAATCACATATGAAACATATAAACTAATTATTATAAAAAAAAAAAGGAAACTATGTAAGATCAACACCAATAACACATGGATTATGTGGGAAACCCTCATGGGGGATAAAATTCACTCTAAAATATAAAAAAAAGTGGACTAAAATCCTATTAGATATTTACAAACTAGAGACTTTAGTGAAGCACCCGCTTCACAAGGAGCACCAACTCCTAAGCATGAATAAGCACCCACTTATCCTAGATGTTGAGCACAAAAAAAACACCTTATAATATCAACACCTATGGATAAATAATGAATAAAAACTCTCTTCAACCCTTCACACTCTCTCAAGCCTTCACACACAAGTAATGTATCCAAAACAACCTTTTGGATCACTTTAAACCTCTTCGTTCATCCTCAATATTCAAACCTACAAGAAAAATATTAAAACATAAAAAATATGATGTATAGGTAGAAAACATATCCCTCACACTTTTATACTCTTCAATATATCCACTAGATATGTTCACTCTTCTCTATTCTTTGCTACACAACTCTAGAAACCTTCATCTTTGTTTATGCTCTTTATAGAGCCTTCACGATCACCATCTACTTGGTCAGACATAAGATATAACTTAACCCTTAAGGATTATATGAAATTTATAATTAAATAAATTTAAACTACATAGGTCATCCATATATTTAATATATCACCCTTAAGAAACATCACCTTTTAATTAGGCCTTAAGAAGCCCTTATAGGTCCATGGAGACCTATTCATCCTTTTAGCACTTAACCAAGAAAAACTAGGAACACAATACCACTTAAAAGCACATAGGTCCTTGCCATATGACCCCTAAGATACCATCAATTTATTACATTCATCATTACACACATTTTCATATGCAAAACCTATCAATAATTTGCCTTGTACATGAAAACACATTAACGAACCAAAAGTCAACTTGTAAGTAATTGTTCATATTGAATATGGATTAGTCAAATCTCCAAAATCAATAAATATTATCATTAGGGGGTATAAAACACTGTCCAATATATAATTCAACTTGAAACATCCAAACACCATAAAAAAACTCAAACATCTTTCTTCGGTCACTTATAGAAGATAATCAAACCTTCAATCAACTTTGAACTAAAATAAATACAAGTGTATGAACAATCAAACCTCCAAATCATTTTTCCTATATTTCACTTGAATTTCTCTACCACTTTTATTTTTATACCACCATAAAATTAATCTATCATAAAAAGATATTAACAAAACAATGCAGACTATTTTTCCTTTATAAATTCAAATATTTAAATTCCAACAGTCACTTTTTAATGCAAATTTGACTATGAAAAAGTGAAATCTGCCTGAGAGACCAACTTTATACTACCATAAATTTTGCTATACATCATATCAAGACCTAAAATTTGAAACACATTATCTAGGAATAAATATTAATAAATTCATGTGATCACTTTCTTCTGACACCTTCACACGTGAAAATTTTGACATCATTAATCTACTTACTCAGGAATTTCTGCCAAGATAACTAAGAGAACATAGACCTTCACAAGGATATTCTAATGAATTCATTTCACTTACACAAGTAAAAAAAGAACTATTAACCCCTCATATGATCCATTAAACATGGTCAAATCATCACAAACATCCATCAACTTTCCTAACCTCATAAATACTGTAAGATCCATGCTTGATCACTAAGGCACACTTTGTCATTGAGAACTATGTATACAAATCAACTCATGAAAACTCTTGGCCACCTTAGGGACATAATTGAAAACACCTTAAAAATTTGTGGAGTATAAATTAATATATATAAAATAAGTATAAATCCCTTTTCCATAGAACTTTTTTGATTCTAGGATGAATGAACTATACTAGTAAGAAACACTTTGACTCTATTAGAGGCATATGGGATATTTGCTCATGGGCATATTTGTCACAATGGGATTGGGACATAATTTTCATAATTTAGAAGTATGTCATTAGCTTGGGCATCTTATATAAGTATGTACCCTATGATCATGAGTTCATCTTCTTAAATGCTAAAGATGATGTTGGGGTATTAACCATGATGCATATCACTGGGTGGATGGAGGATCATTTAAGGGAAAAATAAAAGGACCCATCACTTAAAATTATAGAGGTTTAAACTTAAGTTCCACCTCTAGGTGGATATGCTTCAGCTAATTATTGGTCTTTGTATCCCTCTCAGTTGGTTCAACTAGAAGGGGAACCTTCCCAATCATCACCCCAATATACAATGGCAACTTTGATGAAAGAAATGGATGTGGAGGAGGCCCCTACCATAAAAATTTATATTTGAGGATAAGAGGATCCAATTAAGATTGATTCTTATGAATCTTCAAACTCCAAATTTCTTTCTATAAGTACAACACCTACAACTTTGCATGTAATTTTTTCATCTACTACTACTTCAAAGGACACCCATTCAGTTGATAAGATAATAATTAAGGTCTATAGGAGGCAAATATATATTAATAACCTTTCTAAACTAGTTGGGACACTAGTGGATTCAATTGTTGATACAATGTGATAAAAGAATCTTGTGGGTAAAGGGAAATCACCAAAATAGAACAAGGAGGATGATCTTGAAAATACCAAGATCATGAGCCTCAAAGGACTGAAAGGGAAGGCACCACTATAAATTGAAGAATCATAATATGTCCCTAGTCCTATTATTGTTTCCAATTTACCTTCTATAGTGATTATTTCCCCTTATTTCAATTATTTTAAGTAATATTTAGATAAAACCATGGCATTGTATCCATAAAATATTTGAGTACCCATTTCAAGTCCTATTACTAATACTTCTCAAGTTTTGACAAGAGCTAATAGGGATAAGAAAGTTTACTTCAAGAAGATAGTAGGAGTCCTTATTTTTGGTCATAGTGCATAATCATCTATCTAATCTACTCAACTAGGTTTGTTTATGCCCTAGACTAACATAGCTCAACCAAATTACATTGTGTCATTTATAAGAGTAGATGAGTAGATAACCTACATTTTGGAACTTATTCCACATACTGATAACTTGGATTTACAAAAGATCATATTCCAATCTCTTCCAAACCCACTACAAGTGAGTGCATTAATGCTCTCTTTAGAGGATGTTATATCAATGGGAACTAGCCATGCCCCTCAATCAAATAAAGAGGGTAATTGATAATTCCATAATGGAAAAAGGAATTAAGATCTTAGGATTCTCAAATGTTGAATCTATTGATTTCAGAGCTTCCCATCGTTAGTTCCATTTTATATAAATATATAGGATAATATAGATGATTAGGAAGAGAAAGATAGAAGATGAGTCTGGTAGAGGCCTAATTCTTGAAGAGAGACATGATATATTTTCCTTGTCTAAAAGGAATAATCAAATAATTAGGGAATCTCCATACAATGAAGATTTTTTGGCTTATTTGGAGACACATATAGAGGCCTTAATGAAACCCCATAGAGGCACTAATCAAGCTAGACAATAGCTTCAACAAGAATTAAATCAAGTGCTATAGTAACAATAGATTATACATGTCCCTAGGGAAATAAAAGATGATGTAGAATGCAACTCTTAGGTTGTATAACATTTTTGACACTATTAATACAATGTAGATTGAAATATCTTACCATCTGACTAAGATTGTTAAATTATTTGAAAGAGGATGAAAATAAATTAAAATGTCTCATGATTTACACTATAGTAAGGCCTTTGGCCATTTAGATCTAATGACTCCTCTTGAGGCATCCAATGCCCTCAACTTGGTAGTTATTAGAATACAAGATGCTCATGAATGGGTAGATAGTACACAAGCCTTAAATCCACAATTAGTTGAGCATGAAAAACAAGCTATATAAATGTTTTAGGAATTTAAATTGTCTCAATCAAGGGCCACTTGAGAGAAATTAATTGACAAAGACAATTTTGATAAGTTACTCCAAAAATATATATTATAAATTTCAATCAAGGTATACAAGGATGCACAAGTGAGGAGATTGAACAAGAGATTGGTTTTACAAGGAATAAGGTGACAGAGGTTAAAATCATTAAAGTGGATTTAATAACTTCAAAAAGAGATTGTGGATGCCTACTAGCATAAGTCTCCTTGGTACATAGACCATCCATTCTTAACTTGAATATAATCAAAGCTCAATATGATCAATCATACAAACATTATAAATACTTGAAGCTAAAAAATAGGCTACACTAATAACATCTAAGTCTTTGATGCATACCACATTAACTAATTCTAGTCCAACCATCAACTACTTGAAGTGTTACTCCCTCAATAATGCAAGATCTAATGTCAAGTAGATCTTAATTTCCTAAGCTAATATTATATGTATTTATTGAATAAAAATTAAATCATGTATACACATACAATTCCTAACACCATCTATGTTGACATTATTAATCTTACTTGAATTACACTCAAATGCACATTTTAGGTCAAAATTCATAAAATGCACTAAATAGTTTGAAATTTTTATTTAAAAGTGCCAATTTAGGCTAATGTATCCCTAAATAAGGCAATGTAATTTATGAAGCAACTAGCTTTGATCACTAAATTTCAAGTCAAAATGATTATTTCACCTTTTGTGTTCTGGATCACTCTTTTCTCCTAATTCATTAGTACACATCATGTACCTTTGTTATTTTATGTTGACAACATCCTAAATGGGAATATAGTTCCAATGCATCTAACATCACCTTCCAATTCTTATTGAGTCAAATTATGACTCAGTAATATGAATTTCTAACCATTTTGATTAATTGAGGGCTAATTTCCAAATAATTGCACAAATGTTGATTAACCTTATTTAAGGTTAATTAATCCAAATCAAGAGCTTAAGTGTATTTTCCATGAGATTTGTTGAATATTTATTTTTATAAATTGATTTTTATTAACTACATCACCTAATGACATCATTTCTTGGAAGACATCCCTAGGCCATAAATGCATAAAATATCAAGGTTAAACCCTCCCATGCCTCATTAAGACCCTCCATGCATATTAAATTCCCCTTCTTCCAAAATCATTATGAGGGATATTTAGGGATTTTAATTATATAATTATATTAATCCATGATCACACATCTCAATCTTGAGATGGAAAGTCATGGTTGATCCTGATCAATCTCAAAAATCTATAAATAGAGAGGCCATGAACATAATTTTTAAACTCAAGTATTAAAATGTTATAATGCTGAAATCTCTCCACAACTCATTTGTGTTTTTATTATTATATTATTTATATTTGGATTAGCTTAATTTTATTGGAAAATTGGATAGTCACATATCATGAGCCTAGGTTTTGTGGAGTGTTCTTGAGACATTGGAGGAGTTTTCCACCATTGTTGATGAAGACAAGGATGCTTGATCAAGGGAGAACATGTTTTTGAGTCTCTCTTAGAGGATGGATTCACTTGGGAAGGTATAGGTTTCTTACTTTCTTTCATTTGTCTTTCATGGTCATTAGCAATTCCCACATGAATATATAGGCTAAGTTTTGTTATGTCTTTAATGCATTTTTCACAATTTCTTGACTAATGCTTGACTAACTCTCTTTGTAATCCTCTCTAAAACATGTAACTAAAGTTTGTTTCTATGTATATTATACTTGTTGACCAAATTTTGTCCCTTTAGGCCAAAATTGGGCACCCCTTTTTAAAAAAAAAAATGTTTGAGTCTATACCTTTGTCCAAGTCTAGTATGCAGGTTTCATTTGAAAGAAGTGTTCTTATACAAAGCCTAAAGTCTTTTACATAAAAAACCCAAGTGTTTTCCATTTGAAAGTTTTTTTCTTTAATATTTTGTCTAAGTCCTTTGTAATGAATTATTTTAGGTTTTTGTTCTAAGCCTTTGTCAAATTCTTTCAAACTTTTTGTCTAAGGTTTTTTTACCTCTTTTAGACTTTTCATTCAGCATAATTCTTTCAAGAAAATTGTCCAAGGGAGATTTTCAAAGATGAATTCTAATTCCTTTGAGAAAATTGTCGAGACAACATTTCTGAAGGGTATGTTGAATTTTTTTTGAAGGAGTATTTTAAGCTAAAGGATACTTACATTTTTTTTTGAAGGGCACATTGGCTCGGTTCAAATTTATTGAAGGGTATTTTTTCCCTGAAAGGTCACTTGCAAGAAGCTGAAGGGCACTTTCATTTTTTTAAAGGCCATGTGACAACTCTTTCAAAAGTCATTTCAACTTCTTCAAAGGGATGTTTTCAAAAATTTGAAATATTATTTCATGAAAGGTGGACCATTTCAAAAAATTTGAAGGGTATCTTTTGCTTTCGAAAGATCATTTCAAATAGCTAAAAGACACTTTCAACTCTTCTAAAAGGTCACTTGAAAGAAGCTGAAGGGTATGTTTCCTTTCAAAAAGGGTCTATTTCACTTTTTTGAAGGGTAATTTCAAAGAATCAAAAAGGGCCAAATAAAAAGTCTGAAGGAATTATTTTGGAAAAATTGTTCGAATAATTCTTTTGGAAAACTTGAAAAGGTGACAAAGTCCATTTCCTTTAGAAATTTTGTTTGTATAAATTGTTTAAGGCATGAAGGACCAAGAAAAAATCTGAAGGAAAATAATAAAAGAGATAAAAGACTCAAATAAATTATTTCAATAACGTGTCGAGATAAGAAGTTCAAAGAATTAAAATTCCAAAAAAAAAACCCAAAGGAGTGACAACCTACAAAACATCAATTTTAGACTATAAAAACTAGCCATTGGAGTTTAAAAGAAAGGCTCAATTGGAACCAGAAGGTAAAGATAAAGGTGAAAAATGGCAAGATTCTGAGCATCTAGTGCACAGTAGGAATAAATAGGTAGGTCAAAATTTCAAGTTGTATCATTACACAACTTGATGAGCTAGTAAAGAGTAGTTAGCATCAAAATAGAATTCCAATAGATGAACACATCTATAACAAACTGTAGTTTAGAATATCTTGATTCTAATGATGTAACTATGGGAAAATCATCTTATATAATGTTATGTAACTATTTATTTTCTCAAGATGACACATTTCCAAGTGACCCTTGAACTCCCTTGGCTTGACTTCTCTCTCAAAGGCTATATATATCCATTCTCTTAGCTCATTTTAGAGCTTCCACTAGTTATTGGGAAAAATCTATCCATATTTGTACTTGTAGAACTCTTGAATAAATATAAAAGTGATTTATCCATTCACACATTATATTATTGAGTATAGGTCTAAATCTTGTTGATAATGACTAGTGAAAAGTTACTTTTCTAGCATGTCAATCCATGGTCACTTACCAATGTACAAAAGGGATGTTGTTTGAAGTATTTGTTAGTATTATTTACTAAGTGTATAAGATTCTTAGAAGTGGTATATGTTTATTTCCTTTGTGGAATCATCTGTCACCCTCTTAAGTGTCAAATATCTTCCCGAATCTAACTGATGAAATACTGATGCAATAATGTCTTATTATTGTGAATTTGTGTGAAACATCCTTTTTTACCTTTAAGTAGTGAATTTCCAATCAAATAAGAGGATAATACATATTGATGCATCACCATTTTATTTCCTTAGCTATTTTTCTTAAACCTTTTCATATATAGTTGATAGATTAGAGAGAGCTTTAAAGGTGCATCAAAGGGAGCTAGCCTTTAATCTAGAGATTCATATCAATGAAATTTTCACCCAAAATAAGAGATATGATTACATTTTTATAATTAGATGAGGAGAACTGATCATCTCTTCAAGGGTGCAAATCCAAGCATCAATAGTTTTTGGCATGCCCGATGGGACCTCTAAGTCCTAGGAGAATTGTTCAAGATTGGTGTTGATCTTGGCATTATTGAAGAGAAATAAACATCAACATCTAATCAAAGTATTTGGTTGATGATCAATCATATTTTACATGCCAAAAGTGACCACTAGGTCTGCTTCTAAAGGTGTACCCTTCAATTTTATGAAACTACCTCCATATTCCACCAAAAGATTTAGGTTTGTCATCACTCATCCTTACAAAAGAGATTTTGTGTTTAAAGCTTCCTATTTTGTGTTACATTCCATCCCTAACACCCATATTAATCATTATACAATGTCTATAAGACAACCTTTTATGACTTTCATTGGGGCATCTCCCTTGCATCTTGCCTAATATGATCAGATTCCAGGAGCTACCCTCAAAAGTGTTCCATCTTTTAGTGGAGATGGTCCAATTATTACCATTGAACATATCAAAAATATAGAATTTTTCTTGTAATATCCATAATATTACCCAATAAAATGTAGATATTAGGTTTTTGGCCTTATCTTTTAAAGGAAAAGTCTTGGACTGGTATGAGACCCTACCTGTAAATTTTATTCACTCATGGGATGAGTTGGGGGATTTATTGACTAATAGGTTTGGGCAAAAAAGTGATCACCTATATCTTTCTGAGAAATTGAAGAAAATCAAGAGGGAACCTCATGAATTCATGTAGAATTTTAATACTAGGTTCCAAAAGACATGGGATATAATCCCAACCCTTGTGAGACCTACCCCAAACTATGTATTTTTGTACTACTTAAAAGTATTGAGTAGTGATATTGCCATGATGATTCAATATATGGGTGGAAACACATTTATTGATGAATATGGAATAGCCATAAATGCTAAGAAATTTCTTGTCCAAGTGGGAAAGATAGCTCATAGACGTCCAATGCCACTATTCCCTGATTTATATTCTCCTAGTCAAAGTGCATTGCCAACTTTAGCTCCTTTGCCTGGTCAATAAAAATATATCATTGACACTACAAATGAAATCAATGAAGTAAAAATCTTGCTTCAAAGTGTTAATAATGAATTTGTTTCTCTCAAAAGGTAACAAGCCCAAAGCTATAAACCTTATCAATATTAAAACTAGTTTGGATAAACAAACATACCTCCTTTTCAGGGCAATAATTAGGGAAAAGGCCAAATCACCCATGTCAAGCCTTATCAAAGTTATAATCATAATTATCCCTCATC
Organism: Torreya grandis; assembly: GCA_037957365.1. Taxonomy (NCBI): domain Eukaryota; kingdom Viridiplantae; phylum Streptophyta; class Pinopsida; order Cupressales; family Taxaceae; genus Torreya; species Torreya grandis. The sequence goes on from JARHVA010003489.1 coordinate 1,478,180, forward strand.
CTTCAAATCCATTTTTCCCACTCAAAATAATTTGGTTTAGGAATAACCCAACTACCCTTCTTTTGAGCAAGGTTAAGAACAGGTTGCTTATGCCAATGAAATACAAAAGCAAGGCATGACTACACAAGGTGATTAAATATTTCAATTTTCAAATTTTGAGATGCCAACACAATTTAGGATGGAGAGTAGATAGGTTCAGTCTAGTTCCACTCTCATTAATCATTTGGAAGGTGAGTTTTGTGCCATTAATTACGTGGGGAATACATGCAATTATATTGTTAATGTGGCTGCCAACACTAGATAAAAGAAAAGGGCCATTTAAGAAGTTCAAGGAACCAATAAAGGACCTATTTTGACTCATATATCAGCTCAAATGGGAGGAGGGCCTAATTTAGCTCCTAAATCACAAGAAAATTAGAGGATTTCAAATTTTAGGATAGCTTCTACAATCCTACCTCCACAAGCTACATCACAAGGTGCAAATGTTCATAAAGAGAACCCCATTAATGTTACCAGATGAAAAAGATTCATATGAACATCTCATTATGGGATTTTCTAGCATTACCAGGGTAGAAAGATATACTCCAAAAGGAATTATTTGGACTAGGTAAACAAGCTGGCCCATCTAGAAGTGACAATGTGGTTTTGGTCTATGGAACTCAATCTATAGATGGTCAGGCGAAGAAATATGAGAAGAATCCTAATTTATACCTATATCTAATTATTGGTGATTTCTTGGTTCATAATTGCATCATAGATAGTGGAATAAGCACATCAGTTATGCCCAAATGTATAGCTGAAAAACTAGGCTTAAAGTATGAGCTAATGACTAAGTGAGTCTTACAATTGGATGGATCACCAACCAATACTTTGGGGATAGTAAAAAATGTGAATTTGATACTTCATGGTTGTCCTACCTTTTCAATTCCCCATGATGTGGTAGTATGAGATTTACCTCCCTATTTTTCTCTTTTCTTGTCAAGGGACTTTACATCCAAGATAAGTGGATATTTGGCAACTAATTGGTCCTACATGGTGTTTAGAACAAATTATGGCACTAAAGTAAAGATTGAGTCAGAACCTATCCATAGATATCACTTGGAACCATACTAACCTAAGGTAGCAAATGTTAACTATGCTATCATTGATGAAGAGGAGTTTCACATTAACCAATCCCCATCATCTTCCCTTAAAGGAGTTTTTGATTTATTCCTAGATGAGTGGGGAGATAAAAATTATGAACATGATCCTTACAAATTTATTGAATAATATGGTCTTGGGGTCTATTATATGCATGAGAATGATTATTTCATGCATAATATGATGAAATCAAGTGAGGATGTGAATGGCTTATGGCAGCTCTTCTTTGATGGGTCTATAACTAAGATTGGGGTAGGTGGTAGAGTTATGTTGGTTTCACCTTTAAAGGAAAGGTATTTTTCAACTTTTAGATTTTAGTTCTCTTGTACTTGTAATGTAGCCAAATATGAAGCACTCATTCATGGCCTAAAGTAGGCTAGGAAATGAGGTGTCAAAGAATTATAAGTGTTTGATGATAGCAAACTTATTGTCAATCAAGTTAGAGGGCAGAATTTGACTAAGAAATCCTTACTCAAGTCCTACAAGCATAGAGTTTGGGACTTTTTAGAAGACTTCATGACATTTAATACTACTTATATTTTAAGGGAATATAATAAACATGTTGATAGGTTGGCATCTATTGGTGCTCAATTTTATGTTCCAAAAGGCATAAGAGAAGACAAAAATTATCCCCATCCAAAGGTGATTATGAGACCATCCGTACTAGATAATGCCACCAATTGGCAGGTCTTTGATAGTGACTATAAAATAGAACTTTTTCTACAAGAAGAGGCTAAGTTTTCTTCCAAGAATTAGTGTAAGTTGTAGCAATAATATGGAGGGCAGATTGTCTAATTGAAGTCCAATAAGCTTCCAAAAGGTTTAGTGACTTTTGAAAGCATATTTAATGAAGATGACCAATAAAAATGGATAAGGTAAGCATGTAAACCAAGAAAGAGAACTATTAAAGGGTATAAATATTTATATAAAAGCTACTTGTACTTGGGAAGGTATGCACTAGTCAAGAGAGGCATGATTTCATTGAACTATGCAAGGAGTTTAGTGACATTTTTGCATGGGCGTATAGAAATTTGAAGGATTTTGATCCAAGATTGGATCAACATACCATAGAGTTAGATGAAAATTCCAAACCCACCAAGAAAATACAAAGGCCAATCAATCCCAAGATTGAACCACTCATGAAGAAAGAGCTCACTAAGTTGATTGAATCCAAAATCATTTTTCCTATCAAGCATTCTTTTTGGTTGGCCAATTTAGTCACTATTGGGAAGAAAAATAGAGAGATCAGGTTGTGTGTATAATTTAGGGACTTGAATAGAGTATATTTGAATGATCATTACCAAATCCCTTCTATGGAGAATTTTTTTCAAGTGGTAGCAGATAGTGAAAGGTTTTCTCTCTTAGATGGTTATTCTGGGTACAATCAAATTTTAGTGAAAGAAAGTGACCAATACAAGATGGCCTTCATCACCAAATGGGGAAAACATGCCTATAATAATATTCCATTTGGATTTTCAATTATTGGAGCTAATTTTCAATGTGTAATGGATATGGATTTCCAAAGACTAATCAATGACATTGTATTGGTTTATCTTGATGATGTGATAGTTTTCTCCAAGGATGAAAATGATCATTTGAAGCACCTAAGGTATATTTTTGAGAGGTTTAGAGAGTTTGGGATATCTATAAACCCAAATAAGTGTGTGTATTCTATTCATGAAGGTAAACTCTTAGGCCACATTATTTCTAAGAAAGGTCTGTCTATTGATCTGGAAAGGGTAAGTGCCATCTTGGCATTGTCTTTACCTAAACATAAGAAGGGTATACAAGGATTATTTGGTAAGATAAATTTAATTAGGAATTTAATTCTTGATTTTTATAACATTTTCAAGCCCTTGACATCTATGCTAAATAAGGACGAGATATTCACTTGGACAAGAAGGAGAAATGAAAGTTTTGAAGAGATCAAGCAAGCCATTGCCTAAGCCCCTACTCTTGTAAGTCCTAACTTATCTAAGGACTTAAACTTGTATACTTTTGGGAATGAATAGGTAATATCTACCATGATTACTCAAGATAATGATGAAAATTTGGAATAATCTATTGCCTTTTTTAGTCATGGTTTGTAAGGCTATGAGACAAGATACACATATATTGAGAAACAAGTGCTTTCAGTCATAAGGAGTTTGAAGAAGTTCAGGAATGTGTTGTATATAAAAAATATTCACATTTTTATGCCTCATCCTAGTGTAAAATAATTTTTTTTGAGCATATATTTGAATGAGAAAAGGGCAAGTTAGATCACCAAAGTGATGGAATACGATGTGGAGATCAAAACAACCAAGTAAGTGAAAAGAAAAAGACTATGTGAGCATATTGATTTAGATTTGAAAGAGTAAAGGGAGGTTTTTTGGCAATTCATGATGATCCTACAACAACTATACCTTTATCCATAAGGAGCTAGACACAAGACATGATTTATTTCCTTTAAACTGGTGAGTGTCCACAAGGTCTTGACAAAGCTAGAAGGAGGTATTGTAGGTTGTAATCAATTCCTTATGTACTTGTTGATGGAGTGATTTTTATAAAGGACTCTTTAGGTGTGATTTTGAGGTATATTGATTTAGATCAGATTGATAAAGTATTGCATGAGTTCCATGATGGGCCAGCTGGTGGCCATTTTGCACCAAGAACTATAATTGCTAAGGTTATGAGAGCTAGATAATTTTGGCCTATCTTGTTTAAAGACACCCATTATTGGGTAAAAAAATGCTAAAAGTGTTCTATTTTTGATGGAAAACAAAATATAGCTACCTTGCCTTTGCATCCAATCTAGGTCAAGCAACCCTTTATGCAATGGGGTTTGGATTTCATAGGTCTGATCAATCCTCCTTCTAGTGTTGGTCACAAATGGGTGTTGAAAACCATTGATTATTTTACAATATGGGTAGAAGATATATCTCTTAAGGAGGCAAATGAAAACTTAGTCTTGTAATTATATGAAGGTATAGGAACTAGATTTAGAGCTCCTTTAACAATAATTTTAGATAATGCATTAGCCTTCTTAGGAACAAGGACAAGTGAATGGGCTTTGAAGTATGACATCTATCTTAGCACCTCCTCAAACTAATATCCTCAAAGAAACATACTAGTTGACTCCATAGACAAGAATTTGATCAATATCATAAAGAGAACTATGGAGGAGAATAAAAGGACTTGGCACACCAAGTTGAAGACCCTTTGGGCTGATAGGATCACCCCAAAAAGAGCAATTGGGAACTCATTATACACACTTGTGTATGGAAGGGAGGCTAAGCTTCCTATCTCACTTGAGTTACTAACCTTAGACCTCACATATTAGTTGTAGTTGATGGAAAATAAGAGCATAAAAGCTAGGTTATGTGAGTTAATGGAGCTTTAAGAGATAAGAGATTAAGATATATAGACCATGACAACTCACAAAGAGAAAAAAAATAAGTATTTTGATAATAAATCCATGCCAAGGAGTTTCAAAGAAGGAGACATTGTCTTGAAATGGGATGAAGATAGGGCCAAGCCTGGGAGACACACAAATTTTGATGCTTTGTGGAGTGGCCCATATGTGATCACATAGTGAAAACAATATAATGATTTACAACTCTCAAGGTTAGATAGAGAGGAGCCACATATCCCAGTTAATGGGATATATCTAAAACATTGTTACTGAGTTTCTCTTTTCTTTTGTACATAGTTCCTTTTTTTTCTTGTGTTTCCTCAGTGCTTATGCACATGTGTGAGTTTATCTTGGTCTTATTTTGTGTTGTCTTTTCTTGGTCTTGATATTGTTGTGTGGTGTGTTTCCTTGTGTTTTGTTTTGGCATAATCCTTGTTAGTCATATTTAAGAATTTATTGACTCCATTAACCTTGAGTTGGATAAGGCTACTGGTCTAGTTAGTATAAAAGGCATACTACCCCTAAAAGTCACAAATTTATTGACCAAATTTTGGCCCTTTAGGCCAAAATTGGGTACCCCTTTTTTCCAAAAAAAGATGTGAGTCTATACCTTTCTCCATGTCTAGTATGCAGGTTTCATTCAAAAGAAGTGTTATTATACAAAGCCCAAAGTCTTTTACATAAAAAACCCAAGTTTTTTTCTTTTGAAAGATTTGTTCTTTAATCTTTTGGCTAAGTCCTTTGCAATGAATTCTTTTAGGTTTTTGTTCTAAGCCTTTGTTGAATTATTTCAAACTTTTTGTCAGAGGCTTCTTTCCCTAAGTGTATTTCTTTCAGACTTTTCATTCGGCATAATTCTTTTAGGAAAATTGTTTGAGGGAGATTTTTGAAGATGAAGTCTAATTACTTCGAGAAAATTATCTAGAAAACTTTTTTAAAGGGTATGTTGTAACTTTTTTGAAGAAAATTTTCAAGCTAAAGGACACTTACATTTTTTTTGAAGGGTACTTTGGCTCAGTTCAAAGTTCCTAAAGGGTATTTTTTCCTTTCAAAATGTCACTTGAAAGAAGCCAAAGGGCACTTTCATTTTTTCAAAGGGTATGCGACAAATCTTCCTAAAGGCATTTCAACTTCTCCAAAGGGACATTTTCAAAAGTATGAAAGATTGTTTCATGGAAAGGTGGACCATTTCATAAAATCTGAAGGGTATCTTTTCCTTTTGAAAGATCATTTCAAATAGCTGAAGGACACTTTCAACTCTTCTGAAAGGTCACTTGAAAGAAGTTGAAGGATATGTTTCCTTTCAAAAAGGGTCTCTTTCACTTTTCTAAAGGGTCATTTCAAAGAATCAAAAAGGGCCAAATAGAAAGTCTAAAGGAACTATTTTGGATAAACTGTCCAAAGAATTCTTTTGGAAAACTTGAAAAGGTGCAAAAGTCCATTTCCTTCAGACATTTTATCTATAGAAATTATTTAAGGAATGAAGGACCAAGAAAAAGCTAAAGGAAAAGAACAAAAGAGATAAAAGAATTGAAAAAATTCTTTTGAGAAAGTGCTGAGATGAGAAGTTCAAATAAATAAAAGTCTAAAAATAATGCCCAAAGGAGTGACGACCTACAAAACGTCAATTTTAGACTGTAAAACCTAGCCATTGGAGTTTAAAAGAAAGGTTCAATTGGAACCAAAAGGAAAAGATAAAGGTGAAAAATGGCAAGATCCTGAGCATCTAGTGCACAACAGGCATAAATAGTTAGGTTGACATTGCAAGTTGTTGTACCATTACACAGTTTGACGAGCCAATAAAGAATAACTAGAATCGAAATATAATTTCAATAGATGGACTCATCTATAACAAAATGTAGTTTAGAATATCTTTATTCTATTGATGTAACTATGAGAAAATCATCTTATAGAATGTAATGTAGCTATTTATTTTCTTGAGAAGACACATGTCCAAGTGACCCTTGAACTCCCTTGGCTTGAACTCTCTCTCAAAAGATATATATATCCATTCTCTTGGCTCATTTTGGAGCCTCCACTGGTTATTAGGAAAAATCTAGCTAGATTTGTACTTGAGTAACTCTTGAAAAAATATATAAGTGATTTATCAATTTACACATAGTATTATTGAGTATAGGTTTGAATCTTGTTGATAATGACTAATGAAAAGTTACTTTTCTAGCATGTCAATCCATGGTCACTTACCAATGTGCAAAAGGGATGTTGTTACAGGTCTCTGTTAGTATTATCTACTAAGTGTATGATTATTAGAAGTGGTATATGTTTATTTCCTTTGTGGAATCATTTGTCACCCTCTTAAGTTTCAAATACCTTTGTGAATCTAACTGATGAAATACTAATGCAGTAATGTCTTTTTGTTGTGAATTTGTGTGTAACATCCTTGTTTACCTTTAAGTAGTGGATTTTCAATCAAATAAGAAGATAATACATATTGGTGCATCACTGTTTTGTTTCCTTACCTATTTTTATTAACCCTTTTCATATATAGTTGATATATTAGAGAGAGCTTTAAAGGTACATCAAAGGGAGATATCCCTTAATCTAGAGATTCATCTCAATGAAATTGTCACCCACAATAATATAGATGATTCCATTTTTCCACTTGGATGAGGAAAATTGAGCATATATTCAAGGGTGGAAATCTAAGTTTCAATAATACTCATGATACATTTACATATTAGCTATGAATCTTGTAACATACACACATTACATGATTTTTTAAGTATGTGTCTTATTTTAAAGATACAATTTTGGCATTTTGAATTGTACATGCAGAGTATGCATTGAAATAAAACTATTTTTATAGTTATTAACATGTAATTCCCACATTATAGATGAATTTTGAGGATGAGGCTACCCCTCATCAAATTTATATGTACTTGTAATTCTCCCATTTCAAAAGGTGTTGGAATTTTAATTAATACAAGAAGAAATATTTTTGGATTGTCATGCAATTGTGTTAATGGGTTTCTTATCAAAATTTTTGTGATTGATTGTGATTTATTTATTGTTGGTGATTCATTAATTTAAGGTGTGAAAATACTACTTATAGTTATTTGTTTTTATTATTGATATGGGCTAGTATTGGATTTACAATAATTATTTAACAATTGACTAATATCAGTAATTATAAGCAATAAGGTTCTCTGATTCATTTATTTAAGTGTATAGAAGTGTATTTCATGATATATCATTATAAAGTGAGCAAAAAATAATTTAGATACCTCTTTTATCTGATTTATCAACAACTATAAGAGTGAGCAACAACTACTCTAAACATGAGCAAACTTTGGCTGAGATCTTGGAGTTTAATATATCCTTTACTTCAGACTCCCTCACTATGTTTATGTGCATGTAAGCAATAAATTATAGCTACAAATACACTTGTCCATGTATAAGAACAATATGTAATTAATACCTCTCTTGAACACATAACTTTATTTTTTACTCTACCTTCCCTCTTTTTATGTTTCTTTTGAGAGCTGACCACCTTAGCTTAGACTATCACCCATCCAACTCAAATAGGATTTTGATTTATTTTATATTTCACTCATCCATGCACACTTGGTCAACAACCTACATGATTAACTGACTATTCCACCACCTTTTTATTTTAATCCAGACTTGTAAATCATGCCCTAGAGTGGATTTTACTTCATGGAGATCCTGAAACATTAGAGGCTACCTTGTTCATGATTTGGTGTGCATAAAAATTGTATCAATAATAATGTTGTAGGGGTTACATGTATGTAGTGGTTGGATATGTGAACTATATTTAATAACCATACTATGTTTTTTTGGTCTATTCTACCATAGATTTTGTTCTTTCCTATCAATATGTCTTCTATGCAATTTTAGATGCTTCATCTTTCATGTTGATTAATATTTTTCTTCTTTCACCATGAAATCCTAGCTCCACTATTAACATTTTTCATGGCCTATACAAATGGGTAAAAAATTTGGGTTGAATAGCCCCAACAAAAACATTCTTGGTGGTTTAACATTTGATATTTCCAATACTACAAAGAGTGCTTAAAATTAATGTAGGTGTGTATGTGTGCTCAATAGTGATCCAATAAAATGTGTTTGATCTATTTGGATTTTAATACTTGACAATGTGCAAATTTTACCTCTATTTTGGTGTTAAATCTTAGCTTAGTGACTATTCCTTTGAGGTATTTTCATATTTTGATGATTTTAGGATAGTGCATCAATGATTTATAGATGTATCTCTCAATGTGCAAGTAGTTTTCAAAGTGAAAGATAGAAAGGAATAACATTAGGATTCATGTGTAAATATAAAAAACTCATTAGGTAATTTCCATCCATAAATATGTGAAACATGTGGGTTGACCCAAGGGAAGGGTTTGAATTTTAAAAATACCTATTTTTAGAACTTAGGGAAATTTTGGAAAAGGAAGACATTGTTAGTAACCTTTAACTATTTCTAGAACTATCTAGGATGAAGGAAACAATAATATAAAATATGGAGAAATGTACTTAGTAAAATAAAATATTTATTGAAAAACTAGTGAGATATTGTATATGTATGTTAATAAATTAGAAACAAAAAAATCATATATAGGTGAATGGTAAGGAGAGAATGTGAACAAAAATCATATGTGCACATATAAGTCATGTATATAAGGACATGTAAAAATTTACATTGTCAAGTGTCTAATACCAAATTTATGTATCTATAGGGTCATCAAGAATTGATGAGTGATAAATTTATCATTATTTTTAAATGAAGTGTTTTGAGATGCTCATGGATGTATGCCATGTGTTTTTGGGAAGATCATGGGTGTTTACTGTAAAGGACATGCATGATGGTATATAAAATATATACATAATTTTGAATGATATAGTATAATTTTCACATCAATATTATCAAAAGAAAGAGGAGAAGAGGTAAAATAATTCCAAAGGTTTTGTTACTTTTCAGTAAGAAATCCTTGAAGGAAACAAATAAAGATAAGGATTGTTATGATTTCATCCCAAAACCAAAGCATGTTGTGATAAAAAAAGGTGAGTGATATTCATTTTGAAGTTATTTTAATAATTTTTTGATATACTTTCAAAATATTTTTTTAGATGGATTTTCATCTATGAAAAGCATTGGTCATTTTAAGGATGTAGTTCTCAGATAAAGTTTTATAAACAAGGTAGTGTATATGTGATCACCTATAGAGAATTAATAAGTGAGGAGACAAGTAAGTGAGATGTAGAATAAGGGTTTAATAAGAGAAAGTTTAAGATCATGTGAAGTTATAATAGTATTGACACCTAAGAAGAGTAGATATTGGAGAATGTGTTTAGATTTGGAGCAATAAATAAGATCACTATTAAGTATAGATTTACATTGACATGGATAGTTGAATTGATAGAATATTTGAGTAGAGATAAGTAATTTATGAATATAGATATGAATATTAGGTGTCACAAAATTATAATTATAAAATGTGGGGAATGGAAAATTGAATTCAAGATGAATGATGGGTTGTATGAGTGGCTTGTTATACCATTTGAGTTTTAAAATGCACATAGTACATTCATGAGAATAAGAAAGAAGTGTTGAAATATTATTTGGGTAAGTTATTAATTATTTATATCGATGTAAATTTAATTTTTACTCATCCATAATAAGATAATTTGATAAAATTAAAGTTGGTAATGCAAACTATAAACACCTAAATCTATCACAAAAACCCTCTTCCTAGTGTCTTATCCCCAAATTTATCTTATTTTTTAAACTTGTAAATTTTATCTTATTTATAAGACTACTTCAGCCAAAAAATAGGTCTAAACTTGGTATATTGAGCCTAAAATCATCTCAAAACTTATAAAAAAATGTATTTTTAACACATATAGAGTATCTCTAACTTATTACGCAACCCAACCTTGAAAACAAATCTAGAGTCATTATTAGCTCAAACCCATACATTGCACAAGCCTATTTGGGATAAACCTATACACCCCATGGGTTTGTCCATTTCTATTTTATGGGACCATTCATGAATCATGTGCCCTTTACTCTTGATTTTATACATTATTACAATCAGCTTTCATGCATAGGTTATCCTTGATCAACCTATATATAAAAAGTCTAACTAAAAAAATATTAATTTATAAGGGAAGGAAGCATAACACATCATTGAATATCAAGATATAATCCATATCAAATTTTAATCCTAGAGAATCACTCAAGTCAAGATTCATTGAATCTTATACACTTGATACATTGTCATTCTATGTTAGTCTCTCAATATTTACCTTGTGCCAAAATAGGGTATTAGACTGCAAGAAAATACATCATCACTTATAGGGCAAGGGAGGTTAAAAAACCATAAATCAATATATTCCATCCATACACTCACATAACTATGTGTAGGTTTGATTTTGTGCATGAAAAATACATAGTTTACAATGTTGCCTTGGTGGTTGCCTAAATCCTTAGCTATTTTTGTAGTTTTGGAGTGTCAAACTAGGTCAAGGATGGTATTATTATATTATACACATTTTTATCAACATATTTGTGAAGTGAATTTATAATTAAAATAGGAAGGTGACAACGTACATGTGATAGAGAAATAAATTAATGAACAATCTCAATTATTTATGATAGGGAAAGATTTAGGTCCTAAAGCATCATATTATTTCCATATTTTAGGATCAAGTTTCACACAACCCATCTACAATATCAGTTTTACAAAATAATAAACATGTGTGATCATTCCTTGCCCCTTTGTCATTTACATTGCATAATCTAGTTGAATTTGTGGCACTTGGAATTATTTATCATCATGGTTGTAGACACCTAAAATTTACCACTAAATTTTCATCACTAATTTTATATCCTTAACGTTCATCATTCATCACTTGTCCTTGGTCATTCATTCCTTAATTGAGATTATTATGACATCAACCCCATTTAATCATATAACTACCCTTATATTAATTGAATAATTAATCAATATTAATTAGTAAATTAGTCACTAATTAATCAATTCATACATAATTCAAATAATAAATTAAATATCATTATCCAACTCATCATTTACCCATTCAACCTCATTTAATCATTCAACAAACTTATTCAACCAATAAAAAACTCATTAAGACATTCAAATCACATTGCAACAAATCTCATTTAAGACATTAAACTCATTAAATGTCCATTTAACTCATTTTACCACTTATTCCAATCAAATCATAAACCCTAAGCAAATATATTGAATGCATTTGACCCATAAACTTAATACCCACTATCCAAATTCAGAATTATTTAATAATTTTGGATTAAATATAACCATCTATTTTCCCTCCAAAAATTATATAAATTGACATCCCTTCATCCATTTTGAGGTCCATTGTATAATCTATCAAAATTATCATCTACTTGAAATTAAAAAATTCTCAATAAGTCATTGTCAGGTTGCTAAAATTACCTTGCATAGATGTTTCATTTGAGAAACTAACATCTCAAGTGATCAAGAGAAAATCCAAGGTAATGAAGGAGAGGTGTCTTAATTTGTTGGTAAGTGAAGGTAAGATTTATATATATCTTTCAATATCTATCTAAGGTTTATTTTGAATTTATAATAAGAGTTGATTGTCATTGTTAGTTCCTAATTTCAAATTCTGAATTATGTCCTTTACAATCTGGCACACCCGATGGGATTTGTTACTAAAATTTTTATAAAGCATTTTCATTGGTTTTTTGGATTGTGTTTCATGTATTTTAGTTATCTAACTTATTTTGTCACTGTTATGATATTTGTGAGTTATTATAATTGGAATTTAACTAGTTTTAGTTGGGTTTAATTAGTTGTAGTCATCTTCTGAGTTTTGATGAGTTAGTACTTTGAGGTGGAATTTTTATCCGAGTAATAATTTTTTTATGTTAATTGGTGAATTACTTCTACCTAGTAATTTTTCATTCTTGTAGGTTATAAACCATACAAGTCTGAGAAACAGTGAAATTGTACTAAGGAATAGTGAATTCATACTACGAATCAATGAAATCATTCAACTATCATTTTATTTTTATTTATTTTTCTTATTTTTATTTTTATGGCTAATAATTATTGCATAATATGTAGAAGTGAAAATTTTATGGTGAAAAATGAATTTGATCTATGAAAAAATGAATTAATTCTATGAAAAAATGAATTTGTTAGGTATCATGTTATGTATTCTTTTTTTATATTTTCTAAAGAACATCAACTTTGATTTGGTTAACAATGAATTTGTTATGTGTTTCATGAAATTCATTTATATATTTGTTATTTACTAATTTTACTATCTTTTCCAATTGTTATTTTGACTAAATTGTAGCTCTTCACTTGTCAAATATGCTATATAAACTACTAATAATTTTCAATGGTACTGTGAGCCAAATACTTAAAATCAACACATATTTTTGCTAACATTTTTGAAACTCAAGTTTTGATTTATTTAAATTATAATTTATTTGTATTTTTTGTGTGTCACTATAAGTTTGAATATTATTTTCTCTTAAAACTGAAAGGTGATTTGGAGAATCATAAATAACCCTATAATTTTATGTATCACAAGAGTTGGATTTGAGTGCGCTCTTTCCTCACACCTCATAGGTAATATTGGAAATAAAAAATAATTAAATACTTATTTTTTAATTTCTATAGGCTCTATCAACCATGGATTTCATATCTAAATATTAGGATAAATCCAATGTACCAACATGCTATAAAAATTCAAGAATCAACTTTCTTCATTACCTAAGCATGGTTAACTCCCAAGTGATGTGAGGTGGATTTGACCACAAATACCTAGGGTTTATAAAACCCTTACATTTAATTTATCCTCAATGTAATAAAAGGTACATATGATAACTCCCCTAGATAAACCCATAAATCTTAGCATAAGATCCTTTGACCATAATAAAAAAGTGGTGTCAAAAAAATAACATTCCCCAAGATCAACCATCACATACCTATTATACTTTGGGTGCTATCAATGGGCCAATAGTTGATTACACACCCACCTAACTAATTTAGGATTGTCTTGATTTTGTGTTTTTTTCTCCCCTTTTTATAAACCTATAATCAATTCAATCCAACCAACTAAAACCAAAAACTTGTTTTCAAAAACTAAACTTTTTTTTCAAAAACTAAAGTTGTATTTTAGCCAAAACCAAGATTTGTATTTTAAATCACAAAACATACTTATTTTTAAAAAAACCCAAGTTAAAAATTTCAAATATTACTTGTGAAATAATCTAAAAACCACATTTGTATTATAAACAAATATTGAGTTAAACATATAGCTATAAGTTGTACTATAGCCCGAATCACTAGATTCTAAACATTATTGAATCAAAACCAAGATAACAAAGAAACCTTTGGAAGGGATCCTTTTGATTTTTAGAAACAAAATGAACATGTATAGATATATGATAATGACATAACGAGCCTTGCAAACCAATAAAACTCTCCATCTACAAGTTATAGTCAAGGTATCCAACCCATTCTAATGTAACAACCTCACTAATTCCAAAATCAAGCCATAATCGACCTAATAAAAAAACATCAGTCAACATGTAGCCAACCTAGCCTTTCTTATTACTCAATCAACATAAAGACCTTCATCTCACAACAATCAACTACCCCATCATAAATCCCATACCCATTAGGATCATGAGATGTATAAATCATACAATAAATTCTCTATTGAATTTTGGATTTTTTTTATGAATATAATCCAAAAATATAAAATCATACAACTAATATCTTCACCAACAAACACACAGTCAATAATAAAATCCTATCAATCCCACCCCTAATCCACAATAGTCTAAAATTTACCCTAAGCCATAACAATCGACTACCAAACAAGCTACTAAGACATATAATCCCAAATGCATCCTATCTATATCAAAAAACCAACCCAATAAAAAATATAACCAAAAACACAATCCAAGATCACATAATCAACAATCACATGATCGATATCCTATGAAATAGGAGCCTGAGCTAAAAAAATCTAATCATGCCCTACCATTTCCACTCCAAGGAACATCATCTATAAAAGAATTGAGTGCATCAACATCTTAAAATCAATAAATAGGGATAGGCTAGCATGCATTTCTAGAGCATGATTTGATTCTTTAACATAAATTTCAAGGCCAAACTACTCATTTTAATTACATAAAACACCCCAATTCTAAACCATTATTGGTCTACCCATCTTTAATGAGCCCTGGGTTAAAGATCCATTATTGAGTGAAACACCCTTCAACTAAACATACATATTCAACCAACCACCCATCTATGAAGAATCCATCACTTATAAACCCATATATGATGAACCCTTATTTGACTTATCACATAATCTCCCTTTTCACATTGAAGCCCCCATCACCTAGCATAACATACTTGAAGTGACCAAGGTGTTTTAGATAATAAAAAACAAAATGCCTTCCATGTAGATAATCCCAATGTAACATAAAATTATCACCAACATCTTATCCATTTGGTACCACATGTTTTATCAAACAAATCATTCTTATAGATGATAATATTGAAGACTCCAACCACTTCTTATTATATTACTACAACTTAGTAGTTTTTTTTCAAAGTAAGGAGTATCCTATTGCAAAAAAAATCTAAAAAATGATGAACTATAAAGGTAGAGGCCTTTTACAACATGAATAAGGAATCATCAAGCCTACCATATACACAAAAAAAAGCCCTCATGGTATCATAAAAAAACCACTTATAAGTCAATCTAAAAATATTTATTCCATTTCCATAATTTTTGATGGAGCCTCATTCATAATCGAAACAAGCCCCATTAATAATTCGTACAAGAAATGGTTTTCCACCAATTCTTTTGATATTATTTTTATTCTTACTATATACCTTGACATCCAATATCCTAAATGCACTAGGACCAAAACAATCATGAACTACTTGAACTATCTCAAAAAAATAAAGCAATAAAAAAAATATGGGACTAAAAGATAGCCTCCCACTAGGGGATCAAAAATAAGGTTTTAAAATCATTACGCATCAACAAATCTTGGGGAGAAACAAGTGTTCCTCAATGAAAATCAATCTAAAAATACAAAGAATCAACAAAGTAAAAAAAACCAATGTCTATTACTAAAACCTATTTGAGGCACTATTGGACCTAAATTACAAATCAAAATTCAAAAAATAAGTAAGAGTCTATTAGTGAAAACCTTCCTAAGATGCCAATAGATGATGACATCAAAATTTCCCGTACATTGACATAATTGCAAGATAACTGCCAATCACATGTTGAAAACACCATCAAAGTAGAAAAATATCAAATCATTCAAATTAAGGATACTCTTAGTCTCACAAAACGTGATATTATTGGTCCCAATCTCCCTTTGCATAACAATCATCCCATCCCTATAAATCCTTCATGTCAACAAACATTCTTCATCCAACACACCTTCTAATTCACCCTCCTTGGTATCACCCTTTATCATATAGGTTATGAGAATATCCTAGTAAATTTTGAAAATGCTAACCTAGAAATAAAATAAGCTCCCAAAGACATCTCCTAAGAACATACCTGAAGGATCTAATATTGATAAAAAAAAAAAAAAAAAAAAAAAAAAAAAATTAAAAAAAAAAAATAAAAAAAAAAAAAAAATAAAAAAAAAATAAAAAATAAAAAATAAAAAATAAAAAATAAAAAAATAAAAAATAAAAAAGAAAGAAAAAATCATCCAAAGGTGGAAACCATTTCTTATGGAGCCTTGGGTAAGTACCATAATGAAAACTAGTTTTTTACATCATGTGTAAAATAAATCATCTACAAGTGCCTTTACACTTTGGTGAAAACCCATTCCATCTAAACCCTACACATCCTAAATCATCCCTCCATCTAAATCTAGCCTTACTACCTTAATGCCCTTATCCATTCAATCCTAGACCATCCTAAATTATCCACCCCATATAAAACTTACCCATCTTAAAACATCCTTACTATCTATACCATCCATATCCATTCACTACTTTTCATACCCATCATACTTCTCACTTTTGGCCTTAACAAGGAAGTGGAAGATATTTTCAGACTTTTTCTATAAACATCTTGGTATTTCTTGAGAATATTACTTTGACAACTAGACACTTGGTTCTTAGGTAATGTGCTCCTTAGATTTCATGTCATAAATCCTTCCTTCATTCCATATACTATCAATCCCATCCCTGGTGTTATAATGAGATTTCCCTTTGCAAATCACCTCATAAAAATCCAAAAACATTACAAAATCTAGAAAATCCAAAAATATTACAAAATTCATAAAATCCAAAAAAACAAAAAATACAAAAACATTAAAAATATATAAAACCCCAAAATATCATAATATTATAAAACCATAAAAAATAGAGAAACTAAAATGTCCAAAAATAATAAACCCCAAAAATCTAAAAAAATAACAAAGCCACATACTCTGAAAAAAATTCAAGAAAATCCAAAAATAATATAAAATGCCCAAAAAATACAAAATCCAAAAAAAATACAAAAAGCATTAGAAAACATGAAAGTCCAAAATAAATAAGAAATTCCAAAAGCAATAGTGAAGCTTAAACCCTCAAAATCAATTTTACTTGTCCTAAATATTGTTAAAATCCTTGATCATATTTTAAAAAATCTAGACAATCATCAAGATAAATCATTCCCAATCCAATCGCATCAAATATGTCATTTTTTGGGGAAAAATAAAACTATATTTACCATTAATCCTCAAACATTATGGTTTTTAACTTGATAAGGGACACCACATTTGCTTTTGTGTTTGTGTGTGTGCTTGTGTTTTCTTGATTGTTTGTTTACTTTTCTTGTTGAGTCTTTGCTAGTCATTATGTCTACTTAAATAATTTCATCATAATTTTACATATCATGATGCATCCTATCATTTTATATATCAAAAATAAATTTTCTCAAACATTTATAAATATGTGCAAGAATAGAAACAATTCATCCATTTCTCATTACATCAACACATATCATCCACATTCCTTCCTAAAAAATTCAATCCTTATAACTATCCATAATCTATCTTTTTCTCACTAAGTGTACTTCATAAATAATCAAATAAGAATACTAAGCCATTATACCATCATTAAATATATATACCAACAACCTATATTGTCCATCTTGTATAAATGTGATCAATAATCATTAATCCATGTAATCAATTAATTTCTTGCATTGTGCTTGCACATCAATCAAATAAATCACACCATCCATCCAATCCAAGATCACAAATTTTCAATAGGATATATTATCCCCTAATATACCTCCTTATATATATATATAATTATTTGGGTAAAATAAATCCACCATCATCATAAATTAAAGTGTTCAAGATTAACTCATGTGGATTAATCTCATCCATAAATAATATTCACACACACACACACACACACACACACACACACACACACACACACACACACACACACACACACACACACACACACACACACACACACACACACACACACACACACATCAATAATCATCGTACTCAATCATCAAATACACACCCATCCATTTTATCCTCAATTCATCCATACTAACCCTTCTCCTCATTTCAATATCCCATATGTATCTTTCATCCCAAAATTCCCTCTTGAGGGGGCATCATCATCCCTAATCATCCCTAAACATCATGCCACTAGGGGCATCCTAGTGCATCCATCTTTATTATTATAATTTCTTTGAAAAATTGTCACTTCTTCTAATTTCAATTTGCCTTTTAAAAAGGTGAAAATGTAGACACCTAAAATACTCTAATTTAGTGTTGTCACTAATCTTATATCATTAACATTCTCTATTCATCACTTGTCCTTGCTAGTTCATTCATTAATCTAAATTATTGCTGCATCACCTCGATTTATTCAAATAATCCCATATAGTCCCATAATACTACCTTCTAATTAATTAAACAATTAATCAATAGTAATTAGTTGATAGTCCTAAATTAATCCATGTACACATAATTCAAATAATAAAATAAATCCTATTATCCAACTCATCTTTTACCCATTCAACCTTGTTTAATCATTCAAAAAACTTATTCAACCATTAACAAACTCATTAAGACAATCATAGCACATTCCAAAAAAATCATTTAAGACATTCATCTCTATTTAATACATTCAAATCATTAAATGTCCATTCAACTCATTTGACCATTTCTTCTAACCAACTCATAAATTCCTCAATAAATCTATTGATTGTATTTGACTCATAGACTTAATATCCACCAACCAAATTTGAAATTATTTAATAATTATACATTAAATTTGACCATCCATTTTACATAAATTTATTTGAGGCACTATTGTACCTAAATAAGAATAAAAATTCAAAAAATGAATAAGAGTATATTAGTGAAAACCTACATAAGGTGTCAATAGATGATGAAAATAATCTTTCCCCTATGTCGACAAAATTATAGGACAACTCATAATAACATGTTGAAGACATCATCAAAGCATAAAAATATCAAATCATTCAAATTATGGCTACTCTCAGTCTCATGAAACATGATATTATTGGTCCCAATCTCATTTTGCATCATAATTGACCCATCCCTCCAAATCCTTCACACCAACAAACATTATTCATCTAGCACACATTCTACTTCACCTTCCTTGGTAGTACCCTATATCATAGGGGATATGAGAATATCCTAGTCAAATTTGAAGATGTTAACTTAGTAATCAAATAAGTTCCAAAAGACATGTCTTGAGCACATACCTAAAGGATCCAATGCTACTAAAAAAATTAAAAAGAAAAAAAAGAGTGATAAAAAATCATCTAAAGGTGAATACCATTTCTTATGGTGCCTTGGGTAAGTACCATGATAAAAACTAGTTTTTAAATTATGTGTAAAATAAATTGTCTACAAGTACCTTTACACTTGGGTGCAAGCCCATTCCATCTGAACCCTACATCCTAAATTGTACCTCCATACAAATCTAGCCTTACTACCTAACCATCCTTATCAATTTAATCCTAGACCATCTTAAATTATACACCCCATTTAAAGCTTACCCATCCTACAACATCCTTACTATCCATACCATATATATATATATATATATATATATATATATATATATATATATATATATATATATATATATATATATATATGGAATGAACCCAAATTGACCCATAATTTTTTTCCAAAACAAGGGTTATTTCTCAATTTGCTCTTACATTACACATATTCTTACAGTGTGCTCAGTTTAAGCACACAATTTGGTTACCAAGTTCCATAGTTAGCAAATAATGAGAATGTTGAAAAAATAGGGAATACAATCCCTTATGGAATATTATCAAGATCATTCCACCAAGCTGCCCAAAAATAATTAAGAGAATAATAAGGTAATTTTTTTTAGCATAGATCATGAATCAATCTACACATTTATTAAACATATTATGTACACAAAGTTTACCAGAAGTGTATTCGATCCATATACAAGGTTTCTTAGACTTGATGCCTTCATTAGAGTGGTGAAGAAATAGTCAAATTAAAGAGATTGATATTACCTTTTAATATTTACAAGGTCACAATTTCTCTCTCAAATCAGATTTAGTCATCTTTTACTTATCAGTGCACTTAAGATTAATAGATAACCTTTTGTTATTGAGATAAGGTAACTTATAAAAGAGATTCAAGAAAACATGTCTCTTCTAGAAAATAGGAGAATGATACAACTTAATAAATCCACCAATTTTAACAATAGGAAATCATTCCTTAAATCACACATACATAATATGTAAGTTAACACAAAGAGGACATCATGGCCTTTACAATAATAAGACCATAAAAGATGAGAAATCATCATAAATTATGAAAAATATTAAGATATTATTATATATTCCCACTTCCATATTGATTTGGGATACATATAATTTAACATGTCTATATAAATTTCTTCCTTATAATAGGAAAACAACACCCAAATAATACATTTACAATTTAAATGAACCTCTTATATAAATACACTCTAAATGAGTGAAGTTCATTTAACAAGACAAACCTAATACAATCCATAACACATACTTTGGATGTAAGAAGTAAATATCGGAATAATTCCACACTTTTTCACTCTAGTGAGTGACTAATAGATACTAAATGAAGAAAAGATCAATCCAGACATACTTTGCAACAAAGTTAAGAAACCATGAATCATACTTTTTGACCCCTTACTAATTTCTTTTGCCACTAAACCTGCATTGAGAATTTTAATAGAAAGGGTTAGTACAATCTTGATCAAGTCATCTTCCTCATAATAAATAGTTTGCCATAAAACTTTAAAATAAAATGTGACAATTCATATTTTTTGAAACATTAAACATATATCAAGGTTATTACAGCAAAATCATTTACAAGAATAATCAATAAACAAATTTATGCCAATTGAATCCTTACTTTCACACTCAACATATAACGTAATACAATCCTCATGTACCAATTATTTACTAAATTTAGATATAGCTGGTAGTGAAAACTTTTTACCATAAGTATTTTCATAAAAGGATAAAATTTTACAAATGTATAAGTGAATGACATACTATTCATTGTAGTGGCATGCATTGCTTGATTATTTCATTCCAACTCTCATACTATAAGAATCCTAATGAGGAAAATGTTATTTAAAAATTTTATTCTTACCAACCAAAACCATGTCAAGAATAAAATATCAAAAACACTCTAACTTTGTTTATTTAGATCAAAACAATTCCAAGCATCTTTACAATCAACAAGCTAAACAAAGAGAAATTCTACTACAAAAGCATCCCATAAATGAGACCTAAATATCATGTTATAAAGGAGGAAGATTGCATCAATTATTTATTTTAATACTTTTAAGTTTAATCTCAAGGTATAAATTATTATCAACAAAAAACTATGGAGTTAGATATTTTTAAATCATCAACTTCTAAGCTATTGTGAGCTGATTTGCACAAAAAAACAACGTAAATGGTTAAAAATAATGCCTTAAAAAAAATAGTAAATGACCCAATTGTAGAAATAAAATGGTCTCTCATCCAAGATAAATCTAGAGAGAGTTAATTATAGGTTTTAGTTTTGATAAAAAAGAGATGAATACTTTAAAAACCAAGTCTCTTTTGAGGCTAACTTGCAACTAGTTAAAACCTAGAAATGCAGTTTTCTTTTGGAACTACCTCTCATAAATGGTGTCACCAAAATTAATTAGTGATAGGGAGGATTAGTATAATTACTGATTATATTTACAATATAGTAAAATAACATGTTCTAACTCTTTTTTAGTCAATAAATAAAAGTTTAAGTATTTATTGAACGTTATTCTTTGAGCTATTCTGGGCTGATTTTCTAGCCATAAGAGGATTATCAAAATAATTATGTCTCTTTACAAGATTGAGTAAATTAATCAACCACCTCAAAATAAACCAAGATAAATACCCCAATAATCAATTCACTTTCATCTATAAGTGAAAACACATATACTCACCTATACAAGGTGACTAATTAACCATTCAAGATTTTAAATGCATACAATAAAATTAGCCATTGCAATGATTTAACCCAGATATTTAATAGCTTAAATATTTAATCAAACAGTTCATAAACATCCTTTATGAACTAATTTACAACCATATAATAATTATACATTTTTTCAAATAATTCATAAGCATCATTCATGAACATTTTCCAGCCATTCAATAATTTAAGTATTTTGTCAAATAGTTCATAAGCATCCTCTTTGAAGCAATTTAGAAAATAAATTACATCCATTCAGTTTAGCAACATCTTCTAACCAAATCAATTTAACAAAAAAATCCATCCATTCAACTTGGCAACAAATTCCAACCATTTAATGTGGTAAAATAAATTCTAGCCATATAATTTAGTAACATATTTCAGCCATTCAATTTTACAACAAATTCCAGCCATTCAATTTGGCAAACAAATTCTATATTTTAAAACTATATGATGCTAACCATACTAGAATAATAATAGTAATACTCAGGTTTTAATAACAAAACATTACTCACATAAACCCAATTCTAGTAGGGCATATATAATATGCTTGAAAAACCTTGCTTCAAGTTTTTCCACTCAATACTACAACTTTTCATTTTTCAAAAGAAAATCCATGACATCAAAATAATGGAAAATGAACTAACAGGCCTAGTCAAGACTAATTAATTTACTACACCCCACATTCATTTTTACTAGGTAGGATATGAAATTTTTGTAATTATAACCCAAATAACCCTAATACTTATTGAGTTAGAGGCTCATATATGCATGCTTATACATGATTATAAAGGCCTATATCTCAACAAGAAAATTTAAAAATTACCATAATGCAATTTAAATCAGAATGTAAAATTATTTAGGAGGGAAACTTGCCTAAAATCATTGCCCTGGCCTGCCAACTAGAGTCTTTCACCCATCTTCCTTCACAACCATCTTCCTTAATTTCATGGCACCATAAATTTTTTACTAAGAACAACCTTTCATTTCCAAATTATCCTCTTTGAAATACAATTAATAGTTATGAATTTTTTGCAGGCAAATATATGTCTCCCAATGGCTTCACATGACATATCTAAGAAGATTTCTCATGCACCTGAAGATTTCCCATGGATGACATAAATTTTTATCATTTATCTAATATTAACACTTGACATGGCTACTATGTAGCTTAGAATTCTAATGACCATGGCATCCCCTTCACTTGTCTTCTTCCATAAGTTTCTTTCTCAAACTAGAAACCCTATTCAGGATTCTCCCAAATTGACCTCTTAGTCAATAATAATAAAAATTACAATGGATATAATATTTAAAATAATTTTATTTAAAAAAAAATAAATTTCCAATGCTATAAATAATTAGTTTAAATACAAACCTATTCCATTCATGGACTATAGAAAAATCACAATATATTTTAAATTAAAAATTTCAATTTAAACCTTAGCAATTAATATTTCTTGATGATTTTTATAATTTCATGTTCAATGCCTTTACGAGGCTCTGAATAATATTCTAGATAACAAAAAAAGGCTTAACACATTAGTCATAAAAGACTGATACATGTAAAGCCTTCACCAATATGATTTGGGTCATGACATCCTTCCCTCCTTAAAGAGGCACCATCCCAATGACTAAGGATAAAAGGAATAACTCATGACCAAATTTATATCACCATGGACTCTTTGATATGGGTAAATACCTATAGAGAGTTCTGTAGGGAATAATGTCATTTTTAGAAAAATACATACATAACTCAAGGCATATCAATATGTGGGTTCATATTGATAAGCTCTTAGCTCTATAAAGGTGAATTTGTTTCCAAATAGGACCACTTAAGGATCCTTATCCCTATCTAAATGTCATGTTCTTTTAATATTTTTATCAACCATCTATTGATTTTAATAGCATAATAGTTTATGAAAAACACAATAATTTAATTTAAAATCTGAATCCTTAAAACAAGATATTCATTATTTCATGCTTTCTTAAATAAAGATTCACATATTTCCATAACCAATGGATAAAATATCAAATAAAATCATCCAATAATAATTATACTGCAACCTTTTTGACATTTTGAACCTCATATGAGGAAAGGCCATATTTTAGAGCACTCATACATACTTAAATTTTTGCATTCTCTTGTAGAATTTTAGCATGATTCCAAAAATTGAAATCAGAATTTTGAAAGTAAAATAGTTTCATGTTAAAATTTCTATCATAAAATGGACATAATATATAAGAAACTAATAATTTCATAGTTGAAATTGAAATAACTTAATGTTTCTGCTCAATTTCCAACCTATAAGTTCTGACAATAACTTGTTTAGCATAAAATAGCTAAATCTAAGGCATTTTCCATAAAAACTAGTTATGTCCCAAGTATAATTTTGTAATATTCACCATAAAATATAAACCATTATATTAATCATACTTGTTATGTGGTCCTTTCACCACTTTAGATTATGATTTATGCATAATTTTTTGTCATTCAATTCATAATGAAATTAACATCCAACCAACTATACTGTTATAGTTGCCAAAATTTGCATCATTTATGGGTTAGTGTAGCATCTCACACCAACCACATTAAACATTGGAGAGTCCATCCCAAGAACTCACATACATCCCTCAAGGTTTTAAACATGTTCTCCATTAATTTTGTGAGCTCACATGATGGTTACAAATATCCCAATCCCATCATCATTTTATAAATACTTCTTAGCAACACCTAAAAATTTCAGAATTACTTGATCATGACTTTAAATAAATTAGAATATCATTTCAATAATATTCACTCATTATATATATATATATATATATATATATATATATATATATCATAACATAACACACTTCCATTTACAAGCCAACATGTGTTTGCATTACAAGAAGTAAAACCTTAATACAATGTAGAAGAATCCAACTTATAAGACCAATTAGTGCTTCACAAGGATACATCAAGGAATTTACACATAGGCTATTTTTATAACACCCTTTAAGAGGTGGGTAAGGTAACACTTAATCCATAAGGTGACCATTATGCATGAATATCCCACAGCCAACTTGTGGTATACATGGTGCACACACTCGAATGAATCAGATGGATACCTCATGTAAAGGGGAAAAGTGGGGTTTTAGTCTATGAGAGACTCCACTTCCTAACCCATAACTGGTCTAAATCAATGTGGATATAATTCTTCTCTACCCTCAAAATGACACTTGCATCAATGCTAATCACTATAGTACCAATACAGGATTACACCACATAATACAATACTATACCCTGATAGATTTATTTAATAGCAGTTGATTTTGAAAGGAAAAAGTTACATCATAAAGTAGTTCATGATCATATGTCCACATATTAACATGTTAACAACACAAGGTCACACTTTTTTATGACATATAAATGAAATACTTATGTAATAATGTTTAATAACATAGATAAACTACAAAGTTCCATGGCCTAACATAATCACATATAACATGAGGTTTACACAACATACAATAGTTTTTCATGTAATAAAGGAACCACATGGAATATGATACATATACTTGACTTTAGTGTTTGGTAACTTATGCCAAGGGTATTTTCACATCATAACACACAAACACACTTATAGGTGAAGCACAAAGGTCCATGAATTTTATCGATCCACCTAATATTTAGATGTCATCCTAAATGACATCAAATATCCATCATTTATCATAGTATGCTCAGTTCTAGGGATCTCAAGTTTATCATCACCTTCTTTCAAATAAGGGTGTGTTCCAACATATCCCATTAATCTATATCCTTGATAAATGAAAAATTATCAACAATATTCGCACCTCATGGTATAAATGGCTCAAAATACCCATTAATAATAAGAGATCCACAAAATTTTTTAACTTGTCCAAGCAAAGAAACCATATTCATCACCACTTGATCCTCCAGGATTGAGTCACACCCTTGGTCCGAGGGCTCATCTAAACAAGCCATCATCAAACACCATACATTTATCCTTTTATGCCAACAACAAGATTTTATAACTAGTCTCTCGATTGGCTTGCCTAAACAAGTCAATGGTTGACTAATGTTGTTTGTATTAAATAGTGTGGCCTTGGAAAGGGTTAACTTATTCAAGGCTCAAGGTGAAGGTTATATTACTATTGTGGAAATTACAACTTTCCACAATCATTAATTTTAGCTAAAATTCATAAATGTTAACACCTCAATATCATAGAACATAATACTTATTCAATTTTAGTTTCCATAATGGTTGAAATCAACCAAACATAATAGAATTTAATCTTAAAAAACCTTCTTGGTCTTGCTTATAAGTCCACCACTTTGGACCCAATAGTGTTCCCCAAGTACCAGTCATAATGCTTTTTTAAAAATTTACATAGTTGTAACCAGTCACTTATAGAGACACGTAAAGGCAAGCAAAACATACACCTACTTGCCATAGTTCTTAAATAAAATAACTACATAAAATTAATAATTAATTATTATTTTGAAAGAAAATTTTCTTTTAATTTCCCAAGATACATAAAAAATAATAATAGTATCTTATTTTATAATCATTTAAAAAATTCCAACATTACCTCATAAGGCTTTATTAACAATATTCTACATTTAGTCTTTAGATACACCACCTTCTAAGGGAATATGTGCCCTGGAACAAACTTGCCCAACCATGAGCATCTTATGCATGTTGAGTTGTCTTACTCAAATTAAGGCTACTCATCACAAGAGTGATACATCAACTCAATAATTCATGCATTTGAACATATATCACACCCAAATATTTAATTCACATGAACATAATGTTATAATTTTTTTACCCATAATAGTCATTAATTATGTTGGGAGCACCAAATCCCAATATTTTTCTAATTTCCAAGATGGTTGAAAGAACCCATCATTTTTGATATCAACAAAATATCAACATTCAATTAGAAAAATCTTTCTGGTCTTGATTATAATTTCACTACCATAGACAAAACAATGCTTCACAAGCACTAGTCATGAAACAAAACAATTTTTCAGCTTATACTTATGTCAAAAAACTCTCAATAATGAGCTGGGATACCATTCCAACCTCACTTAACCTATTGATCCTTAATTCATATTTTATTCTTTTGTTATCTACAAGGATTATATTCAGTAATAAGGGTATCAATTTAAGATAAATTGATTCAAAAAGTAGTTTATTAGTTCAATGCAAATATAGTTAACATGCTAAAAATCATAATAGATCAACCTCACCAAGTTACCAATTAGGTCCTTAAGATAAAAATAAGGCTTACTAATTATATTCAAGACTTCACTTAATAAGAGAGTAAAGGCAACCACATAAATCACATAAAATCTATGAAATAACTCTAGTTATAATTTAGTCCAATATAAGACTTGGGAGAGTAATTTCTAACTTAGAAAACCACCATAAAATGAGTTAATATTCATATAAATCACCAAGTGGTCTTGATAATTAAAAATTTATTTCAAGATCCTTTTCTTCCAACACTTATTATTAAGTTTGCTTAATGCATATCTAATGTAATGATAATAATAATCAACAACCATTCAAGTCGATCAACCCAAAAATCTCAAACCAATCCTTGACCACTGAAGATTCTAGAACTAGATGAGTTACTTAAGTAAATTAGGTACACTTTCTCCTCAACCAGCCTCCCAGACATAAGTCATCCCTGAACCCTTTAAGAACTTAATATACAAAGAACATCATCAATAATTATCAAATAATTGTTCTAAATTCTAACAATGGTATTTTATTGCATTGACTCCTATTGACCCACCCATATAAGTCAATCGATAGTCAAGCAAGACCTACATTAACGCAACTTAAAATTGGAAAAGGGTGACTTTAGCCAAGGCTATGGAGATCAACATATTATGGTCAATGAATATTTAAGAGCCCATAGGGTTCCAAGATGAAATAGTGCCTATTTATTATTCTAGTCATAGATACATAAAAATCATAATACCAATAAACATAGTTGGATACAAAGTCTACTAAGCTCTTTCTTTTGCTTAAGCATCCTTTTCCTTAAAAAAATTTAAAGAATAGGTTCTAATACCAAGTAAATGAACCCAAATTGACTCATAATTATTTTCCCCCAAAACAAGGGTTCTTTCCCAATTTGATCTTACATTAGATAGATTCCAATAGTGTGCTCAATTTAAGCTCATAATTTGGTTACCAAGATCCATACTTAACAAATAATGAGAATATTGAACAAATAGGGAATACAATCCCTTATGGAATATTATCAAGATCATTCCACCAAGATGCCCCATAATACTTAAGAGAATACTAAGGCAATTTTGCTAGCATACATCATGAATCAATCTACAAGCTTATTAAACATATTAAGCACACAAATTCTCCCATAAGTGTATTCGATCCCTATACAAGAGTTCTTAAACTTGCTTTCTTCATTAAAGTGGTGAATAAATATTCAAAGTAAAGAGATTGATATTACCTTTTAATCTCTACAAGGCTGCAATAACTCTCTCAAATTATATTTAGTCATCTTTTACTTATCAGTGCACTTAGAATTAATAGATAACCTTTTTCTATTGAGATAATGCAACCTATAAAATATATTTGAGATAACATGTCTCTTCTAGAAAATATGAAAATGATATAACTTAATAAAGCCACCAATTTTAACAATAGAAAATCATTACTTAAATCACATATGCATAGTATGTAAGTTAACACAAAGAGGACATCATGACCTTTACAACAATAAGACCATAAGAGGTGGGCAATCATCATAAATTATGAAAAATATTAAGAGATTATTATATATTCCCACTTCTATATTATTTTGGGATACATATAATTTTATATGTCTATACAAAATTCCTTCCTTATAATAAGGAAACAATATCCAAATGATACCTTTATAATTTAAATGAACCTCTTATACAAATACACTCTAAATGAGTGAAGTTCATTTAACAAGACAAACCTAATACAACCCATAACACATACTTTGTATGTAATAAGTAAATATTAGAATGATTCCACACTTTTCCACTCTAATGAGTGATCGATAGATATTAAATGAAGAAATGATCAATCCAGATATACTTTGCAACAAAGTTAAGCAATCAAGAATCATACTTTTTGATCCCTTACTAATTTTTTTTGCCACTAAATTTGTACTAAAAATGTCAATAAAAAGGGTCAACACAATGATGAGCAATTCATCTTCCTCATAATAAATAGTTTTCCATAAAACTTTAAACTATAATGTGATAATTCCTATTTTGTGACACATTAAACATATCTCAGTGTTATGATAGCAAAATTATTTACAAATTTATGCCAACCAAATCCTTACTTTCACAGTCAACATATAACACAATACAATCCTCATGTACCACTTATTTAATAAATTTATATGTAGTTGGTCATGAACACTTTTTACCAGAAGTATCCACATAAAAGGATATCATTTTATAAATGTATAAGTGAATGAACAAATTTATGCCAACCAAATCCTTACTTTCACACTCAACATATATCGCAATAAAATCCTCATGTACCACTTATTTACTAAATTTATATGTAGTTGGTCATGAAAACTTTTTACCAGAAGTATCCACATAAAAGGATATCATTTTATAAATGTATAAGTGAATGACATACTATTCACCACAGTGGCATGCACTGCTTGATTCTTTCATTCTAACTCCCATACTATAAGAATCCTAATGAGGTAAATGTTATTTCAAAATTTTATTCTTACCAACCAAAATCATGCCAAGAATAAAATAACTTAAACACTCTAACTTTATTTAATTAGATCAAAACAATTCCAAGCACCTTTGTAATCAACAGGCTAAACAACGAGCAATTATACTGTAGAAGCATCCCATAAATGAGATCTAAATATCATGTTCAGAAGGATGAAAATTGCCTCCATTATTTATTTTAATACTTGTGGGTTTAATATCAATGTATAAATTATTATCAATAAAAAAATATGGAGTTAGATATTTTTAAACCATCAACTTCTACGCTGTTGTGAGCTGATTTGCATAGAAAAAAATGTAAATGACTAAAAGGAATGCCTTACCAAAAATAATAAATGACCTAATTAAATAAATAAAAGGGTATCTCATCTAATATAAATCTAGATAGAGTCCATTATATGTTTTATTTTTGATAAAAATAGATAAATACTATAAAAACCAAGTCTCTTTTGAGGCTAACTTGTAACCAATTAAAACCTAAAAATATAGTTTTTTTCTACAACTACCTCCCAAAAATGGTGTCACCAAAAGTCATTCATGATAGGGAGAATTAATATAATTATTTATGCTATTTACCATATGGTAAAATAACACATTCCAACTCTTTTTTTGTCAACAAATAAAATTTTAAGTATTTATTGAAGGTTGTTCTTCGAGCTATTCTGGGCTGATTTTCTAGCTATAAGAGGATTATCAAAATAATTATGCCTCTTTATAAGATTGAGTAAATTACTCAACAACCTCAAAATAAACCAAGATAAATACTCCAACAATCGATTCACTTTTAGCTATAAGTGAAAACATATATACCCACTTATACAAGGTGAATAATTGACCATTCAATATTTTAAATGCATACAATCAAATTAGCCATTGCAATGATTTAACCTAGCTATTTAATAGCTCAAACATTTAATCAAATAGTTCATAAGCATCCTTTACAAACTAATTTATAGATATATAATAGTTAGGCATTTTGTCAAACAATTCATAAGCATCCTTCATGAACAATTTTTAGCCATATAATAATTTAGGCATTTTGTCAAATAGTTCATACGAATCCTCTTTGAAGCAATTTAGAAAATAATATTAGCCATTCAGTTTAGCAACATATTCCAACCAAATGAATTTAGTTAAAAATTCCATCCATTCAACTTGGCAACAAATTTCAGCCATTTAGTTTGACAAACAAATTTCAGACATACAATTTAGCAACAAATTTCAACCATTCAATTTGGCAACAAATTCTAGCCATTCAGTTTGGCAAACAAATTTCATATTTTAAAACTATATTATAATAACCATACTAGAATAATAATAATACTTAGGTTTTAATACCAAAACATTACTCACATAAACCCAATTCTAGCAAGACATATAAAATATGCTTGAAAAACCTCACTTCAGGTTTTTCCACTCAATACTAAAACTTTTCATTTTACAAAAGAAAATCTATGACATCACAATAATGGAAAATGAACTAATAGGCCTAGTCAAGGCTAATTAATTTACTTCACCCCACATTGATTTTTACATAAACAATCCTAATACTTATTGAGTTAAGAGGCTCATATATGCATGCTTATACATGATTATAAAGGCTTATATCTCAACAAGAAAATTTACAAATTACCACAATGCAATTTAAATCAAAATTAAAAATTATTTAGGGGAGGAGGGAAACCTATTTGAAATCATTACCCTAGACTACTAACTAGAGTCTTTCACCCATCTTCCTTCATTTCATGGCACCATAAAAATATTCATGAGAGTAGCCTTTCATTTCTAAATTATCATCTTTAAAATGCAACTAATAGTTATGAGTTTTTTGCAGTCAAAGACATGTCTCCCAATGGATTCACATGGCATCTCTAAGAATATTTCTCATGCACTTGAAGCTTTCCCATGGATGACACAAATTTCTATCATTTCTTTAATGCCAACACTTGGCATGACTACTATGCAACTTAGACTTCCAGCTGCCACGACACCCCCCTCACTTTTCTTCTTCTAGAAGATTCTTTCTCAAGATAAAAACCCTATTCATGCTTCTCCTAAATTGATTTCTTGGTCAATAATAATGAAAATGATAATGGATATAATATTCACCATAATTTCATTTTTATAAAAATTAATTTCTATTGCTAACAATAATTGGTTTAAATATAAACCTAGTCCATTCATGGATAATAAAAAAATCATAATATATTTTAAATTAAATCCTTTAATTTAAACCTTAGAAAGTAATATTTATTGACAATTTTTATAATTTCATGCTCAATGCCTTTACAAGACTCTGCTGAATAATAATTTGAACAACACAAAAAGGCTTAACACATTAGCCATAGAAGACTTATTCACTCAAAGACTTCACCAATATAACTTGGGTCATGACAATAGCCATTCACTCTTTGAAGTCATACCCATCATACTCCTCACTTTTTTACTTAATAAAGAATTTGAAAATATTTTGAGATTTATTACGAAAACATCTTGGTATTTCTTGAGAATATTACTTTGACAACTAGACACTTGGTTCTTAGGGAATGTGTTTCTTTGGGTTCCTATCCTAAATCCTTCCCTCATTCCATCCACTATCAATCTCATCCCTGGTGCTATAATGAGGTTTTACTTTGCTCGCCACCTTGTAAAAATCCAAAAACATTACAAAATCTTAAAAATCTAAAAATATTACCAAATTTAGAAAATCCAAAAAATAAAAAAATCTAAAAACATTACAAAATATATAAAACCCTAAAAATCATAATATCAAAAATCCATAAAAACTAGAGAAATTGGAATGTCCAAAAATAATATAAACCCCAAAAATCCAAAATAATAGTAAAACCACATATTCTAAAAATCATTCATCAATAAAATTAAAAAATAAAAAAATAATATAAAATGCACAAAATATCCACAAAAATCCAAAAAACATTAGAAAATTTAAAAAAATTCAAAATAAAGAGGAAATTACAATAGCAATAGCCAAGCCCAAACCCTCAAAATTCATTTTTATCATCCTAAATATTTTTAAAATCCTTGATCATATTTTAGAAAAATCTAAATAATCATCAGGATAAATCATTCCCAATCCAACACCCTCACATATATCATTACCTAGGGCCCAATCAGACTATATTTACCATCAATCCTCAAATATTAGGGTTTGTAACTTGATAAGGGATACCACATTTGATTTTGTGTTTGTGTGTGTGTTTGTGTTTACTTGCTTGTTTGTTTACTTTTCTTGTTGAGTCTTTTCCAGTCCTCATGTCTATTACAATAGTGTCATCATGATTTTACATATCATGATACATCTGATCATGTGTTATATCAAAAATAAGGTTTCTCAAACATTAACAAATATGTGCAAGAATAACAACAATTCATCCATTTCTCACTACATCAAAACATATCATCCACATTCCATCCTAAAAATTCAATCCTTATAACTAACTATCCATAATTAACTATCCTTTTCTCACTACCTAAGTGTGATTCATAAATAATCTAATAGGAATACTAATCTATTATACCATCATCAAGTACATATACCAACAGCTTATATTTTCTATCATCTATCAAATTTATTAAGAAACATTAATGTATGTAATCAATTAAAATATTATGTTATGATTACAGATCAATCAACTAAATCACACCATCTATTTAATCTAAACTCATAACTTTTCAATGGGTTACATTGTTCCCAGATATACCTCCTTACATATATCATTGCTTGGGGAAAATAAATCCACCATCATCATAAATCAAAGCATGTAAAATTATCTTAAGTGGGTTAATCTAATCCATACATAAAATTCACCAAGCCATATATATCAATAATCATCATACTCAGTCATCAAATGCACACCCATCTATTTTAACCTTAGTTTATCCATACTAACCCTTATCCTCATTTATAGAGCCCATTTTTATATTTCATCCTTGAATGCCATCTTGAGGGAGAATCACCATCCCTAATCATCCATAAGAATCATGCCACTAGAGGCATCTTAGTGCATTCATCTTTCTTCTTCTACTTTCTTTGAAAAGTCATTGCTTCTTCTAGTTTCAACACCTTTTCAAAGAGGGGAAAATGTAGACACCTAAAACTCAAAACTTTAGTGTCATCACTAATCTGATATCATTAACATTCTTTATTCATCACTTGTCCTTGCTAGTTCATTCATTAATCCAAATTACTGTGGCATCACCTCCATTTAGTCAAATAATCCCATATAGTTCCCCAACACTACCTGCACTTAATTGACTAATTAATAAATATTAATTTGTTAATTAGTCCCTAATTAATCCTATACTCAAAATTTAAATAATAAAATAAAAATTATAATCCTACTCATCTTTTACCCATTGAACCTCATTTAATCATTCAACAATTAAAAAACTCATTAAGACATTTAGAACACATTCCAAAAAAACTCATTTAAGACATTCAACTCCATTTAATACATTCAATTAATTTAATGTCCATTCAACTCATTTAACCACTTATAACCAAGTCATGAATCCTAAATAAATATATTGAATGTATTTGAATTGTAGACTTGATATCCACCATCCAAATTTGAAAATATCTAGTAATTATGCATTAAATTTGACCATCCATTTTCCATCCAAAACATATATAAATTGATGTCCCTTCCTACATTATAAGGGCCATCACACAAGCTATTGAAATTATCATCTACTTGAGATCAAAATTTATAAATTAATCATTGTCACATTTCTAAAATTATCTTTCATAGAATTTTTATTTGTTATAAAATAATGTATCAAGTGGTCAAGAGCAAATCCTTCTTAAGTGATCAAGAACAAATCCAAGATAATGAAGGAGAGGTGTATTCATTTGTTGGTAAGTGAAGTTATGCATTATTTTTATCTTTCAAGCTCTATATGAATTTTATTTTCAATTTATAATAGGAGTTGATTGTCATTGTTAGTTCCTAATTTCAAATTCTAAATTTTGTCATTTACAATAGCCTATTAGATAGATATGAATTCTATATTTGCAATCACGTATACTTAAATTTATTTAATAGAAATTAGTTTATTTCTCATTTAAAAAAAATATAATTAGGATAAATATAAATGGTGAAATTTTATTATTTCTCATATTAAACCTAGGGATTTATAAAACCTTAGTTTCCTTAGGGTTGGATCTTTTTCTTAAAAATTTTATTTTCATATTTGTACCTAGTACTTACTTATCCATTTGTCATGGCTACACACTCATGTTATTATTTTTGTATAATATGTTCATAATGATGATGAAACCTATAAGGAACCTAACCATGATGAATAAATTGATCCATATCTGAAGGTAACCTTAAAAAGCTTCAAAGACATAATTAAGCAAAATATAGCTTGTATAGAGAAATTTTTACAAGACTTAAAACCAAAGTAAATATATACTCAAAATAAGAAACATGTGCTTGGACAAACTCTAGTGGATGGAACTTACCATTACACATAAAATTGTGAGGATATTATTACTCATATAAATCTTCCACCTAATATGAAAAATCTAAAGACCAATGTGCCTTCAATGGATGCATACATTCAATATCTTGGACTAGGTCACACAAATGTTAACACTAATGGAAACCCCATATCTAGTGTGGTGTCTAATTATTCCATCAAATACAACACCTAAGTGACATGAAATCCAACATTTCACAAATATTTTTAATAATCTACTAAAACTAGTCATATAACTTTATCTTTAGATATACTGTATAATCATTTGGATATAGAGGTACTTGTTCATCCTTTACCTCCATATTTTCATGTGCCTAAGTTTAAAAAATAAATGAAAAATGAGATCCCTATTTCCACATCAAATAATTTTTTTTTATCTTATCTAGGGTCTTGCATGATGAACTTCTTATGACCACAATGTTTCCTAAAAACGCATAGGTTATGCTTTAGATTGGTTCTCTTTTTTAACTAAGGGATTGATGCATAACTTTCATGAGATACTTGAACTTTTATTAGTTATTTTTTAGATAAAAATTATTCAAAATGTGACCTTTTCACACATTTATCAAATCAAACAATATTATGTGCTCAAATTTAAGACCATGCTTATTAAAATGTCACATCTACTCCCTGATAGTAAATTACAAAACATACTCTCAAGTAGTTTGCTTAATCTTTTCAAGTATAAGGTTGGGTTTAATATGAATCTCTTTATGACCATTTTCATGCCTTATGAAACATTAATTTTAATATTATGGTTTTAAATATGTTAAAGTATACATAAATTGATTATAAACATACTATCATAAGATATGATTATATTTCTGGCACCTAAAAAAAATAAAAAATTGATAAGACTACTGAATCGACCTAGCCAATTAATAGAAAGGCTTATATAATGCAATGTCATTTCCTTGCCTAAACCATTTGATTAAGATCAAATAATATCATAAACTAAGAGATATAATCCTCGTGTATTTTTCAATTACCATCTAGGGTGAGGGCATTTAACCAATAGTTACAAATTGCATAATAAGATTTAAAATTTATCAATAGAAACATAAATTTTATAGGACATATTTCTAATTTGAACAAATTAGTAGCAAAATGCAATCAACACTTGAAATTTTTTAGTAACCCATTACTAAATCACAATGATGTAAAAGAGAACAATGTATACATATCACAATTTACACAAACTGAGCATGAATTACATAAAATCAATGCAATGATATCAAACTATCAAAATAAAACACATTATATTACATTCCATGATAATTAAATTCCTAGTGATGGATCAAATAATGTAACTACATATACATAGGTATGTCAAATATAATTCTTCTATCACGCATGTAATTATGATTGATAATGCTTGTAGTGACTATCTTATCTTGATGTCATTCTTGTATAGTAAAGGCTTCACTCATAAAGATGTGTGATGTGATTTTTTTAAAAATTATTATGATGTAAATAGGCATAAAATTTTAAGTGGTAATACACTTACAATTTTAGTTATAATTTAGACATGCCTAGTTTGGTTTTATGTTATACCTGATTTAGAATCATACATCGTATTTATTAGATGCCCTTGGTTAAACACAATAAAATCACCATTTTTAATAATTTACAACTTTTTAAATTTTTTTCACAATAGCACTATCCAAAATTTTTGTGGCTCACCTTATGACAAACTACTGAATGACCACATAGTGCATCTTGAAAGGTATGATTCATTTATCCTAAGGTGAAAATTACATCTTATTCACATTTAGAGCCATCCTATACACCTACTATATTCAAATATGGATACAATCATCTATTATGAAAGATTATCAAACTCCACTCCCTATGGTTACTCATATAAGGTATGTGACACCTATACACTAGGCTATAAGGTTGAATTGAGACCTATGCCAATCAATATAACACATTCTATTTCAACAAAATATTCACTAATTATTCATTATGAAAACATGTTTATTTTAATTTTGGATCATATATTACATAAAGCATAATCTTTTACCTGAACTCCATTTTATAACTTTTATGTAATGAATATATTGAATATATTTATGCAGTCATTAAGTTTTTAACTTTTCAACAAATTTTTGGGCATAATGTTAAGTTTTTACTTTTCATAGAAATTTATAGGTTTAGTTTTTTGTATTTAAGGCATGAAATTATAGTTTCATTTTACCCCTAGGAATTTTTATATATTTAAGAAAATAAGGTATGTTTGCTAGACCCATCTATGCCCACATACAAAATTATTAAAAATAGCATATTTGAAATTTTATAAAAATAGAAAGTTTAGTTAACTCTAGGATGATTTTTTTATTATAATATTATGTTATAGTGCATTAAAAATCTATCATCAAGTTGTGCATGAATAAAATACTATATCAATTATTTAATAATAATAATGAAGAATTATAATTTTATTTTACTATTTAATGAATAATCTTTGTTAATTTTATTGATTGTGTTTGGAATTTTTGGGCACCTGGTTCCATCATCTGGTATGAGTAAGTTTAGCTATGGGAAATGGAAAAATAAGGGTTGATAAAAATTGAAGGTAAGATTATGTGTGAATTTTATTATGTTTAGAATCTTTGTTTTGAAGAATTTTTTTGTGAAGGAAATAATTTTGGGAGAACCTTGTTTTGAGAAGGAAAATGGAATAAGAGGGGAGGATATGCTTATATGAATAGAAATCTATAGTATTTGTAGACAATAGAGTAATAGATTACAATAATTATTTCATGTTATAGACCAAGTCAATGAGGAGATAACATTTATGAAGAAAGAGAGCATGAAAAATATATTCAACAAGAAGATGAAGAAAAAGAGGTTCCATAGTAATTTGAAGGAATACTGGTTAGGGCATTATAAGGAAAAATGAAGGATTAAAAGTTTAAGTTTTAGAGAATTGGGGTAATTTAAAATGAGAAGAGTTGATAGACTGGATGAATAGTATGGAGAAGCTTTTTTAATGGAAGAATACAATGGAGGAGAATAAGGTGCAATTTTCATGTAAAAAATTGAAGGGTCATGCCATGATATAGTGCGATGAATTAAAAAAAGAAAGGGAATGGAAAGGTAAGCAAAATATATAAACCTAGAGTAAAATGGAGAATAATATCAGAGAAAAAATCATCTTATGGATTATTCACAAACCCTATATATAATATTTCATAACTAGAGACAAAATGAATATGGTGTATAGGGAAACATAGATGAAATATACAAACTATCCTTTTAGATGTAATTCGAATAAATAGAGGAAGAAATGTATGTAACGTATGTAAATGGTGTAAAGTTTTTTATTCTTTGGAGGCATAAGAGAAACAAAGTAGGTATTATTTTCATACATTGTATATGATGAAGATAAGACCATCATCCCCATTAAGAAGATGTGGTGGATTTAATCCACAAGATAAAAATCATTTAATAGTTTGGAAATATAAGAAGACACCAAACAAGGGTTTTAGAATTAGCAAATAAGAAATGGATTTCAAAGAGGCATATTTAATTATGGTGGTATAAGATGGAAAACCCCACAAAGACCTTTTATTTTCTATAGATGTGGTGAATAAGGCATAATTCATTTGAGTGTCCCCATTATCATGCCCAAAAGAGGAGGAAAGAGGAGTGGATAAGAGTAAATTTGGATAAGGATGAAGGTAAGGATAAAAATAAAAAAGTTCCAGTAGATGTAGGAGATACTCTTATGATGATAAGAACAAAGATAAGTCCAACGAAAGAGAATGTGTAGGATAAATACAATCGTTACTTGCAGTTTCATATAAATATTTATTGAACAAGGTACACTTCAAAAAGAAAGGTATGTAAAGTTTTTATTGATGGTGGAAGTGTTGTGACGTGATATTTCACCCTTTTAGGGGAGTTCTTTAGGATCCTCCACTCCTAGTCATAATATGTTAAAAACTCCAGGCTGTGGATAACCTATAACGGGGTTGAACCTCTAAGGAAGGATAACTTCCTTCTAATGGATCACCTAAACAAATATTTTCATAGGGAAAAGGGTTAGACAGGGGGAAAGGGCTCCTAAGAAGGCTAAAAGGTGATGCACCAAATAAAAATGGAAGACTCCCATAATATTGAACCCATACTAGATCAACTTAATACAATGCTATCTCACACAACCTCTCAATCTAAATCATTACATAAGTATTTTATGGACTAATTTTAGGTAGAACACTAATCTAGACTTGTAATAGATTGAAAACACCGAAAGGAGGTTAGAAATGAGGACAATGGATGAGGAAGATTCTCATTCACAATGCCATTATGTACAAATCACTCAACATAGATCCAAGGCAAGAGATAGGTAAAGAGAGTATATTATTGCATCAAGAGGTAGTTATTACAAATACTTGATAGGGTTTAACCTAATCAAGATGAGAATATTTTGAAATATCTCAAAGAATCCCCTGCTCTTCAAGATCAAAGAGTCCTTTTGAGAGTCTAAAATCTAAGAAAGAGAGAGATTACAAATAGGAAAGAATGAGGTGATATAGGAGAAAGGGAGAGAGAAGAGGGAGCATGTTAACCAAGAATAATCAATTAAATACCACATTTAAATGAATGATCCATCATAATTAATCTAATTTAGACTAGCCCTTCATCAACTAGTTAACCAAGAAAGGAAAATCCTTAAAGGCTCAGAGAAGAATTAAATGCTCCAATGTACTCTCCAATCCCTAAATCCTCTTGATTTGATTTTCTACACTATCTCTCACTTGCCTTAATTATAAGGAAAAAGTCCTCATACCTTGAACTTGATAGAGCCATGCTATGTTTGCTTTGAGTGGTAGTAAGTATTTATTGTGTTGAGGATATAGTAATGTTAATAGACAAGAACTTCTCCACAACCACACATCTGCCCTTACTTAAATATTTGAGCATATGTCTATTATAGATTAAAAACCAATCTAGTTTTTTGGTTTTCATATAGTCATTATATCAATGAAGATATATAGATCACATAGCTTTATTCTAGACTATATTAGGTTTAAATAAACCTACCCTACATCTAAGATTTAATGGCAATAGAGCCTCATTATTAGCAATATTAATTGTATGGTTGCATCTACTTGATGGTATTCAACCAAGATCTAATGGTGATGGGTAAACCTACATGACTTGCTTCTAGTTTAACCTAAGTCACTTTTGTTTTTTATTAAAGTCTCTTAGTTTTTGACTTTTTATTATTGATCACCGGTCTTGATTTAGGCTTCTCAATTGTGACACTTGTCAACTCTTCATTTAACCTCAAGATCCTACTATCAACATGGAAGCTTTGTATTTATCCCCAAGATACACTGACTCTTTGAGCTCTCACTCACCATTGATCAACATCCTTATAATTGAATACACATCATTAGATCTCCTTTCTCTTGATTAAATACACACCATTAGATCCTTGGTCCTACTAGCTTTATCAGTCATTGTATGCCATTAAAACTTCATATGGGCACCTAAGATCTTACCACTTGTCATCCATGGATTCATCTTAGGATATGTTGACCTTTAAT
Organism: Torreya grandis; assembly: GCA_037957365.1. Taxonomy (NCBI): domain Eukaryota; kingdom Viridiplantae; phylum Streptophyta; class Pinopsida; order Cupressales; family Taxaceae; genus Torreya; species Torreya grandis. The sequence continues at coordinate 1,519,150 of JARHVA010003489.1, forward strand.
CTACTTTGGTATGATGGATCATGTACCATTGATCAGCTTGGACTCACTGACATCATTGATCACCCCACTTGCCATTAGATCTTGACTTGAGATTCTACAATATTGACACTTATCAGTTGCAATGTTCATCCTTGGAACATTTTAATTTAAATGGATATTTATCATGATTTTAACTTGACATCCCTTCACATATTTCATTCTTATTGTTCAAATTTAAACGCTTGTAACTTGAGTTATACAACTCATCAAGTCATAAAATTTGTAGAGAATATTCAAGGAATGAAGAACCTCATGTCCATGAAATCATTTGGCTTTGGTTGACCTTTCAAGTGTATATATTAAATGTGTAACCAAACTGACCTATCCATTTTTGTATGACATTTGATGATGATCTGGTCCATATTCTTCACTTGCTTAAGTCATTTTATCATTTGGTTAATCAAGAACTCTACTCAGATAATTTATCCAAGCAAAATCTTGGTATGTGGGCCAAAATGGCCAACATTTTTAGAAAATCATAGGGAAGCATACCTGCTATGCTTGAGAACATATACCATTTGTTTTGACTAGTCCATTAGGCATAGAGTCTCCTCTCTGGTTCCATAATTTGATCTGAATCTAAAACTAACTACCCCTCTAAATAACCCCTCTTAAAACAACAATGAGAAAAAGAAATAAAAAAAACAAAGTGCTCAAGGAACTTAAAGGGAGCACATAATAAAAAGGAAATGCTCATAAGGCACTGAGAGGAAAGCATAAAATATACCTACCCTAAACTAACCAATCAGAATGGAACCTATAAAAAACCATTGACTGGTTGTATAAAATAGTTGCCCTTTCTCACTAATCTAATATGCATTACATGCTTGAGGTATCCAACCAAAGATGGAGAAGGAGTGGATATTTAACATATTGGTGATATACTTATCCAAGAATAAGAATGAAAATAAACTTACCTACCCAATGATTTATTAGACATACAAGTATCTTGGAGCGGATAGGTAAGTTGATCTTGCTCTTTTTGATGCTCAATTTTGTGTTCTAAATTAAGCACAACCTATGATGGCTCATCCTTATCATCCTCCAACTGTGCTAGGTACCTAATAGGACATCTTCTTGTTAATAAAGACATTGAGTAATCATATTTTACCTCACTCATGTACTTTGTTTCTCCATTATTATGCTCCTCAGGGATAATCATATCATAGTCTCCTTGGAGAGGAACATAGCCTGCTCCTAAGATCTCAAACAAGTCCTCTATCTCCCTTTCACTTATTGGTGTATGCAAGCTGATATTGAGTTGATTGGGATCTTCTCCTTGAATCACATACTCATATTTAAATCTTTATTCACCATCAAGGTCCTCCTCCATCACATAAAGTGGTAGCTCATCAAGCTACATTACCTGAGCACTCAAGATGTTTTCTTCTTCAACTTCACTCAAGATTTCATCTTATTCTTCAATGAAAAATAAGGGTTGATTTGACCATATAAGGTTCAAAACATTTAATTTACCCTAAGTGATTTATCCATCTAGAGAAGTAGATTATCCTATTATAGGAGTTCCTATAGGCTAATGAGACATTCAGGGAACTCAATTGGTGTTATTTCCAAGACTTACTATTTTTAGTAAGTTAGTCAGGGTGGACTCAAGAGTTGGATTTCAAGGTTTCATAAATTATTTAGTCATATATTTGATTTTTTAGATTTTGAAACTTCATTTATGGTGTTATTTGGGGCCTTTGGAAAAACTTACTATATTTAGTAAGTCAGTGTGATCAGGTGATGTGGAGATTCTGAGTGTTGGACTTAGAATGTTTGGTTGAGAGATTTCCAATGAGATATTGTATATGGTATTTCAAGTTTGACTCATATATTATTTTAATGCCTAAAGTTAATATAATTTATTATAAAGTGATAATTAAATAAAGACTTATTAATAAAGTCACTTTATTATTTATTAAAGTTTTTTTGAAAAGTGGGCTCCCTAGGCATTAGACACCTCATGTAAGTACATGGGTCTTAAAATGTTTAATATTAAATCATCATTTGGACTCTTTAGTCTCACATTTCTTGCACAAGTGAGTTGGACCCATGAAGGAGAGATTAAACGATCATGTTGGGATGACATGAGGGAGGCTTGGATATGATTAATGTTATGCTATTGGATTTCTTAGAAATCTGATTGATTGGGCTTTGAGGATGGAATCCCTCTTTTCCAACATTCTCTTCGCTATTAGAAGACACGGTCAAGAGGATTATGGGGTGTTTTCATTTATAAAACATAGTGGACTTCATTGGTGAGTTTTCATAGAGTTTTATAGGGGTTTGAAGTGTTGATCAAAAGTTGGTAGCTGTGAATAGTGAATTGTTATAGTTATCGTGAACAATGAATTCACTACAGTATGTGTGAATAATAATTTGGATATAGTACTCAATAATAGTAAAATTTCTATAGTACCACTAATATTTAGAGTTATATGAGATTGGGAATTAAGAGTCACACTTATTTCTATGCAAGGGTTTTAAGGAGCTAGATGCTACATTTTGGAGGTCTTTCCATATTACTAAGCACTGCAATTATCATATCAGACTTATGAAGTTGCAAACTATGAAATGGGTATGTTGATTTTAGATAGTACATGAATTTTAATGGATTGGGTTATACACTTATTTTGATGTAAAAGTGCTCTATTTGATCTCTATAAAATTCTAGAATTTTTGGGTACTCACACATTGTCAAAAATTAGAAATTACTAGTTTTGATTTTCACTGCTATATTTTATATATTATGCATATATTATGTTTGGGTTGTTATCTATGTAATATGTCATATCTACACACCTAAAAATTCATTAAGGATAACTAAAAAATTAGAAATAACTAAATGTGAAACTAAGGGTGTATACTACAGTGGTATCCGAGCAGTGTATCCTGCCATCCTGAGGGTTACACTAAGTTTTTGTGTAACTAGACAAGGGTACCAATAGGTAATAATTAAGAATAAATATGTTTATTCCCCACATTAATCATCATATAGTTATAGAACAAGTTACATAACCTAAAGTTAAGGAAATGGGTGATAGAGAATGCAGGGATGGAGACCATAGAGATGGGGATCAAAGAGATGGAGACCGTAGAGATGTAGGTGATCATAGTACCATAGACATTCTAAATGCTTTATCTAGAGGACAATGAGATTTTTATTAGAACATGAATACAATATATAATCTTTTGGCTCAATATTTGGGTAATAATAATAACCAAGGTAATGGACATAACAATGGGGGTAATGAGAATAACAGAGTTGAGGGAAATGGTGATGCTTCAGTGAATAATAGGGTAGAACCCCATCATACTAGGATAGTGACTACTAATATGAAACTATTGATACATTAGTTTCCTCCTAGAGAGAAGCCATAGGTTGACCTAGAGCCTACATAATAGGAGCTACATGATCAGATTCTAGAGGATTGGAGGAATTTGGGTGTGGATTTCTAGGCTGAGATATATTTTAGAGACTACATGGACCTCAGATTGAGGCACAAACCACACAAGGGTGGTAGGAGTCAAATATGCATTTAAAAAAGAGAGTTGGCAAATTTTCAATCCTATACTATGGTGGCTCATGCAAGACTACAGCTAGAGTTTGGGTACAAAAGCTAGATACATACTTTTAGCTCAATCCCATGTCAGAAGAAAAGGCAATCAAGTACACATCCTTACACTTGGATGGTGGAGCACATGAATGGTGGCACCATGAGTTAGTAACATTGGGACATGATCAGATTAATACTTATGTAGAGTTTATGGAGAGGCTCATAGATAGGTTTGAGAAGGAGGATCCTAAAATGTAGTTTAAAGAGCTTACACAACTGAAACAATGGGGTTTAGTTGACACATACATTTCTAAATTTTAGTGCTTGTATATTATGGTACCTGATTATTTAGAGAGATAGTTGATTGTATTATTGATGGATGGATTGTTTGATCCTTTGAAGGGATAGATTAAGGGCCTTAATCCCCTTACCCTCTAGAAAGTTATAAAAAAATCTATGGATATGGAAAATTCAACCTCTAGGAGTAAATTTCAATTCAAGGGGTTTCAACATCAAAAAGATAAAGGTAAGAGACATTTTTAGCGAGATTTAATCCACCAAAAATAGAAATAAAAAGGTTGGACAATGAGCAACTCAATGATCTAAGGAGAAAAAATCTTTGTTTCCATTATAGGGAACTATGGGATCGCTCTCATAAATGTCCACTCAAGGTTAAGGTCAAATAGATTGAGTAATTTTTAGGTAATGAAACTAATTCATAACATTTAGATCAGTAGTTAGAACTAGGAGAAAGTGAGGATGAACACTCCACCCATGATGCTTCAAAGAATGAGGGAGTGATAGCATAACTTTATAGCTTCCAAAAAGTTGGATCTTTTAGAGTCAGAGGGGTATTTAGTGGGTAGCGCATTGTGACCCTCATCGATATAGGTGCTACTCATAATTTTATAGATGAAGGGTTAGTAACCAAGAGAGGGCTAAAAGTAAAAGACTTTGAAGGATTCAAAGTCATGGTTGTTGATGGATTTAAAATCACTTGCATGTGTAAGATTTTAGGACTAAGTATCATGATGGGTGAGTATGAGTTGAAGGATGATTTTTATGTTGTTTGTATTGGTGATACAGATGTGGTCCTTAGTATGCATTGGATGAGGACTCTTGAGGAATTCACTTTTAATCTAAAAACATAGAAATGAAATTTGAAGTTAATGGGAGAAAAATTATGCTCAAAGGCTTATCAAATGGTGGTCTTAGAGTGGTATCCTTGAAGAGGATGGAATGATTACTTGGACACAATCAGGCAGAATGGGTAGCAGAGTAGACAATTATGCCCAAGGATTCAACACTACAAAAGAATGATCATCACCCAGATATTCAAAAATTGATATCTAAGCATAACAAGGTGTTTGGGAGTATACCACTAGGTGTTCCACCTGACAGGGGTATAAAGCACATGATTGAACTAGAAGAGGGAGCCAAACTAGTGATCATTAATCCCTACCAACATCCTAAAAGGCTAAAGGTTGAGATAGAAAAGACAATCAAGGAGTTATTAGAAATGGGGCACATTAGACCAAGCAAAATTCCTTTTACTTTAGTAGTTTTTTTGGTCAAGAAAAATGATGGGAATTTGCATATGTAAATTTATTATAGGGCTCTCAACAATAAGACCATTAAAAATAGGTATTTTATTCCATAGATTGATGAGCTAATTGATGAATTACATGGTGCATGTTATTTCACTAAGATTAATTTATGATCAGGATACCATCAGATCAGGATGAGAGAGGAGGATATAGAGAAGACAACCTTTAGGTGTCATTTTGGGCATTTTGAATTCTTAGTCATGCCTTTTGGGTTGACTAATGCACCTACCACTTTCCAATGTTACATGAGTCAGATATTCAGGAAACATTTCAGGAAGTTTGTCTTGATCTTCTTTGATGATATTCTGATATTCAGTAAGACTTAGGAAGACACATACAATACCTCAAGGAAGTATTGAGAATATTGAAGAGTGAGTCTCTATTTTCTAAAGAGTCCAAGTGTGATTTTGGCATGACAAATTTGATATATCTTGGACACATTATTAGTGTAGGAGGAGTGAGAGTGGACCCAGACAAGATTAAGTCAATCATTGATTGACCTCCCCCTATGAACCTCTCATAGCTTAAGGGATTATTTGGGTTGTGTGGTTTTTATAGGAGGTTTGTGAATTATTTTTCATAGATAGCTACACCATTGACTAATTTGATGAATAAGGGAGCCTTTATGTAGACCAATATAGCTCAATAGTGCTTTGATCATTTCAAGCACTTGATGTCTACCTACTCAGTGTTGGAAATTCTTGATTTCTCTAAGCCCTTTGAGCTAGAGTTTGATGCATCAAGGGAGGGAATTATAGATATGATTATGTATGAGAAAGACCACATAACATTTGAAAATAGGAAACTTAGAGGTGTGGAGAGGAGTTATCTTGTTTATGACAGGGAGATGTTGGCCATTATGCACACATTGGCCAAGTTCAGACCATACCTAGTTGGGGGAAAGTTCATTATCAAAATAGATCATAATAGCATTAAATACTTCATGAATTAGAAGGATCTTAATGATAGGTAATAGAAATGGGTCAGTAGGTTATAAGATTATGACTTCGACATTGAGTATGTCAAGGGGAAGAAAAACATTGTTACTGATGCACTTTCTAGGAGGCCACATCTTTTCTCATTGGTTGAGATTTTTGCTGATTGGAAAGAGATGATTATAATAGAATATGCTAAGGATTCATAGGTAATAAGTGTGATAGAGGGAAAAGTTCATGATGATACGTATAAGGTGGTCAATGAACTGATTCTTTACAAGGAGAGAATTTTTTGGTTCCTTCTTCCTAGCTTAAGGGAAAGATTTTGAGATCATTTCATGATGCACCCATGGCTAGTAATCTAGGGTTATTTAAGACCTACAAGTAGGTCTAGGAAATATTTACCTAGAAAGGACTCAAGGATGAATTCCTTAAGTATATAAAGGAGTGTCCCATATGATAGTAGAATAAGAATGAACACACCTATCTAGCTAGATTACTACAAGCCTTACCTATTCCCAATCAGAAATGGGAATATATTTATATAGAATTCATCATAGGGTTGCTGAAGGTATAGGCCAGAGATTGTATATATGTGGTGGTTGATAGATTAACTAAATTTTCACACTTCTTTGCCATATCAGTGACATATACTGTTGCATAGGTGGCTGACTTATTCTTTAAGGAGATTTTTAGGTTGCATGGATTACTGAAGAGTATAGTTAGTGATAGAGACAATAAATTTTTAATCATGTTTTGGTAGGGAATTTTTATATTGAGTGGGACTGAGCTCACTCTAAGTACTAGCTAACACCCATAGACTGATGGCTAGATAGAGATTGTGAATAAATGGGTAGAAGGTTATCTAAGGAATTATGTTTCTAGATAACAAAGTGCTTAGATCAGATGGCTACATCTAGGGGAATATTGCTACAATATTATCTATCACATGTCCATCAAGATGTCTCCATTTGTGGCACTTTATGGGTATGATTCCCATAACTTCATGGATATACTATTTGGAGATAGTAGAGTGCCAAAGGCATAATATTTATTACAGGAGAATCAAGATATCTTGAAGTCTCTTAATGAGAACTTATAGCAGGCCCAAAATTAGTAGAAGTTTTATCCTGATTAGCACTACATTGAATGCAATTTTGAGGTGGGGGATATGGTTTATTTGAGACTTCAACCTTATAAATAGTCTACTCTTAAGAAGAGTGGAGATGAGTAACTTAAGCCCAAATTTTATGGACCATTCAGGATAACCAAGAAGGTAGGAGCTATTACTTATGAGCTATAATTACCAGTGGACAACAAAGTTCACAATGTATTTCATGTATCTAGACTCAAGAAGGATCTTTCTACAATGTTGCCCCCTTTGGATGAAGAGGGAAAGTTGGTTTTGGTCCCTAAGGCTATAATTGATACTAGGGAGAGGACACTTAAGAACAAGGTGGTTAAGGAATATTTGGTTAATTGGAGAAACCTATTAGAGGAAGATGCTACTTGGGAGAATGAGTAGGTTTTATAGCGTTTAGGATTGAGATTGCTTGAGGAAAAATAATTTCAAGGGGGGTGGACTGTAATGTCCCCTAATTGACTTAGCCATTTGGATCAATAGATTAGCCTATTATAATAGTTCCCATAGGCTAATGAGACATTCAAGGAACTCAATTGGTGCTATTTATGGGACTTACTATTTTTAGTAAGTTAGTCAGGGTGGAATCAGGAGTTGGATTTCATGGTTTTAGGCATTCTTTAGTTATATCTTTCCTTTTGTAGCTTCTGAAACTTCATTTATGGCATTATTTTGGGACTTTGGGCAAATTTACTATATTTAGTAAGTTAGTGGGATCAGATGATGTGGAAATTCTCAGTGTTGGACTTGGAACATTTGGTCGAGAGCTTTCCAACGAGCTATTATATGTGGTATTTTGAGTTCAACTCATATATTGTTTTAATGCTTAAAGTTAATATACTTTATTATAAAGTGATAATTAAATAAATAATTATTAATAAAGTCACCTTATTATTTATTAAATTTGTTTTGAAAAGTGGGCTCCCTAGGCATTGGACACCTCATGTAAGTACATGGGTCTTAAAATGATTAATATTAAATTTTCATTTGGACTCTTTAGTCCCACATTGCTTGCATAAGTGAGTTGTACCCATGAAGGAGAGATTAAACCATCATGTTGGGATGCCATGAGGGAGGTTTGGATATGATTAATGTTATGCTATTGGATTTCTTGGAAATTTGATTAATTGGGCTTCGAGGATGGAATCCCTCTTTGCCAACATTCTCTTCACTATTGGAAGACATAGTCAGGAGGACTATGGGGTGTTTTCATCCAAAAAACATAGTGGACTTCATTGGTGATTTTTCATAGATTTTTACAAGGGTTTGAAGTACTGATCAGAAGTTGGTAGCTATGAATAGTGAATTGCTACAGTTGTTGTGAATAATGAATTTTCTACAATATAAATGAATAGTAATTTGGATATAGTACCTGAGAATAGTAAAATTGCTATAGTACCACCAAGATTTAGAGTTATATGAGATTGGGAATTAAGAGTCACACTTGTTGCTGTGCAAGGGATTTAAGGAGTTTGATGCTACATTTTGGAGGTCTTTCTGTAGGTTACTGAGTGTTATAATTATCATATCATACTTATGAAGTTGTAAAATATGAAATGGGTATGTTGATTTTAGAATGAATTGGGTTACCTTTTTTTTGATGTAAAAGTGCTCTATTCTATCTCTATAAAATTTTAGAATTTTTGGGTACTCGCACATTATCAAAAATTAGAAATTACCAGTTTTGGTTTTCACTGCTATATTTTATATATTATGCATATATTATGTTTGGGTTGTTATATATGCAATATGTCATATCTACACATCTAAAAATGCATCAGGGATAACTAAACAATCATGAAAAACTAAAGGTGAAACTAAGGGTGTATACTACAAAACATCACACCTATTGTTTCAATGAATTTCAGCTTATATTTCAAAAAGGGAAGAAAAAGAAACTAAATATAGGTATGTTTGAAAAACTTGTTTAGTTGTGCATGCATTGAATCAGATGATTATGAAGAGATCCTCTTTGGCTTGGGAGGATGACTTAAAAATAATAAATCACTAAATCAAATGGTTGGTTAGATAGATCGCTGAGTGGATTGCCTAGCACTAGCTAGATCCCAAAAGCAAGACCTTCCTTGGGGGTTGTCAATCCACATGTTTTAAATAATTAAGTTTATAAATAGAAGATAAAGTACTTTAATCAATAACCAAAGGGTACTAAAATTGAACATAAGAAATGCTTTCTAAATAAATATACTAGAAATGACTAATATAGAAATAAAAAAATTGACACTACTGCTAAATGGCTCAAGTGTGTTTGAAAAAATTAGGTAGGGGTATGTGAATAGGTAGGGACACAAAAAAATAGATTTGGTTGAAGGTAGGTGGATGTAAATATTTTGATAGAATTTATTTCCATAGTGATCATTGGTGGTTGAGGTGACTATCAGTAGGCAAGGTGACTATCAGTGATTGGATAGACTGTTAGTGGTTGAGGTAACCATCGATGATTCCTATGTGTAGGTCTAGATTGGTAAATAACTAGTTGACAAGATCAAAAAGTTGGATTCTAAGAGATGAGTTGGAGTTGGGATGATTAAGAAAGGAAAATAAAGTAAATTAATATTAAAAAATAAGTACTTATCTTGTATAAGGTTGATCAGGTGGGTGGTTGAGGTGGTTGGCCTATTTATGGATTCTAGAATGATTCCAATAGAGTAATGATACTTGATGATTTGGCAGAGTGATGGTGGCAAGTTAGCTCTCTGACATGATGGATAGATCACTAGACTACTAATGATGCTTGACCTATAAAAAAAGAAACTCTAAATGTATAATCTCTTGATAATAATTGTATGTGGATTTCACCTCCTTGCTCCTCTCTTTTTATAGGCATAGGCAAAAGGTTCAAGTGAAGGTTCAATTGTGTAGTCTAATTATAAATTGTTCATACATGAATTTACACATATATTTAAATGAGTTAGGTATATGTTTGCATATTATTAGTTAAGGAGGTGCACCCTAACTATTGATCATCAGGGTGACCATTGACAATCATCTTGACCATCAATTATCGAGGGTGTAGGGTGAAGATGGGTAAAAAGGTAGGGTAAGTCAGTTGGTCAATCCTAACTTGGGTTAGGCTTAGTTAGGGGTGAAAGGGTTGGATTAGTACCAATGGGGTCCTAAAGTGATCCAAGGGTGATTCAACATTTGGAATCGTAGTGTATATATTTTCAGTGTCTATAGTTCCCCCTTTTTTAATATGTAGCTTTGAATCAACAAGCCACAAAATAAAAATGGATTATTAGTCGAAGGTATGGTTATCTCGAGTATAGGAGGTGTTCCCCATCAAACTAAGAGTTGATGAGGTGAAATATAATTGGGTGTGGGTTTGATAAGATGAAGGTTGATGATGATAGGTGAACATCATGAAGGTGGATGATAGGTTGGGCACTTGAGGTGCAAGCAGGTGCATGAAGTGTGACAAAAAGGTATGATAATTGCGATCTTGCATTGACTAGGTTGCCATAACTAATAAAAATAAAGGTCAATGCAAGAAGGATAAGTGACAAGTAGATCACATGACCACATTTAGGCATGGCAGATGGGTACACTCATAAACATGAGTTTCCTAGGCAAGGTATGTGAGTCGGTGGGTATCTAAGGCATGAAATAATCTTGATGAAAACATAAACTAGTAAAGTGTCATGAGTATTTGAGGTAGGAAGTGATCTAAAAAAGACACATGTGGGTCTAATAAGCATAAGGTGATGGGGTAGATTATATTCAGTTGGGTACTTATTCTCTTGGTGTAGATATATAGGGAGCTATATGGATTTAGGGCCCATAAGAGGTACAACATCAGTGTTGATCTTATTCTACACTACTAGGCATATGAGCACATCTAGGTACTGAGGCCAATGAGATTGCTATGGGTGGGATATAGCACAATTGAGTTCTCAATTAGATCCATGTAGAAGAGAGGTTACTTCACCACTTTAAGTGTAAATGGAGGTGCACACGATGTATATTGGTTCAAAGGTGAACTGGGTGCATTGATGATCGATGACATTGTCTAGAGACCCTATGTCTAGTTTCTAGTATGGCCTAGTTATAGAAGGTAAAACATATCTATATACAATTATAGATGGATATTCATTAGGTGAGATGGGGAGGTAGAGCTTATCCCCTTTGATAAGGTTCATAGATAGTTTGACTTAGTTTAGGGTATTCCAAGCACATTCCCTAGATACAAGTGTAAAGACTTACAGATTTTACTACCTGAGCCATATCTAGTATCGAATTTACTTGATCATGAGGAGCTACCAAGTAGGCCAAAGATAGTTGATGCCAGATTTGTATATGGGTACATGGCATAGTACCAATATTTATATGTGGCTACATATTTTAGTGATGGTGATAGTGGTAAGAGGCCAATGGCTATGGACCTAGTTGGGAAAGGGGGATAAAGGTTATAATTATAGGGGGTAGGGATCAATAAATAGGTAGGAGTGGTTTTAATCACTGCACAAGCAAAAATCAAAGCATTATAGGGGTAGGTGGATATATTACATAGTCAAGTTACTACATTATAGGGTCAGCTAGCCACTGTGATAGGTGAAAGGGACCAAGCGAGATGCTTTGAGATAGGCTAGAGGAATAAAAACAACACCAATAGGTTCAATATGGACCATTGATATGTAGAGCTACATAGCCACTGTATAAGATTTACAATACTATGAGGCAATAGTCTTTACTCACTACCCAATGGATCCTCGATAGGGTGAGTATAGAGCTAGTTTGGTAGGTGGTGCCAATGTGGTGACTCTAGGTCAATGGGATACATCTATAGACAAATAGATAGGTACATTTGGGAGATAGGTAGGTATTATAGGGGGTATGTACTAGGATTTATTAGTGTTCTAGGAGATAGTGGTTCCCTTGAGTCATATTCATGACATAGCTCATATATATATATATATATATATATATATATATATGTTTATATATGGTTGTATATCATTTTGATTCTAGCCTATGAGTTAATGCAGTGAGATTTAGATTTTAAGATGGAAAGACATGTATATATATTGTATACATTATGATTTTATTTGACTCATGAGTTATATATGATCTTTGTCTATTGCTCATGATTATGGTCTATGGTTTGATTTTATGTTAATGTTTATGATGTTATGTTTATATTGCTTATGGATTATGCTTATGTTATGGATGCTAGACACTGATGTAGACTTACCTGGCTAGGCAAGAGATGAATTTGATTTATGGGTATGATTCATGCTTGCTTATGACATGCTAAATTTGAATGATTATATGCTTCATTATGTAGATTTAAATATGTGATGAAAATGGTTGGTTTCTTTATTGCTCATGGATGCTATGATGTTATTATTCTTGTTATGGTTATGCATTTGATTATGACACATGTGCATATACTTGTTGTTATTTTTAAGATAAAACACATGAGGCAAGTTAATTAACAACACTATATGGGAGAACAAATAATATAATCAAGAGACAAACATCCTAATGAAAATACCAACTAGTCTATTTCTTTAGCAAACATTTCTTGTGTTTAATTTTAGTACCATTTGATTATTGATGCAAGTACTTTATCTTATACTTATAAACTTAATTGTTTAAAATGTGTGGATTGATAGACCTCGAAGAAGCTCTTGCTCTTGGGATTTAGCAAGCATTAGGTAATCCACTCAACTATATATCTAACCAACCATTTGCTTTAGTGTTGTCTTATTTGTAGGTCATCCTCCCAAGCCAAAGAGGAGCTCTTCATAATCATTTGATTTAATGCATGCAAAACCATTTTTTTTAACCATACCCATATTTGGTTTCTTCTTTTTCCCTTTTCAAAATATAAGCTAAAATTCATTAAAATTTTGCTTTATATCTCAAGAAGAAAGATTAAAACTTGAAAGAAGGGTAAGGTTAGTAGAACCTAGATTTGGTTTGCAATCTGTGATCTAGATAGTTGTAGATAGTCCTCTTTGGCTTGGGAAGAATGACTTGTAGATAAGAATGAACTAAAGAAATGGTTGATTAATTGGGTAGAAGGGTGGATTGCTTAGAAAGATAGATCCAAGAAGTACATGACTTCTTTGGAGGTTGTCAATCCACTTTTTAAGACAAGTTAATTCTGATAAAAGAGGTTACATAACATAAATGAAAGTACTTAAAAAAAGGAAATAAATACTTTTCAAAAGAAATGCTTATTTTAGAAAAATAACATTAAAAGAAATGCTAAACTATCAAAAATAGGTTTAGGTGTGATAAATGTATTGTTTTTGGTCTATACAGTGACAAAGGTCAAGAAAATAGGGTTTTGGTTGAGGTTGAGAGGTGGTATGAGCTTGCTATTATTTTATCACATAGTGACCATCAGTAGTTAGGTGACCGTCAGCAGTCAAGGTGGCCATCGATGGTTAGTGTGATCATCAGTGGTCAAGGTGACCATTGATAGTTAGGGTGATCATCAGTGGTCACTATGGGTTTGGAAAAATTATTGGATCCAACCAAAATAGGTTATGGTTTAGTTACATAAAGGTTATGTGGGTTGTTGGAGGTTGGTTAATGGTCATGAGGTTAAGAGAGAGCTTCAAAGGTATCAAAGGTAAAAGTTTGGTACTCAAGTGGTTAAGAATGGTTAGAGGGTGTTGTAATGGAAGAGATAATGTTTAGAGTTATAAAACTATTGAAATTAAATAACTAAAAGTTAAAATAAGAACAATATACTTAGTTTGTGGTTGATAGTTGATGTATTAAAGAAGTCTTGGAGTTGGGATGCTAGAAGCTAGAAGAATACCTACACAAGAAGCTCTGATCTCTTTCCCAAAAAGTCTTGATGATGATTTTTGATTCTTGATTCTGGATGTGGATCCTTTCGATTTCACCTCCTCCCCTTATTATAGGAAGGAAGAAGAGGTGCAATAAGATGTCAACAAGAGGTATAACTTTCTATCTAAATTTATCTTTTGAATATATGGGTGCACACATAAACTAGACAAGATAATTATAAAAAATAAATTTAGAGTAAAGTTGGTGTTTGGTTGTTCAAGTAGTGCAAACCTAACCATCGATGGTCAGGGTGATTGTCAATGGTCGAGAGTCCAAGGCAAAGTTTGGTAAAAATGTGGGTTAGCTAGTAGGTCAGTTTTTGCTTGAGTTAGGTGGGTTAGGTTAGGTTTGGTTGGGTTAGCTAGTGTGGCAACTCCAAGTTAGTGGGTTGCATCTACAACTAGATAGATATGTACATCTATGGGATAGGTAGGTACTACAGGGGGTAGGCACTAGGATATAATGGTGTTTTAAAAGATAATGGTGAATCTGAGGCATAGTCATGACATAAATCAGATAGGTTAGGCATGGTGGTTGGGTACACTCATAAATGTGAGTCTCTTAGGCAAGGTCTATGAGATGGTGGGTATCTAAGGTAGGAAGTTCTCCTGATGAAAACACAAATTGGTCAAGTGTCATGAGTATCTAAGGTAGGAAGTGATCCCAAAAAGACACAAGTGGGTATGGTAAGCATGAGGTAGCATAAGTTCAAAAAGTGGTCAACATGGAAATTATTTTCACTACAGTTAAAGGACCAAGTAAAAAAAAATCATCACAAAATGCACACTAGTGAGGCTAAAATGGAGTAATGGCAAGGTGATGAGGTGATCAGGGTGGTCAGAGAAGGTAGTCTCCATTGGTGGGTTTGGTTGGTGGAGAAAGGTGATATCTAGTGGTTAATTTATGGAGAAAGGTAATCTCTAATGATAGATGGTATTCAAATTGGTTGCCCAATTTGGGGTATCACTTGGTTTGGTAAAAATGTGCCTCATTTATGGTGAAAGGGTGCAAAGTTGGTGGTTGAGGTCTTAAAGACTCAAGAATGGGGACACATATCTTAACAAAGTGGTCATGAAATTAGGAGTTTGAAATGCTCTATTTGGTAAGGAATATATTGGAAATATGGGTGGTCTTAAGAACATAAACCCCTTTCATTCATTGCATTGGTGTTAATTCATTGGTTAAAATAAGTAGCTTGATCACGTAGTGTCAAGTAAGCTCAAAATCCCTTGATTTAGTAGAGGATGAAAGGTGGAGATGAATGGTAGGTGGATAGAATGGTAGTGTAATCTTATTATAGGGATGAATTTCCCCTCCTGTAGGTGACCTAAGAACCATTATAGATAAGTCCATGCCTGTATGCTAGATGTAGATTGATTGATGCAAGAAGTCTACTAACGCTATGTCAAAGCTAATGGAAGTTTTCTTTGGGATTTCTTTGTTTTTTAATTTTGACTTGATGTAATTTGATTGCTTTGGGAAGATGATTGATGTGGGAAGCTTCTAGGTGATTGCTTGCTTGACAAATGTTTGATTTAGCCATCCTTCAAGGGAATGGTCTAAGTATTGGATTTGTTTATGTGAGATAAATGTCCTTCAAGGGAAAATTATACCTTTGTAATTAATGTTTGGTAGTTTTGGGTAATTGTCCTTCAAGAGAGGAGTTTGCAATGCTAGATATTCTTGACCCAAGTAATATTTAGTATGCCAAATTGAATGTTATGTTGGTTGAGACATGGACTAATTTATATAAGCTCAAAGGCTTTCCTTTATAGAGGCAAAACCATAACACAAGAAGGTGAATGATGGGTGAAAAAGGTTTAAGTGACAAAAACCATGGGGATTCATCCTATAAAGGGTAAAAGGTGTCCATGAGAATCATGCCATAGGTAGAGATGTGGTACCCATGCTTATGATCAGGGTAAGGTTGTGATGGATAATGACATGATCTAATTTTAATTGGTTTTCCTTAAAATAAGTAAATAAAGGTGGATGAAAATAAGGGATGAGATTAAGTGAGACACAAGATGACAAAGAACTTGGTTTAACAAAAGAATGAGATGTGAACGCAAATCATTGAGGGGTTTAGGTTTTGATATGCCCCAGATCCACACTGACATGTAAATGGTTTGATCCAATAAAGAGAGAAGAGGTCCCCCAATTAATTTTTGACACTTGATTAGTCATGAAAAATACTCTAGGTTGGAGAGATTAAAAGAGGCAAGGTTGGTTAGGTGATGGTGGCCAAACTTTAGTTAGTGGAAATGTTGGCTAGTTTGTGGTTTGGTTAGGTAGATTTAGGTGTTGGATTGGGTTATTGATAAAAGGTTGGTTAAGGTCAAGTTTTTTTTAAGTTTAACATTGGTTTGGTCATTGGTTAATGTTGGGGCTATTGCTTGGTCGAAGATTTTAGGGGAATAACTACCCTAGATGCTCTTTCCATGAATGTTGAGAAGGGAAAAGATTCCTAGGTAAAGATGTGGGTTAGTAAAGAGGGTTTATAAAGGATGAAGATGACTTCATTTTATTTTTAAGGGTTTTTAGTTATTAGGTGTTATTTTGGAGTTCAAGTTGTAGGTGGAAATTTAGGTAGGATTTTTGTTATGGTGCTATGGTGAGGGAAACATTATTGGGTCAAATTTGGGTAGGGTTAGGGTCTATAAATGGTGTTGGGAACATTATATTGGAATAAATGTGGGTTGGACATGAGTGTCAGATTGTCTCAATGAGGTAACTTAGGTGAGGTGTGGTAGCTTGGATAAAAGGGTAGCTGAGATTTAAGAAATCTTGAATGAAGGGTTGATGTTGGTTTGTGTTGATAGATAAGTTGCTTATGGTTGGATTAGAAGTTGGGTTGATCAATTTAGTTTAGAGGTTGGTTTTATTGGTTAGGGGGGGGGTGGCTAGGATGGGTGGTTGATTTGGCTTGTTGGTTGGGTTTGATTGCTTATTTGGTTTATTTGGTAAGGTAAGGTGACAAATATTTAACCTTGTTCAAAAGGGAATTGAACCAAAGATAATGTCATTAGGTAGATGAAAACTAGAAAATTATAGATGAATTGAATGGGTTTGATTTTAGTTGAGGTTGGATTGGATTTAGTTATAGGTGAGATGTTTTGAGTTTGGGTTGGATCCATTAAAATGGGAAGTGAAAGAGGTGGGTTGATTTCCTTAATGATGGTTTTAAAGGAAAGTTGAGAAGGATCTTCTTGGTTAATACGTGGTTAGTTTAAGTTTGATTCTTACTTAGTGATGATTTCAAAATGAATTTGAAAAGGGTGCACTTGGTTAACAAGTGGATTAGTTTGGGTTTTGATTATGGTTTCCCTAGTTATAGATGCACTAAGGACCAAATCTAATGAAGGGACCTCATTGTGTTGAGGGCTTTGATCATGGTTCTACATAATAATGGGTGAAAAAAGATGTTCAATGATTGATTGCTTGAAGACATTAAAATATGGGTTTGGGGGAACATGGATAATATCTATTGAAACCTCCTTTTAATCGATAAGGTTTTAGATGATCATCTTAAAAGACCCACATCTGTCTACCAAATGTCCATTTGTGCGATGATACATATAAAACTCATTCTCTATAAACCAAATTGGTTTTGGAAGAGAAACATTGATGGGTTTGATTTGAGGGAGTCTAATGATATAAGCCCTTAAAATTTTGTCAAGGATTGAGGCATATGATTCCCCTAGTGGGGTATACTACCTATGAAGAGGGTGAACAATGGCTCTTGAGGTTGTGAGCTAATTAGTTAGTTTGGTAAAGTTGGTTGGTTTAATAAGCTAGATTGAGTTGATAATTTTGAGTGATTTTAAGGGTTGGGTATGATTGATAAGGTTGTTGGGTTTGAAAATTTTGGTTAACAGTTATTGGTATGATTTTGTGAGGTTGGTTGGTTTAATAAGACTTGTGGGTATGAAAAGTTTGGTTGGTTTGATAAGGTAAATGAGATAGGTTTGTTTGAGAGGTTGGGTAAGGTTGAGGTATTTGATAGATTTGACATGGTTGATATGATGGGTAGGTTCAATATGGTTGGGTGGCTTAAAAAGTTTGGTTGGTGCAATATAGTACGTTGATAGTTATTGGTTAGATTTAATGGGGTTGATAAGGTTGAAAAAGTGGGTAATGTAGGTTGGATTGATAGGTTTGATAATGTTGGTAAGGGTGATAGGATTGATGGGTTAAAAAATTTTGTTTGATAGTTTCTGGTTGAATGATTATTGGTTTGATTTGATGAGGTTGATAAAGTAAGTTGATACTAATTGGTTTGATAGTTGTTGGGTTGATAGTTGTTGGTGGTATGACTAGGGGGATAGACCAAGTCTTGATTTTGAGATAAAGAAGGTTGCCAAAAAGGGGGTACAGGTGATTGATATGATGGTTGAGGTAGGTAATAAAAAGTTTTATGCAGTTGAGGTAATTGATATGATGGTTGGGATACGTAGCCCAAATATGGGTGAGGTTGAGATAATTGAGGTGGGTTATAACAGGGGTATAATAATGGTTGAAAGGTTATTGGTTGGTTGAGGTGATGATCAAATGGTTGTTTAAAGGTTTTTAATTAGTTATAGTTAAGGTTGAATTGGTTGTAGGTGAGATTAGGTTGGCCATAGGTGAGATTAGGTTGATGGTAGGTAAGGTTGGGTTGGTTGTGGGTGAGGTTGGGTACACAAGTTGATCATGATGAAAGGTAATGATCTAAGGCAAGAGGGTTGTCTTCTATGATTCTAACAAAGTTAGTATCTCTAGTCAAAAATATAGGTGTGTTTCTATAAGTTTTTTGCTTTTCTACATTCAAAATGAATAAAAAACTAAAGTAATGGTTAGGGGTTTGTACGTACCTAAATGAAGTTTGCACACCGTTATCCAGACATTGTAGGGACTCCTCTTTGGTTGTGGAGGATGACACTTGTAGAAGAAAGACTTAAACAAAGAGATTGTTAGATGGATATAAGGTGGACTGCCAAGCAAAAGCTTGGTCCCAGAAGTGTAAAGAATTCCTTGTGGGATGACAGTCCACTATTAATAAGTAAAAGTGTTAGAAATAAAGAAATGACAAATGACTAGCAAAGAGGAAATTAGATAATGCGTACTTGATGTCTGTTGTCAGTCTGCCATAGTCACCGATGCTGGTTAGTTTGCTGACATCAGTTTTGTTAAGGTCACTGGCATTGATTAGTCTGTTGATGTTGATAGGGGCAATGGGCCTGGAGGCCAGTGTTAGTTGGGGCAATGGCCTTAGACGGGTTCTAGATGGGTCTCTGGTCGATGGAATGGTCTGTGGTAGTCTGGGATTCTGATGGTTTGTGCAAGGTTTTGCAGGGTAGAGAGTAAGGTCGAGGAAGGAGTCAGGTAGGGGACAGGGTGCCAAAAAGAGTGAGAGTATGAAGAAGGCTTCTTAGCCTTCTCAGGAAGAGAGTCAGGTCTGGTCTAGTTGATAGCCGGGTCTGGTTGATAATATGGCTTAGAAGCAATAAACAAAAAATTGATTACAAATACATTCTAAGCTACTAGAATGATATAAAAGAAGAATACTTAGCTCCTTAACAGAGAACCAAAAGTGTAGAAGCCCTGTTGTTGATGCAGAAAGACTCCCTGAAAAGACGTAGAGTGACTGATGCAGAGTCCATGTGGCCTGTGATGCTTGATGTGCGTCTGGGAGAGAGAGAGAGAGGTCAAATACCTACAGCCAAGGAATTAGCAGTTGAGGAAGAGAATTGATGTTTCGGTCTGTGATTTTAGCATCCCAGTAGGGAAGACAATTCACCTTCGAGTTACTTTAAGTGACTGATGTCAGCAGCTAGAAGATGGGAAAAGGGGCTAAAATTAGCTTTTTGCTCATTCTTCCAACTGCCAGGGTCAATTGGTCATGGGAAAATGGTCGAAGGTGGATTAAATAAGTGCAAGAGGGTTGAAATAGGTCATAAATTGGTCATAGGGTGATGGGGGGCATCCAAGGAGAGGTATCCAAGGTGGGGTGAGGTGTCATGGGTGAGGTGTCAAAAGAGGTGTTATTAATTTAAAATAAGTTAATTATTTTAAATTAATAAGTGTGTGGGTTAGGAATGTGTAGAAGTGGACTAAGGGGACCAAGGGGAGGATGACCAAGGAATAGACATGATTTCGGTGTCTACATTTGCCCCTTTTTGTCTTGTTGGTTGTTCTGACGAACTGCAAGACAAAAATAAGAGTAAATTGCCCCAGGTATGGGATGAGGTGGAGGTTGCCCCAATTATGATGATGAGGTATCCCCCCTCAAAGCGAGAGTCAAGGGAAGGAAACCTGAAATCGGGTGCTGATTTGATAGATGGTGGATGAGGATGGTGAAGTTAGAGTGAGAACACTGCAATAGTTGAGATTGCACACATACCACTTCACGAGATGGTCAGGTCAAATTATCACAGGTTAAAGGTCGAGGAGTGCCAAACTTGAAATGACTGGGCCTCAGCATTTAGTCATAGCTAATTGGGTTATTTGATCCAAGCTGTAGCTCCAATGGTCATCGTGTTTCAAGTATCCCAAGCTCAGGAAGTGCTCTCAAAAAACACAAAAATGTCACAAGTAGTGGGGATCAACTTGCTCACGATCCAATACTTGTGAGGGTCATAATGTGGGTGCAGACAATTTTGCTAACCATTCATGAGGTAGCATACATGTAATCAAAACAACTAAGGCAAAGTTGTCTTGAAAGTGGTCATGGTCGGAGGAGATAGTCGCGATCTCCATGGTCATTGGTCGAGTCGGGTCGAGATGGTTGGTCCATTAGATGGACAGATGAAGGAATGTGACAAAGGAATGGCTGAGCTAACCTTAGAAGACCCCATGTCAACTGAGTGCTATCTACGCAGCCCTTTTTGGAAGGGCCTCAGGCCAATGTAGTTCTCCTCAAAAGGGAGAAAGGGTCAAAGTGGTCGATAGTTGGTTTTGGTCAGGTTAGGTCATGGTCAAAGGTAAAATGGTTTATCCATCAGGTAGATGGACAAACAGATGTGGCTGAGCTAACCCCAAAAGATGTCATGTCATCTGAGTGCTGCCTACATAGCCCTTATGTTGAGGGGCCTCAGGCCAATGTAGTTCTCCCCAAAGGGGAGGAAGGGTCAAAGTGGTCGATAGTTGGTTAAGTCATGGTCAAAGGTAGAATGGTTTGTCCATCAAGTAGACGAAAAAATAGATGTGGCCGAGCTAACCCCAAAAGATGTCATGTCATCTGAGTGCTGCCTACATAGCCCTTGTGTGAAGGGCCTTAGACCAATGTAGTTTAGGCGAAGAGTCAAAGTGGTTGATGATTGGTTTGGACTATGATGATGTTACAACCTTTTCCATATTGTGTGATGGTGTATTTTGTAACATTGGTTGAGGGGTCTTTCATCCCTAGCAATTTTCCATATTAGTAATGGTGTATGCTAAAAATGAATTGAGATGATTTATGCTTCAACAAGTAATGGTTTATGCTTGACATAAATTGTATGTTCGATAGTTTCCATGTGTATTAGTTTCCATAGAAACTATGTGAAATGGACTATGCCATGTCAGTGGTTTGAAAATGTTTGGTTTGGTTTGGTTTGGTCGGGTAATGGTCTAGATAATGATTTGGTTGAATGTGACCAAGGTGTAAGAAGTGAAAGGCATGTTTCTCTTTCATTGACAATGACCATAATGATGGCATAGATAAGGGTTTTTGCAAAAAGCCCCGTTCATGCATTACATCGTTGACCATTGATTGTGTTAGAGAAGTACTCGAATCACTTGATGTTAAGTGAGCTCAAAATCCCTTGAGTATGTTGGGGTGATAGGTTTGATTATGTGAGATGGAAGGGTAGGGTAACCCTTTGCAGCAAGGAGAACTTTGCCCATTTTATAGGTGACCCTGAGAACGACTATAGACAAGTCCATGACTTTATAGTTTGTCAGTCATTTTTTTTGTTTTTTTTTTATTTTTTTATTGGTAGATTGATCGATGCAGGAAGTTTACGTTGGGATGTTGTTTTGCTTTGTGGTCATGTTGTGAAGTTGATCGATGCGGGAAGCTTCTGAGATAGTGCTGTTTATGTAGCAAAATTTAGGCATAGCCATCCTTCGAGGGAGTGGTCTATATTTTTGCTTTATATATTTAAATGTCTCTGAATAGCTATCCTTCAAGGGAGCAGTCTATCAATTACAACAATTATGAAGCTGTCCTTCGAGGGAGCAGTCTGTATTTATAGTTTTATGACCTTGGAATATGCATCCCAATTTTTATATATTTTTGTTTGTTTTTGACTGAATTTTGGTCATGGACTTGACTATAGAGGTTTAGAGGGTTTCCCTTTTATTAGGACAAAGCATTCATGCTTGACAAAAGGGTTGACTAATGTTTGTAGGGTTGAGGGTTGAGAGGAATATGAATGACGGTGATGGGGAGGTTGCTCAAGGGATCGAGCTCAAACTAAACATCAAGTGAATAATTACTTGACTAACAATAGACTGGTCAAAGATGCAAGGCATTAAAGGGCTTAGTTTCTAGCTGGCCTTCAAGAGAGGACAGAGGATAAGTCCCTGATCCATGCTTGCACATCATGATGTGAGGTCCGAGTCAATTAAGAGAAAACTTGCCCCACTTGCTTCGTTCCAAATTGGTCACATGTTTGTTGATGATTAAGAAGTTGGTTGATATTTGGTCAATGTTGGTTTGGTTGATGTTTGGTCAATGTTGGGTTGGTTGATGTTTGGTCAATGTTGGGGTGGTTGATGTTTGGTCTATGCTTGGTTGGTTGAGGTCTGGTCGATGCTTGGTTGGGGTCGATGTTTGGTTGGTTGATGTTTGGTCGATGCTTGGCTGAGGTCGATGTTTGGTCGAGGCTTGGTCAAGGTCGATGTTGAGGTCGATATTTGGTTGGGGTTGATGTTTAGTTGAGGTTTGGTTGAGGTTGATGTTTAGTTGATTGATGTTTGGTCGATGTTGGATGTGAAGTTGGTCAGGATGTTGTTGGCATTTGGGACAATGCTGAACATAGTTGTTGCAATCTTGGTGCAGAGTGGGCCAATAATATCCTAGGAAAAGGATGTGCTTGGCAAGTGAGTTACCACTGAAATGTCCCCCACAAATCATGTCGTGGACTTGTTTGATGACATGGGATGTTTCAATGGTTGGTAGGCATTAGATGAGGAGGCTGTCGAGACCTCGCTTGTAAAGAAGTCCCCCTAGCATGGTGTAGTGAGCAGTGTTCTTGATAAAATCTCACCATCTATTGCTAGAGAGTTTGGGAGGGATGATAGAATATGTCAAGTAGTCCATGAGTCGCTGATACCAAGCATCATATGGACTAGTGAGGTTAGGAGGAATTTCTCCTAGAGATGATGGTCAAGATATGTCCAAGATAGAAATATTGGGTTGTGTTGGTTGAGAGGTCTTGATGAATAATGGGTATGTCAAAGGTGTAGATGTCTGGTCTGTTCCTTTATTCTTCATAGTTTGGGGCCTGGTGGCCACATTAACTGTGTTGATTTCAAATAAAGGTTGAGGAGGTGGTTGAGGGACCATAGTCTTGTATGGGGATCCTGATTTAGGTAAAGAGGTTCGAGAGGTATGAGATGGTGTCGGTAGTTGGTCAAAAATGTGGTCAGAAGAAGCCTCAATGTGAGGGGTGTCCTTTGCTAGATGTTGACGGATGACAGCCTTAAGGGTGCAACAATGCTCAGTGTCATGCCCTAGTGTGCGATGATACCAGCATACTTTAGTGTCATCGTACCAAGGTGGTTTTTGTCCAAGAGGTTGGTAAGGCTTGATAGGTGGGAGGATGAGGCTAGATGACTGTAATAATTGACATAATATTGAAGCATAAGAACCCTTTAATGGGTCGGTGCTCTTTGTTGCAGTAGAGGTTGATAATTTTTGTTTAGGAGTTGTTTGGAGGGTTTGTCGTGTCACCTTTTTAGTTGGTGATATGGCCACATGTGGAGATGGCACGTTCTTGTTGAGAGGTGTTGGATGTGGGAGCGATCCTGCTAAAGTAGATGGATGTGGACCCAAGATGGATGGTAATGGCGAAGGTGGGGGAGGAGTTATCCGACGGGGTTTAGTAGCCTTCTTTGGTTTAGTGTGAGGACTACTATTGTGTGGGGTGAGGTTTAAGTCTACCGTCACTTGTGGGTGAGTGAGGTTGGATGTAGGGCACACACCGAGGGATTTAACCTATTTCAGCATGGTAGATGACTGCAAGGGTTTGGATGAGGTTGTATGAGGTTTTATAGTTGGTCATTTAAAAGATTGAGGTGATTGTGAGAGAATCGTCACCAGATCTTCTTTGGTTGAAGTTGGTGAAGTGATAAGTTCTCTCGATGGAGAAGGAATTGGATAATGTGGCTCTTTAGTTGGATAGAGTGTAGGGATAATCATAGCTTCTTCATGTGGTCAAGGAGTAGAAGAAGTATGATCCCCCATTGATGATAAGAGGGATGAAGGTGAGGCAGTCGGCATTGGTGTCGTCGAGGCATCCTCTAATATGTGAGAGGTCAAAGTAGATTCTCCCACATGTGAAAGAGGTGTGGATGGAGGGTTATCCTCCATTGGTGGAGGCAAAATAGGAGAGGAAGGCTCCTCTACCCATGGTGGACAAGTAGGAGAAGATAACTCTTCTACCTGTAGTGGACAAATAGATTGACTAACCTCTTCAGACTGTGGGAGAGGTTGGTTAGAAGTGACAGGAGAGACTGTGTTGACTGTGCATATGTTATGCTCTTGGAGGTCATCGGCCATGGTCTTCATGTTGTTTTGGCTAAGGGGATGGCTAGGAAAAGGTTGTCTAAAGATGTCCAATTTTTGGTTAGGCAACACGTTTGGGTTATCCAAAACAAGATCCTCCTTGTCTAACATGTCCTGGACAATGTTTTTGAAGGTTTTGCAATTGTTTATGTCATGGCCTCTGACATGGTGATAATGACAAAAGGCATTTTCCCTATACCATGCAAGGATAGGTGTTGAAGGGTCAAATTGGGGTGGTCGAATTTGAGGGAGATTGAGGACCCCCTGCTTGACGAGTTTTTCCAACATGGAAGTGTATGATTCTCTAATTGGAGTGTATTGATGCTGTATATACCGTTGTTGGAATTGTTTGGTGATACTTTGTGATGTGGAAGGTTGAGATTGGTTAGTTGTTGTTGAAGATGGTGATCTAAAGACCACAACGTTTGCCACTCCCTTGGACTTGGAGTGGGTAGAAGAAGGCTTGGAGGAAGAAGGGTCATTGGATTTTGCGTTATTATTTCGCAATTTGACCTTGTCCTCTTTGAACGCACAGAGTTCAAGCTTTCGGGCCATGGTGAAAGCTTCATCAAATGTGTAGAATGTCTGAACCTGCAAAGTAGGTGAGATGTACTTGGCACATGCTCTAGAAAAGAGCTCAATGAGCTCAGTTTGAGGTAAGGAGAAGGAGAGTTGGTTAATCAAACCTCTCCAACGGGTGACGAAGTCAGCTATCAATTCATCGTCAAACTATCTGATAGAGTATAGGTCTGTGATGGAGACCTTTTTGGTGATGTTGATCCAAAAGTGGTCAAGGAAAAGTTGGGCCAGTTGGGTGAATGTGAAAAGAGAATGTTTGGTAAGGGAGTTATACCAATCAAGGGCAGCCCCCAAAAGTGACATGGGGAATGTGCACAATAATAATGCATCATCGTGAGCTATAAGATAACAAGCGTGTCTAAACAACTGTAGATGTTGTTGTGGGTCCTTATTCTAAAAATGAGTAAATTTAGGAAGCTCCCACTGGCTAAGATATGGTCTAATGGGGACATAAGGGTGTATGGGTTCATTGCAAACTTGTTCATATGAAATAACATTGCTTGAACTAGAAATGGATGTCTCAAGATTAGACATCTTATCCATCAACATCTTGATTAGATCGGTTGATAGATTTTCAAGTGGGATACCCCCTAGGTTGTAAGGTACCTGGAAGGTGTTAGGAGGGGCGTATGATGTACTTGGTTGTGCTTGTATAGGCACAACATATTGGTAGTTCATCATAGGGACTGAGGTGGAGGTCAAAGGGGCTTGCACCATGAAGTTGGAAGGCACAAGTTGACTAGATACCGCCAAAGGTGGGTGAATGGTGGCATTAGCAAAAGGGGAGGTAGACACTCCTGCATTTATAGGTGCAAGAGTGTGTGGAGTCAAGACAATCAAGTTCTGGTATGGTGTAGAACTTGGTTGAATTGCATGTGGTTGAGGGGGTAATGAAACCCCGATAGAGGTAGGTCCAAAAATAGATGGGGAGGCCAAACTTTGCGTATTGGCCATGGTCGGGTGACTAGTCAAGGCAATTGTTTGAGTCATAAAAGGCTAGGTAGCGAATGGTGTTGATGTCATCGCCACTTCACCCGAAAGGTCTCGCATTTGGTTTCTTGCAAGATAGTGTTGGAAAGCCTTGACATTGTGGTCAAGGAGTCTCTCAAAGTTTTGATCCCCTTCAGGAACAATTGAATGTTGAGTTGGAGTTAATCGGATAGGAGTAGTCTCAGTGTCTAAATGATACTCCATTAGAGGACTTGTTATGGAGGGTGAAGACGGAAGTGGTTGTTGCCTTGCATGGTCAACAAGCGTTTTGGTTTGATTGCGTGTCAAAACCATCCAAGGCAAAAAGGGTCAGGTTCTAGAAACTGTGTTTTTTAGTTTTATAAACTCAAAATTTGTTTTTGGCAGAAAAAGGGGTGGGTTTTAAGGTTTGATATTTTGGAAGAAAAGTTTTTGACAGTGACCGACGTCGGTAGAAAAAACTGATACCGGTAAAAAAAGTTGCCAACGTCGGTGGTAAAACTGATGTCGGTTACTGTGTTGTTGGGAAGGAAGAAAAAAAAGGTTCTGAGTTGTTTGAAGCTTAGAAAAATGCATCCTCACCAGCTCAAAAAACTAGATAGAGATAGAAAAATAAATGAAGACAAGAAAACTCTAATGTTAATTCCTAAGAATAAGTTTTAGAGTCTTGTTAGCTTATGCCTTAGATGATTGCGTTTGGGACGTTGGCTTTTAGAATGGGTCCTAGAAGAGGCAGTCTAAGGTTGGTTTCAGGTTAGTTTCCATGCTCAAGAGTCTGTGTTAGGTTCTGTACATGGCCTGGTGCTAAGGAGAAAACTCCCCTCACTTCACGAGCCCAGAGATAAGCTGGGTCGCTTAGCCAGTATATACTTCCCCTAGAGTTTATACTCTGCCAGAGAACAGAGTGGGCTCTCCCCTTGGTAGTGAAGTCCAAGTAGGATTGCCAGGAAGGGTA
This sequence comes from Torreya grandis, assembly GCA_037957365.1. Taxonomy (NCBI): domain Eukaryota; kingdom Viridiplantae; phylum Streptophyta; class Pinopsida; order Cupressales; family Taxaceae; genus Torreya; species Torreya grandis. The sequence goes on from JARHVA010003489.1 coordinate 1,546,513, forward strand.
AGGTATCTGCTAGGTGATGAAATCCTAGTCGGGCCTTGTCTTAGGTATGTTTAGATGTTTGATTTGTGAAAGTGGTCTAGTCGTGTAACATAAGTGCACTAAGATTTATTCATAATGCATTTTAAGTTACTAGGTGAGCTAAAAATGCATGCACGTAGAAATGAAATGCAAAAGATTTTTAAGCCCAAATTGAAATGTGTGTTCGGATGAAAAAAAGTCGAGAAAAGGTTAAGAGCATGAAATTTCACTACTCTAGATGCAAGAAAGAAAGAAAAATAAGGATTCTTTTTAACTTTTTTTATGATGTCTTTTCAAAATAGAGAGATAGAAGAGAGATGCAAGGAGAGAACCTAATGCACCTATATGAAAATTTTGTTTAAGAAGAAAAGGAATGATGAACCTAAGAAAAACTCCTAGGGTCCCACCGGGCGTGCCAGAATGTTTCTATAAGTTTTTCACTTTTCTACATTCAAGAGGAATAAGAAACTAAAGTAATGGTTAGGGTTTTGTACGTACCTAGATGAAGTTTGCACACCGTTATCCAAACATTGTAGGGACTCCTCTTTGGCTGTGGAGGATGACACCTGTAGAAGAAAGACTTAAATAAAGAGATTGTTAGATGGATATAAGGTGGACTGCCAAGCAAAAGCTCAGTCCCAGAAGTGCAAAGACTTCCTTGTGGGATGACAGTCCATTGTTAATAAGTAAAAGTGTCAGAAATAAAGAAATGACAAATGACTAGCAAAGAGGAAATTAGATAATGCATACCTAATGTCTGTTGTCAGTCTACCATAGTCACCAACGCCAATTAGTCTACTGACATTGGTTTTTTTAAGGTCACTGGTGTTGGTTAGTCTGCCGACATCGGTAGGGGTAATGGGCTTAGAGGCTGGTATCAGTTAGGGCAATGGCCTTGGATGGGTTCTAGATGAGTCTCTAGTCGATGGAATGGTCTGTGGTAGTCTGGGAGTCTGATGGTTTGTGCAAGGTTTTGCAGGGTAGAGAGTAAGGTCTGAGGAAGGAGTCAGGTAGGGGACATGGTGCCAAAAAGAGTGAGAGTATGAAGAAGGCTTCTCAGCCTTCTCAAGAAGAGAGTCAGGTTTGGTCTGGTTGATAGTCGAGTCTGGTTGATAATATGGCTTAGAAGTAATAAATAGAAAACTAATTAAAAATACATTCTAAGCTACTAGAATGACATAAAAGAAGAATACTTAGCTCCTTAGCAGATAACTAGAAGTGTAGAAGCCCTATTGCTGATGCAGAAGACTCCCTGTAAAGAGGTAGAGTGACTGATGCAGAGTCCCTATGGCCTATGATGCTTGATGTACGTCTGAGAGAGAGAGAGAGAGAGAGAGAGGTCAAATACCTATAGCCAAGGAATTAATAGTCGAAGAAGAGAATTGACATTGTGATCTATGATTTTAGTGTCCCACCAGGGAAGACAATTTGCCTTTGGGTTGCTTTAAGTGACCGACGTCGGTGATCCCATCAGCGTCGGCCAACTAATAATCGATGTCGATAGCTATAAGATGGGAAAAAGGGCTAAAATTAGCCTTTTTCACATTCTTCCAATTGCCAGGGTCAATTGGTCATGGGAAAATGGTCGAAGGTGGATTAAATAAGCGTGAGAGGGTTGAAATAGGTCATAAATTGGTCATAGGGTGATGGGGGGCATCCAAGGAGAGGTATCCAAGGTGGGGTGAGGTGTCAAAGGAGGTGTTATTAATTTAAAATAAGTTAATTATTTTAAATTAATAAGTGTGTGGGTTAGGAATGTGTAGAAGTGGACTAAGGGGACCAAGGGGGAGGATGACCAAGGAATAAACACGATTTCAGTGTCTACAAGGTGGGCTACCCATTGAACAAGACAATGGAGATGAGGTGGATGAAGGCAAGGTGGTGGAAGATTGCCAAAGGAGGTTAGATTCCTCACAAATAAAATAAAGAGAAGACAAAAAATTCAAATAAATTAAACACACACTAAAGCACATTAAATATTAGTATCTCCAATCAAAAACATAGGTGGCCTCCCCATTAACCAAGGTAATGGAGATGAGGTGGTGGAATATTTCCAAAGGGGCTTAGATTCCTCAAAACTCAAACAAAGAAAAGACAAGAAATTCAAATAAATAAAAAACACACTAAATCACATTAATTCCTAAGGTTCCTTTTAGTCTCCCTTGTGGATTATGCCTTAAGATTTAAGAATATTGTGTGACTCAACTTAGTTTGTAAATCAGGTACTAGAAAATAAGTCTATGGTTGATTTTAGGTAGTTTAGGCTCTCAAAAGGATCTGTATTGGAAATCAATACATGGCTTGGCATTGGTGCCTACCTCCTCACTTCACACACTACAATGATAAGGGTGCTGGTTGCTTAGCCAAATATACTAATTTCCATAGTATATACTCAACCAAAGAGTTGAGTTGGTTCTCCCCTTGGTAATGACCTCCAAGTAGGATCATCAAGAAAGGGTAAGGTGACTGCTAGGTGATGAAATCCTAGTTGAGCCTTATGTCAAGTTGTTTTGATGTTTGATTGATGTAGTTGGTTTGGTTTAATATGTGATACAAGTGATGTTACAATTAGATTACTTTACTTAAATTTAACTAAGTGAGATAAAATTATAAGCAACCAATGTATGCATTTGATTTTAAACCCAAAAGAAATATTTATTTCATTTATGAGCATGTAATAGGGAGAAGAACACCTAGATGCAAATAAAAAAACCCAAGTAGAGACTCAAGGGTCCCACCGAGCATGCCACAATGTTTTAGTGAATTTTAGATTATATTTTAAAAAGGGAAGAAGAAGAAACTAAATAAAGGTATGGTTGAAAAATCTATTTAGTTGTGCATGTGTTGAATCAAATGATTGTGAAAAGATCCTCTTTGGCTTGGGATGATGACCTACAAATAAGACAACACTAAAACAAATGGCTGGTTAGATAGATAACTGAGTGGATTACCTAGTGTTAGTTAGATCCTAGAAGTAAGAGCTTCCTTAGGGGATATCAATCCACACATTTTAAATAATTAAGTTTATAAATAAAAGATAAAGTACTTACATCAATAATCAAAGGTTACTAAAATTGAACACAAGAAATGATTGCTGAAGAAATAAACTAGAAATGACTAGTATAGCAATAAACAAGTCGACACTAGTGCTAAATGGCTCAAGTGTGTTTCAAAAATAAGGTATGGGTTTGTGAATAGGTAGGGACATAAAAAATTAGATTTGGTTGAGGGTAATTAGATGAAAATAACTTGCTATAATTTCTTACCATAGTGACCATCAATGGTTGAGGTGACTATTAGTGATTGAGGTGACTGTCGGTGATCAAGGTGAACATCGGCGGTTAGATAAACCATCAATAATTGAGGTAACCATTGATGGTTACTATGTGTAGGTCTGTATTGGTAAATAACTAGTTGATGGGATCATAAATTTGGATTCCAAGAGATGAGTTGGTGCTGGGCTGATTACAAAAGGTAAATGAAGTAAATGAATATTAAAAAATAAGTACTTATCTTGTAGAAGGATGATCAGGTAGGTATTTGGCCTATTGGTGGATTATAGCATGAATCTAATAAATTAATGGTACTTGATGATTTGTTAGAGTGGTAGTGGTAAATTTTCTCTCTGACATGATGGTTAGATTGTTAGACTATTGATGACACTTGACATGCAAAAAAAAGAAACTTTGGATGCACAAGCTTTTGATAAAAATTATAGATGGATTTTACCTCCTTACTCCTCTCTTTTTATATACACAGGCAAGAGGTTGAAGTGGGATATCTAATTATACATTTCTCATAAACAACTTTTAACATGGATTTAGATGAATTATTTTTAAAAAATCAAGGTGGATGTTTGCATGTTGTTGGTTAAGGAGGTGCACCCTGACTATCGATAGTTGAGGGTGAAGGGTAAAGATGGGTAAAAAGGGAGGTTAAGTAAATTGGTCAATATTGACTTGGGTTAGGCTTGGTTAGGGGTCAAAGGGTTAGATTAGTCCCAATGGGGTCCTAAGTTGGTCTAGGGGTGTTTCAAAAATTGGAATCACAGTGTGTGGATTTCTAGTGTTTATACCTATCTTGCTCAAGTTTTGATCCATGATCCTCTTATTCATCTATGTAGAATGAACCTTTAGTAATCTATTCAAGGTCTTCTCTATTTTTAACTTGTGATTATCCTCATCAAGATCTAGTTTATTAATATTAAATACATTCCAAGAAGGCTAGTTTAAACTTGATTCTTCCCCTTCTAAATGAAGTGGACTTCCTATCATGATCTCCTCATCAAATACACTTGCATTATCCTCTTTAGCTCACCTATGACTATAATCTCCTCCTTTATCCTTTTTAAAATAAGTTCTTTCTCCAAGAGGAAAATGGTGGGAGGGTGAAGAAGTTCACCTTGATTAAAGCTTAGGAGAGTGTCCTTCCAACTAGGGACTTTGAACTAGTATTTGGGTTACTTTAATTAGCACCTATTCCTTCTAGAAACCTTTTTGAATTAACTTCCATAAGGGGAATGTGTAAGAAATAACTGCTTCTTCTTTATTTTGACTCTCTTTATCATTCCTTATCTTTAGCTCTATCTCTTTGATTTGCCTATTTATATTCTCTTAAAAAATCCCCTCTTTAAGGTGGTTAGTGGCCTCATAAGGAACACAATAGGGATGGTATGATGTACAAGAGGATTGTTGAGGAAGATAAGTGGAAACTTGGATCTCAATAATAGGTTACTCTACAATAGTCTCCTTCTTTCTTTGAAGGCTCTCTTGGATTGAATTCCAAGAAGGGAAGGTTTGAGGAACACATGAAAGGTCACTTGAAATGGTCTCTTGGGGAAGAATGGGTGGCATATGTGAGGGTTGAGGTGGTGTATATGAAGAAACATAAGGTTGATGGAGTTGAACCTACTATTCTTCAAGGATTTTTAGCTTATCCTCAATGCTTTGAATTTAACCACTTACATCCATCATCTCACTTGAAAGGTTTTTCCAATTTTCTCCCTCAATAGGTGCCTATTCTTCCTTCATTAATTATAATGCATCTCTTATACCATGAATAATGTGATTAGGGATATCTTGACCATATCCCCTTTGTGTATTTAGGTTTATCATGTACTTTTCATAGATTGAGAGCATTTACTTCCAACTTGAAATGGATTAGTTTGAGGAGTAACTAGGGACATTTTGAGCCTTAGAAAGCTAATGCACTGAATCTTGAGAACCACTTGGGGTGAAGCCATAAACATTAGTAATCTGATATGAAGGATGCTAAGGTAGGGAATAATCATAATGATCAAAAGAGCGATGATACATATCAAATAATGATGACTAGGCACCTGAGATGCTTAAACTAGTTGATGAAAACTTAGAGTCATGATTGAAATTTGAGCACTTGCCTCCAAAGGTTGATTGGATGAAGAGAAAATAAAAAATCTTCACCAGTGAACAATGTATTAAGTCCCATTAGGCATGCCAAAAAATATTGTGACATGATATTGCACCCTTGTGGGGGAGTTCTTTAGGCTCCTCCATTTCTAGTCATAATATGGGAATGACCCCAAGCTGTGGATAACCTATGATGGGGTTGAACCTCTGGAGAAGGATAGATTCCTTTTGATGGATCACCTAAACTAATATTCTCATATGGAAAAAGGTTATAAAAGGGGAAAGGGCTCCTAAAAAAGTGATGCACCAAATAAAAATGGAAGACTCCCATAAGCTTGAACACATACTAGATTATCACAAGACAATGCTAGATCACATAACCTCTCAATCTAGCTCATTGCATAAATATTTCATGGACTAGGTTTAGGTAGAACACTAATCCAAACCTGAAATAACTTGAAAACACCATAAAAGAGGTCAAAAAGGAGAAAAATGGATGAGGAAGATTATCCTTCATAATACCATCATGCACAACTCACTCAACACAAATCCAAGGCAAGAGATAGGTAAATAAAGTCTATTATTACATTGGTAGGTAATCATTACAAATGATTGATAGGGTTTAGCCAAATCAATATGAGCATATTTTGCAATATCTCAAAGAGTCCTTTGCTCTTCAATATCAAAGAGTCCTTGTGAGAGTCTAGAATCCAAGAGAGTGAGAGATTACAAATGGGAAATAATGGGGTGATATAGGAGAAACTAAAAGAGAAGAGGGAACATGTTAACTAAGAATAATCAATGAGCTACCACCTTTCAATAAATTTTCCACCATAAATAATCCAATCAAAACTATCCCTTCATCAATAAGTTAACCAAGAAAGGAAAATCCTTAAAGGCTTAGAGAAGAATTAAATGATATACTATACTCTGCAATCCTAAAATCCTTTTAATTTGATCTTCGATGCCATCTCCCACTTGCCTTCATTATAAGGACAAATTCCTCATACCTTGAACCTAACAGAGCCATGTCTTATTTGAGTAGTGGTAAGTACTTTCTTTGTCAAGGATATAGCAATGTTGACAAACAAGACCTTCTCCACAACCACACATCTGCCCCTACTTCAATATCTAAGCACATGTCTATTATATATTAAAAAACTAATCCAATTTATTGGTTTTCATATATTCATTATATCAATGAAGATTTTTAGATTGCATATCTTTGTTCTAGACTATATTAGGTTTAAACAAACCTATCTTGCATCTGAGCTTTAATGGTAATAGAGATCATTATTAGTAATCTTGATTATATGATTATGTCTACTTGATGGTATTTGACAAAGCTCTAATGGTGATGGGTAAATTTTTAGGACTTTATTCTAGTTTAACCCAAGCCACTTTTATTCTTTATTAAAGTTTAATGGTTTTTGACTTTTAATATTGACTGTCAATCTTGATCTAGGCTTCTTGATTGTGACACTCATCAGCTCTTAGTTTAACCTCAAGATCCTCCTATCAATTTTATTTGGCTCTATACTTAAACCATATGATATATTCACATTCATCCCAATGATATGCTGACTCTTTGACCTCTCATTCACCATCAATCAACATCCTCATGATTGAACATGTACCATTGGATCTGCGTTCTCATGATTAAATACTCACCATTATATCCTTGGTCCCACTAATTTTGTCAATCACTGCATGCCATTATATATTCATATGTGCACCCAAGATATTTAAACTTATCATCTATGTGCTCATATTATGATACACTAACCTTTTGACTATGAACTCACCATTGATCTACTTTGGTATGATAGATCATGCACCATTGATTGGCTTAGACCCACTGACATCATTGATCACTTGTTCACCATTGGATCTTGACTCAAGATTTCATGATCTTAACACTTTTCAGATGTGTGTTCATATTTGGAAAATTTGAGTTCAAATATCTATTTTATGTGGCTTTAACTTGATGTCCTCATGCACATTTCATTCTAATTGTTCAAATTTAAACACTTGTAACTTGAGATAGACAACTCATCAAGTCATGAAATTTGTAGAGAATGTTCAAAGAATGAGGAACCTAATATTTGTGCAATCCTTTATCTTTGGTTAAACTTTCAATTTATTCTATTAAATTTGTAACCACATTAATCTATCCATTTTTTCATGACATTTGATGATGGTCTGGTCGATCTTCTTCACTTGCTCAAGTCATTTGATCATTTGGTCAATCAAGAACTCTGCTCAGCTAATCTATCCAGGAAAAATATTGGTATGTGGGCCAAATTAGACAATAGGGAGATAAGAAATTTTATAAATAAATGGTAGATAAAGTAGGTTTCTATTGTGTGAAACATTCTCATCCTTAAGTTATTTCCTAGTTTAGAAAAATAAATGAAGTCATTATTGATAAAAGGTGTTTAATCAAGGTTATCTCAGGAAATACTTACTAAGATGAATTGTGGTGTGATATTATCCCAATGGATACATTCCATGTATCATTGGGAAGGACATGGAAATATTATATTAAAGTATTACATGTTGGAGAGAACAACATATACATATTTTGGAATGATGGTTTTAAAGTATCACCTCTATTTTGGTGTAGAGACAAAGGCTTAAACACATAAGTGTAGCTTTAGTCAATCAATAAAACTATTTTATTAATTAATATGATTTAAATTTATATAGTATTTTTACCTCATATATAAGATAATATCTATTATATCTCCACAAACTACTCTCACTAAATTAGGTGAGTTATTCAAATAACTCATAGCTCACACACAACTGCTGTGAGTTATTTCTGATTAACTCATTTAAACTTAATATTATTGTACTAACACAATATGTTTACTCATGAAAATATTCTAATTTATTGATAATTCATAACACCCCATAGTGCTCACATGGGTGAATATAAATTCCCCCACAAAACAAAACATGGATTTCAATTTCTATCAATATTACATCCAATCAAAAAAGGGAAATATGGATATATTTAACTTTTTATGAAATATATATAACTCACTTTTAAAACATTTTATAGAATAAATTAAACATAACACACATCTAAGGGACTATTCTATCTTATATTAACTAAACAAAACATAAATATACATTACTAATATCTAATATAGCTGAAAGCTATAATTATATATCAATTTGATATTTATTTGACCAATTAATAATAAAAATTCTAAACAAACTAAATACTAAATATACACTCGTCTTACCCCTTAAACATTTACATGCATATATCAACTAAATGACCACTTTGAAATTTATACACAAACCATAAATGCATAAAAATTGATTATAGACAAATTTAAAACTAAAGACCATTATTCATACTATATCCTAAAGACACTTATATAAATATATTGACACAAAAATAAATAAACAACTATTGATCTATAATTATACACTCCAATAAATACACTATTATTTATATCTCTGAGATATTTAAAGTTTTCCATTGAACATACTCTAATACCAAATGTTGTTTCACCTTCATTCTAGAGTAGAGCCAAAGGATCCAACAAAAAAGTTTTGTTTTAGTCAATAAATCAACATATTTTATTATTTAATATGATTTACATTTATATATACTTTGTATCCCATATATAACAAGAGACCTATTATATCTCCAAAAACTTCCCTCATTAAATCAGAAGAAATGTTTAAACAATTCACAACTCATGCATAACTAATATAAGTTGTTTTTCAACAACTTACACTCAATATTATTTTAATAAAACAATATATTTACTCACACAAATATTATGATGGATCACTAATCTATTAAAATATTTTACATAAAATATCTTATCAAGGAGGTTAAGATGACAATATTTTGTTATGCATTAATGTAAAATAAGGAATAAGTAGAGGATGCACAAGTAATAATAGAGGTAGCAAGAGTGTTCAAGTAGCATGTTGATATTATACTTGATGATATTATATATGGATTACCACTAAAGAGATATATTCAACACTTTATTGATTTAATTTTATGATTAAATCTACCTAACCAAATAGCTTTTAGGATGATCCCAATATATCATGTAGAGTTGAACAAGAAGGTGATTGAATTGGTGAGAAAAGGTGTAGTAAGGGAGAATATGAGTCTATTTGCAACTAATGAATTAATAAATTAAAATAAGGATGGGGCGTGGAGTATATGTGTTGATAGTAGATAGATAAAAAAGATCACCATAAACTATATATTTCCTATACCCTTCTTATATGGCATGATGGATGTACTTACAAGAGCTACATACTTTAGTAAGCTTGGTATATAGAGTGACTACTATGAAATTTGGATTCATTAAGGATATGATTTGAAGATGAAATTTAAGACCAATTTTGTTTATATGAGTGGATTTTGATGTCATTTGTAATGTACAATGCACCCAACATGTTTGTGAGGATAATGAAAAATAAATCAAAAGATTATATTGGTAAGTTTGTAGTATTATTTTTAAATATTCATTAAGAATAAAGAATAATACTTAAGGAATTTAAGAATGATACTAGAAATATTGAAGAAGAAATAACCCTATAAATTTTTAAAAGTACATATTTATGTAGAAGAGATTTATGTTTTTATGATTTGTCATTTTAGAAGATGAGATAAAAATGGATGAAGATAAGATATAGATAATAGTTAAAATGACTACTCCATGAAGTATAATAGAGGTGAACATTTTCCATGATTTAGATACTTTTTACATAAATTTCATTGTGAATTTTAGTAACACTTATACACCAATAATATATTACACACGAGAAAAATAATTTGTGTGGACAATGACAACAACAAAAAGTTTCCAATTGCTAAAGAAGAATGTGATAAAGGGTTTGTCTTAGGATTTACATATTTAGAAAGGTGTTTGAGGTAGACTATAATGCCTCAAATGTATGCATTGGTGCATATTTAGTTAAGAAGGGAGGTTGATAGAATATTAAAAAGATAAATTTAATGAGTAAATGAAGAAATATTATACTTATGGTGTTTAATTTTATGTCATTATATAAGCATTGATGCATTATTTAGTGCCTAAGAAATTTATTACATTTACAAACCATCAGATATTAAGGTATGTGAACGCCCATAATAATTATATAGTAGACATATAAAGTGGGTAAAGTTTTTATAAGGGTGTACTTCTAAACCATAAGTTAGGAAAGCATAATCAAATAGTTGATGCCTTTAATACACTTATAACATTATTAACCACTATAGTGAGTGAAATAGTTATATTTGAGACTATTAAGAACTTGTATGATTCTGATTTATATTATAGAAATGTTTTATAATAATGTAATAACCCATTATTATGTGGGAAAATTTATATTCATAATTATTATCTCATGCAAGATGGTTATATTTTAAATGAAAATCAACTATATATTCTAGTTAGGTCTATGAGAGAAACTATCATGAGATAAATTCATAGTGGTGGTTTGGGGGGCCATTTTGGTAGAAATAATACCATAGCTTTGGTGGAAGAGAATTATTTTTGGTTGAATATTAATTGATATATAGAAAGGTATGTATCAATATGTCAGATATGCCAAGTGGATAAAGGTAATGCACAAAACATAAGGCTCTAAATTCCATTGCCAATGCTAAAAGGAATGTGGAAAATTTTAAGAATAAATTTGTTTTAGGGGATACCAAACATGTAATGAGGTAATAATTCATTTTTTTTTGGTTTTTGTTATTGTTGTAAATAGGTTCCTAAGATTTTTTATTTTAATGCATGCAATAAAACTAGTGATGACACTAGAGTAATAGATTTGTAATTAAAATATGTTGATAGATTGCTTGGTATTCCAAAATCCATCACCTCACATAGGGATATTAAAAAATTAAATTATTTTTGGATAATCCTATAAATAAGCTATAAAATAAATTAAAAATTACTAGTACATACCACCCATAAATAGAAGGGAAGTAAAAGATAAAAAATATGAGTTTTGTGTTCCTATTAAGATGCATTATTGGAGAGAATATCAAGAAATAGGATATGGCATTACCACACTCTATGTTTACATATAATAGTTTAGTGAATAGGTTTAAAATTATGTTAACATTTTAATTTTTTTATGGTAGAAATATAAAGGGCATTTTATAGTTGGTGTAGTTACCAATTTTAGAGTAGGTAATTGATGATGCAAAGACATTTGTAGAGCAGATACAATAGATGCAATGAGAAGTAAAGAGGAAGCATAAAAAATCAATTACAAGTATAAGGTAGTAGTAATGTAACCAAGAGGCCCAAGGTGTTTAATGAAGGAGAATTAGTGATGTAGTATCTAAGAAAGGAAATATTCCCCAAAGAAGGTATAAATAATTGAAGTACAAGAAGATTGGCCTATGAAATATTGTGAAGAAGATAAATGATACTTCTTATAAGGTGAGCCTACCATAAAGTTTTAATATTTATCCAATGTTTGATGTCTCTCATTTATATGCATTTCATGGAGAGAATAATAATAATAATAATAATAATAATAATAATAATAATAATAATAATAATAATAATAATAATAATAATAATAATAATAGAACTGGAAGAAATAGGTGCCAAGGAAGAAGAAAGATAAGATAACACCATTTTTGGACAAAAAACCAATGCATTCTAGGAAGGATAGTTAAATAAGGTATTTAGTAAAGTGGGAAGGATAATAGAATGAGGATAACACCTAGATATTATAATTGGAATTAAATAATCTATAAGGGATAAATAGTAGGATTTTGATCATAGTAACTCATACAAGCTGAGTTATTTTATCCAAAGGAGGATGATGCAAAAGCATATCTTGTGAAAGACTTAAATTTTGACATAAGACTCCATTTGATCCCCTTTTATTAAATAAATATATTTAAGATATTCATGTATCTATTAGTGTGCTAGCCACTTAGTGTTATTTTAAAAAAAAAATCAAGCCCAAACATGATGATCTAAAGGCTAAAAATTACATGTTACTTTTTTAAATTTTCATAGGACTTTATGTGTTTAGTTTTTATAAATATTGGATGTGAAATTATAGTTTCATGTCACCCCTATAAATTTTTATATATGTATAAGAATAATGGACAATCGGTAGACCCATTCAATCCCATAAGAAAAAATTAATGAAAATAATAGGTTTAAAAAACTACTAAAAATATGAAGTTTAATTAACTCTAAGATTAAATTTTAATATAATATCATGTTATTAGTGAGTTAAAAATTTATCATCAAGCTATACATGAATAAATAATCTCTCTATATTATTAGAATAACAATAAAAAATATTGTTCTCTTTTTTAATTTAAATATAAATTCTAATTATTTTAGTAAGTTATGGGCACATTTACCCATCATATACCTAAACTAAATTATACAAACATTATTCCTACAAATGATGATAATTATTACACATTTCACAATCATTTGTTTGATACATAAAGTGATACATTCATTTTTTTATTTATATTCTAGTATTGATAGCATCATAGGGTAACCTTTCTAACACACATTTGCACTTCATCATTACATATTTCAACATTTGTATTGTACCATAGTATTGTTAATAGATTTTATTCTTAAATGTGTTGTGACTTATATGTGCCATCCTCCTAGTGCTTAATTTATGTAAAATTATAAAATTTAAAAAATAATTCATAAAAGACATTATCTTTATCTTAGACATTCACACATGTAACTATGAAAAAAAAACCCTGGACTGATAGTGTGGGAGATAATAAATAGAGGGAATTTATCTATTCTATTATATAAAAACACTTGACCATTATCATAATGGAATATTGTGTGGATAATAAACAAAATTTCACACTTGATTCTCATAGTATACCTTGACTTGGTATATATGCTTATGGTTACATTATCACCTCGATCATACGGAGGACATTGATTCTTCATTAAATAGTTACATCATAAAATAATTTTAAGTGACCACATTTTATATATAGAGTTACCTTTACATATATCATGTTTCTCACTGATTAATTATCATTTAATAGATACATCATTATATCATTATAAGCAACCACATTTTATATGTAGAGCTACCTTTACGTGTATCATGTTTCTTATCGATTAATTATATAAGGTATATGCATATTAATTATGTAAATGAACATATTCATGCTATTTTAATATAATCATCATCATCCTCAAATATATGACTATGATTTATGCCTCTTCTTGAGCATGATAGTATTCTTATATTTAAATAGAGTTTACATGGCACTTTTGTTTTATTTTCATTAACATTATTATATCCACTTGTTTTGTGTTCCTGATATGTTTCATCAGCCTTGATAATTTAAATGTTTATCCCCTTATTAACACTTAAATTGGTATTATCAATGATGATAACATAATTATAGGGAAATTATGCCATAACATGCATTGAGTTTTGAGGGAAGACATAGGTGTTTATAATCCTCCTCATCTCATTTTTATAGTTGGTGATTGTTACTCCTTTTCTTTCTTATATATCCCCATGATTTATTATTTTAGTTATATTTTATTCTACATATAAATCTAAAAAATAAAAACATGGTTTCACATAATAAAATACATTTTCCTATTGGGAAATCATACCCAAGTATAGCATATATTGACTACACACACACACACACACACACACACACACACACACACACACACACACACACACACACACACACACACACACACACACACACACACGCGCGCGCGCGCGTGCACACACACACACACACACACACACACACACACACGCACACACACACACGCACACGCACGCACACACACACACACACACACACACACACACACACACACACACACACACACACACACACACACACACACACACACACACACCCCATTAGGCCTTTGGGAATTTCATACCATCATGTGTTTCTCATTAACATATTATGAGTTTATTTGAGAAGGACTTTATCATAATTTTATAATGGGGGCTACCACATTTTCATCCTACACATTTTACTAATTATGCATTTATCACATTAGAAAGAAATATTACTTTCATGCCTTACCTTGTTAAAGTAATGAGGGCTTTCACTCCTTAGTATCAAGTACATATTGACATTACTTAATAATCATACACATTATTTAGCTAACTATATCTTCCACATTGGTGTGCATGATGCATATATGATTATGGGGGAATTATGATTTACACATTGTATTTACATATTGCTTATAATTGCTATATTCACATAACATTTTTTTCTAATATTACATAGATATTGATACTCAATAAAATATTCATGAAATTTATCACACTATTATTATCATGTTTGATACTTACATAGAACATATATTTACCATTTAAGGGCAAAAACATATCAATGTTTGAAAAATTTTAAAAAATAAAAAATATTTAAAAAGACTAAAATTTAAAAACATTAAAAACTATGAAATTTTTCTAAAACATTAATTTATAAATGTTACATGTTTACATATGTTAGGAGTTTTAGTTTTCCATGGTTAATACATATTATTTTCATAGCATTGTCTTAAGTGAGTGCTATGAAAATTCATATGTTACATGACATTATATTTCAAACTATGCACCCACATTTGGGAGGAGAAATTTTATAAGCAATATGTCATAGTTTGGGGGAATTTTAATTTAATGAATTATTGCATGGTGATATCTATCCTTACTTTTCCTTCATATTATTAGATATATTACATTGATTACTACATCTACTACTAGTATCCGTTTCTAATATCAAATGGATATTCTACATTATTACTATTACATTGTTATATTGAGTGATTTTTCATGAATGCTTACTTATGTATACATGTGATTTATTTTTTTGCATCCTTTTTCACATAGGATACTCTTTGCATCATGTCATGTGGGATTTAAATCTTGGAATGTCTTGTCACTAACTTAGATGTGGTCCTAATTTGACTACACTCTATTAATATACTATGATTGTGCCATGATTTTGTATCATGTATATAAATCTATATTATGATATGATTTTGTGATGATTATGTTTCCAAGGTTTTTTACATGCATATATAGGGGCATGTTACTTGTGTGTTATCATTGCTTTACCTAGCCTAGCTAGGGTCGTGCTTGTGACATTTATGAGCATAATTCTCTCTTTTAATTTTCCAAATGAGGCATCATACCTTTAATGTTTTTATTGATAAGATACTATCTCTCATATTCTATATTTCACTTTACATGATTCTATGTGGCATGGATACATACAAAATTCAACTTCCAAATATGTAAAACTTTTCAAAATATTATTATTGTGGAGAAAAAATAAATTTAATATATTTATAAGATCATAACATAATTTTGATGATTTATTTCTCCTAACATATGATCTATGCAAAATTTTAAAAGGATGGAATATTTTAAAATTTAAATGTTTCTAGGAGTATAACACACTTTAGCTAATTTATTTTTCCTAAAATATGATGAATTTAACCATTTATTATGAGATGAGTGATAAAAACACAATTTATTCACCCTTCATATAAAAAGTGTGGAATATATCATGGAATTTTAAAAATAAAAATCTTCAAAGTGGTAATTATATCTAATTGATGGATGAAGAGGTATATTAGGTTTCTGAAGACTCCTATAGAAGTGTTGGTTATGTTTCAACACCTATCAAAATTATTGAGAGTGTAGAATTTGGGGTGATACTAAGCATGTGTATTCATTCCTATTGTATATTTTCACATTCAAATAAAATTAAAAAAAAAATCAAAAAATTAAAAAATGTATCATGGGAATTTGAATACCTACACCATTTTACATTTGTTTTAGGTATATTATTTATATGGTGGAAATGGAAGCTTAACTCAAGTGTGATTCTAAATCCATTAATCCTTCCTTAGGTAAGAAAATGTGTGTTTAAAATTAAGTTAAATTTATAATTTTATTCACACGTGTAGAAATTATTTTATATATTATATAACACCTCAGTATTGTACACTTAAAAAACTTAGACCTTGGTTATTAGTCTTAGTTCTAAACCTTTCCTGATTTCATAAGTCTCACATCTACTATATATTATGCCCATTTACATATATCTATTAGTTTAAGCAATCTTATGTTGATGACATAGACCTTATCTCTTGCCTATAATGCTTAAAATGTACTTATCTTTCATAACTTCAAGTTTTGAGTCTATACTTATTTTCTTGCTCCCTAGACACTAACATATAGGACAAAAATTAGCATCGACATTAGCATCCTAACCTAATGTAAGTGTCATATTCCTAAAGTCATCTAATTTACAAATGAACAAAATCTTAATGGTTAGCCTAAGTGATTTAATGTGACTTGTTACTCCAAAGGGATTGATATATATACAATGTCAACCCTCATTCATTCCTCACCTAACAACACAAGAAAAATAATAAGTATTCTTATCAAAGAGCATTAAATTAAAAAAATCTTCCCTATTTACATATCATTCATAGGTAAAACACATATATGAGTCTAAATCACTAAAGGAGTATCCCAAAATCTTGATTTTCTAAGCTAAAAGCTAGGTCACTATTATCCTTGCTTTCCATATATTGAATGATTCAAACACAAGCCAACATGTAGGGGAGAACTTCATGAGTCTGAGGCCCTATTTTGGAGTATTGGCTATGTCAGTAGTAACCAATAATAATGGGGTATTTAGGGTCAGATCAACACCATGTTCCCACTAACCCATTTCCCCCCAAGGTCACTATGAAGATGGAGAACTAGGGTTTTTATATTTCACAAGGAATGATAATCAATGCCACAAATTTGAATTCACTAGAGCAAAGGTGAAAAAAAACCTAGAAGCATCCAAGTGGTCACATCCTTTTTTATTATGTATTCTACATAGGACACTTATGTTGAACCCAAATAATAACATCAACATAACCATCCCATACTATTAGGTTGTCGAGTTAAAAGCTTCACCAAGATGCAAATAGGAGGAGGTTGCTCAGTGTTACAACAACTGACATCGATAACACAACTAATGTCAGTCATATCCAGTTACAGAGCAACCAACATCGGTCAGGAGTCAGCCAATGTCGGTCACCTTTAGACAGACAGGGACCGACGTCGGTCTCCTGTGCATTCCAGAACTGGTTTTTGATGAATAGTTAGTTTGTTGAATGGGTTGTTTGCATGTAAAGACTAATTTTAGTCTTGATCTGTAGATCTAATTATTGCAATTAGATGTCTAATTATTGTTTTCATGAGATCTATATAATAGACTCATGGGCTGTATTGTAAAGTGTGCTAGATAGAGAAAGCAAGGTTGGCTCCTCATAGTGCCACAGTGCCAAGTGTGTATAATCAGGTAGATCTATGGGATAACAAGATTTGGTAGAGATCCACATGGGTGTTGGTATGGAAAATCATAAGGACTTGGTGAGGCAAGGACAAGGGTTCTTCTAAGTAAGTAAGATTAGTTGTGTTTCAGGTTGTGCAAAGGAGATCTACTTGGAGTGTGTTGTGTACTCAATTGAGTATGTGTGTATACTCGGTTAGTACTGGCAGTAGTGATACTGACTGGTTGGAGGTGAACAACTCTATGTTTGAGTTTTTTTTTGTGACCGTGATTGAGAGAGAGAACTCTTGAAGAGATTTACTATTTTTGCCCTTGAGGTGTGTGAGCCCTAGAGAAGTGTGAAGAAGATTGTGGCATCTTATTTCTTTGTATTTCCTTCTGGAAAGAGTATTAATACAATTGGGTATTGTCTCTCATATTCTGTCTTATTTCTAAATTTCTATATTACTTATTACTTCTGGTTAAATTCCGTATTTAGTTGCTTATACAAAGGTAATCAATTATGCTCTTTATGAGCTGGGGATCCTGACACATACTAACATTAATGTCTTTAGCTCCAAAAATTTTAGATCCAAAATTTGATGATTATTTCACAATCTCATTTTAGCTTGGTTTTTGCTTGTTCTAGATCTAGAATTGCATTAAAATTAGAACAAGATAAGTACATTACTTATTTGTCATTTTCTTATCTAGAAAAATTTTACTTTCCATATTTTGACTATACTCATCATAATAAATTTAATTTATATTTATATTTAAGTTTAACATTTAATTGGATTGCTATAGATCTAATTATCACCCTTGTGCCATTTCATTTATATATACCTCTTTACTCAAATATAGGGTTAATGATAAGATCAACTAGATCATTTTAGGGTTAAACATTTGGTGAACCTGATCTTTTAACACCAAACCTTAGGTCACTTAGTGTTTACTATTATTTTTTATTGGTGATTCCTGATTGTCATAAAATATGTGTGACATGGATGCATATATTACCCATTTTAGATTACAATATGTCAGACTTATTATGTTTTGCTACATTAATTGCCTTGTCATATCTTATAAGCAAATTGGTACCAATAATGAGAGGGTTTTAAAGTGAAAACAACACTTAATATTTCTTAAAAATTCACTAGGAAATCTTATAAAGCCAATAAATAGTCACCAACATGCATTCTCTCATCCATTTGTCCTACCTAGGTCTTATTCAAATGACCACTACCATTCTATACCCATTATTTTCCCACTATTTATATTTAATTCCATGGTCCATGTTGTTACTACTCAAAGAGGTAAAATGTCTCCACCCACTCTAAAACCTGTTAATATATAAATTGTGCCACCTAAACATAAGCTTGTAATAATATTTAAGGGATATGGAATTATTGACTAATTGAGTAATACACATGTTAAAATTTCAATCCTTGAGATCCTAAATCAATCTATTGTTTATAGGATATTTACAAGGCATTGAATGAGACACAAGTTCTAATTAATATTGAATTTGATTATTTTGAGGATATCCTAAAAGATATCAAGAAAAATTTCAAACTCATTGCCTTTGATCCAATATATTTACCATCTAAAGATACTATTGACCAAAATTTTCCTTTTTTCATATAAGTAACCACACAAAATAAAGGAATAAAAAGGGTACTTATTGATAATTGATCAAGAATAAAAATTTATAGCATAAAATTTATAACTAACGTGGGTATAAGAACCAATCTTACTCAAAAAAAAATTATGCACATAAAAGGGTTTAATAATTCACATAACCCTTTGATTGGTCAAATCACATTAGATGTAACATTAGGAAACAAAACCATTTCCAATAATTTTTATGTCATGTCTAAATCATTATATTATAATTTAATTTTGGGTAGACCTTGGATACATGCAATGGAATCCATCTCATTGAAACTTCATTAATGTATCAATTTTATACATGATAGGACCTTATTATCCATTCTTATCGATGACAAGCCCTTTAAATTTTACAAAATGATACATTCCAAAATTAAGGGCATTCCTATAGTAGTACCACCTCAAAAATGCATCTCTCTTGAGAATATGCACACGTATGAAATAGATGAATCCTTTGTCTCCAAATAAAAATAATACACAACATCTTGAAGTTAATATAAATGTACACAAATATAAATAATGTTTTATTCTTTTTGGGAATTATGTGTTTAATTCCTAAGAAAATAAAGGTCTAAGTAAATGTAAATAAGTAATTAATTTGTCTTAATTAGCCTACTAATTTGTGTAAATAGATATGTATATTACCTTTTCTAAAAATAGTAAGAAGTATGAATAAATTAAAGTTAGTTTATTCTAAGCTGAAACAAATGATGTAGGATTTAGAAATTGCTATGCAGGGATAGTAAATTATCATAAATAGGACCTAGAAGTATATTTTTGGATTGGATAGGAGTGCCAAACTTAGGACACCCTAATAATTGGTGTTGTAGTCCACTTTCAGTGCTATTGTCTACTTTTGGTACTATTTTCCTAGTAGTTTAGCTTTTTTGGGTTCTGCTTGGTAGGATTGTGACACCTTGGTAGTGAAATATTGACGCCTAAGTTTGAGTAAAGCTCATTGTGTGTTTGATTCAATCTTCAAAACCCTTAGGAGCTCTTGCTGCTTGAATTGAGTATCAAAATTGGGAAATAAAGGAGGGTTTAGTGTGTAAAGGATACACTAGATGCACTTCACACCCCATGTGTGGGCATGCTTTACATACTAATACTTTGAAGAGGGATCAAGCTAATGTAGTTCTCTAATTTGAAGTGCTTGGTAAAATTATGTGATGTATGCAACTATGATGAAAAAATAGAATGTAATTTGGATGACTAGGGATAGGTATGAGTGATTGAATAGGCTTGAATTAGTTTTGGAAGGATGTATGCAAAGAATAGGGAAGAGTGATTGAGTGCACTTATATTCTTGCTTCTTTCCTATGAATGAGTGCCGACCCTTATAAATGGACATTGAATGGAATTTTATAGGGAAATTTATGATCATGGGTTAGATGAGTTTGCATTAGGTTGATAGGGGAAAATATAAGGATTTGGGAAAATTTGATCATTTGAGGCTAAAGTGAACTTAGAAAATATCACTAGAAATGGGACACCCCTGAGTTCTAGTGCTCTTGTCCAAATTCAGTGCTTTTATATTAGGAGGATGAGACCTAGGGGGATAGATTTGGGTTTGAGAGGGATACCTAGGTCTCAAAAAGATAAGTTTGGGAAGCTATGGGTGAGTGGGAATTAATGAAAGTCTATTTGAGAAGGGTTGAGTGAGCAAGAAAGAGGACCTATAGGTTGGGTGCTATTAGCCATGACTAAGTCATCCAATTTTTCATTTTATATGATTAAATTTTCTCCACCCTTTATTCTAGTAATGCAACAAAGTAAAATACTAGGATAATGGAAAAATAGAAAGCATACCTAAACTTACTTGTAAGGGAAAAGCTCGTGAAGTTATGTGATGCTAGATGTGCGTAGAGAGAGCATGTTGTGATGTGTGAATCTAAAAATAGAAAAATGAAGTAGATTATTTCTTACTAGATATGCTATATCTAAAATAAGAATTTACAAAATTTGAGTAAAGGAAGAGAGAGGAATGAATACACCTCATTGGGTATGTGAACTAATAAAAAACCTATTATGATGCTAGATTGTGTTGAGTATATGATGAATCAAGAGTAATATCATGAACGGAGTTGAGTGCTCAATTCCTCAAAATGTGGCTCAAGAATGCAAAGGCTATCCCTTTGGCTCTATCATCACCAACTAAGTGAAGTTATCAAATTATGCATGTGTTAATCGATGTCTAGAATATGTGTCCAATCCCTTTGAATAGGTGGCTCACGAATACAAAGGCTAGCCCTTTAGCTCCATCATTGCCTCATGAAGTGAAGCTATGAAGTGATACTAGTATAGAATAGATGTCATATGAGAAGGCTCATGGAGCCCATGAATATGATGTAAATCTGACACTATGGCATGGATAGCTGAATGTGTGTTAAAAACTAGGTCACTCTTGGCCATTTTGAAAGATGGAGATTAAACTTGTATAAAATCCACTCCAAAATTGATGTACTAGGCTTATATAAAATCCAAATTGAGAAATTAGGTACTTAAAAAGATAAAATTATATAAAAGTTTAACTTGAATGTGATGTCAACCACCTATAGATGGAGTAAGGCATGCAACTACTAAGAATGCCTAAAATAAACTAAACTTAGAAACAAAAGAAGATCAATGTGCCACACACACTGCCCCCAATCACTAATGTTTGTAATATGGATTATGATATGGAAGTTATGCCAATTTCTTAATCTACACTAAAAGTGAGAACCATCATGCTACACATGATAAACCCCTATATCTAAGAAAACTCTACTAAAACTACTAAATCTAAAGGATTTGGAAGTGAAAAAACTATCCCTAAATTAATCTTTTTCCATATTTATAGAAACCTTGAGTGTTTTTCTTCCTAAATAGGAGCACAAAACTATGGACACCCCTATTTTTGGTGATACTATCCATTTTTGGCATTATTTTTTGGTATGAAAACTGACTACTGATATAAGATTATTCCTATTTTTCTACTTTGATCTGATCAGTTTGATCTCTAGATTCTATGCTGACTATTTTGAATGTTGATATTTCAATTACTAAGAGGTTTTATCTTTGTGACAAATCCCCTATTTGATGTCCCCTCTTCTAAGGGTAGGAATGATAAACTTGTAATGACTGCCCTCAAAAGAAAAGAGTCCTACAAGTGTGTTAATCTGAATATATATATATATATATATATATATGATATAACATTTGATATTTGATAATGTGTTTCAAGATATATAAAATGTTTGTACTAAGATATTATTAGATTAATAGGGGTATGCCTAGATAGATATAATAATGTGAAAGCATGTGAAAAGTAATGAACCAAAACTAAAAATGTTAATTGTTGTTGGAGGGATAGAGCATGATGTCCATCATGGCATCCAAGAAATAAAATAAAATGCATGATATGGATCATGGCATTGCACAAATTTGATAAGCAACAAGTAAACAAGTAAAAAGCAAGAATCAAGAGTAAAAAACACACTAGATGGGCCATGCAAACAAGGGACATGGGCACATGTCACTCAAACTAGAAATAAGCATGTAAGGCATTTTCAAATTCTACATACAACTATAAGTGAAATAAAAAAATATAGCACATAGGCCACATGCACATAAAGTAGTACAAACAAAGGGAATTGGAAAATGTTCTAAGGCACACACATGAAAAAGAAGCAAATGACATTGGAAAATGTCCTAAGGCATAAGCAGGAGACAAGCTGGAATTAAAAATGTAATCACATAAGCTACACTAAGCAAGCATAGAAATCATGTAATAACTAGAAAGATACAAGTACATCTAACTAAGAAAAACAAATGTGAGAGTATAAAAAACACGTGTAGTACAAGACTAGGTATATGCTAATAAATACACAAGTGCTAGATACAAGTGAGATGTCAATATAGTATTCTATGTAAGCTATAAGGAATGTGCATCAGTATGATAACTTAGAGTGTGTAGTGTAGGAATGACATAACCTATATGGTGTAGTCATGTAGAAGATGCCCCCAATGGGTGTGTATATAGATGTATGTCTCAAATTTAGAAGTAGGAATGCCCCCTCAATGGGTAGAATGAAGAAATCAAGTAGCTAGATATCACTTCACACACTCAAAGAAGATCAAGTGAAGCATGGTAATGTAGATAAACCGACATATAATAGCGTGAAACAACAAATGTAAGTCCTATCATGATAGTATTAATGTAAACATGGATGATGCATATAATCAAAAAAATGTTTTTGGTGTTTTTGATATATTTGAATGTTTTTGAAGTGTTATATTGTTTTTGTATTTTTGAAAATATTTGAACTATGTATAATTAAGTAGAAGATAATATGTACAACCAATGCTAAAAAGAAATGATACTAACCAATGAGTTTCAAATGAGACCCCCTGTCATGGTGTCCTGTATCAAATAAGGGGATCATGCATTATTGTGAATCACAATTGAATGGTTGAGGATATGACTTTGTATATTTGGATTCATCATCAGTATCTTGAAAATCATAATAACTTATATTGTTCCAATCATCATTAGAATCTTGATTTTGAACCAATGGAATGCTAGTGTTGACTGTTATTGTATCTAAATATTTTCCTTTGATAAATTATGTCTGTGAATGATTTGCCAAACCTTGGTGACAAACATTATCATCTACTAGAATAGTAGTGATGACTTAAGCATGCTTGCCCAACCCTTGACTATGATAATCAAACTGTTGTATATATCTTTGACCAAACCCATACTACTTTGAAAGTTGAGCCTCATTTTGGAGAGGTAGATTTGCATCTTTTTTATGCTTGACCTATGCTTGTGGTACTGTTTGTTGCTCTAATTTTTCTTGTTTATCATTTTTCTATTTTGAGTTCTGCTTTGGTAACCACTTTTGTACTATTTCTAAATTTGACCCTTTATGAAAGTGTTTCTATGTTGTTGTGGATTTCTTGACTGATTTACCTTGTATAAGGTCCTCATTAACAATTATCTACTATATATGCTTTTTCAATTTCAACATGTATTTGTGTGATGCTCATGCATTTTATGATATGCATAATACTATCTATATCTTCTCACTAGATGTAGAGGAGGTAGTTTGATCAAGTTAGATTTAATCATTTCCCTTCATATCTCACTTGAACTCTTCTTTTATCTTTGAATGATTTATAAATCACTAGTTTTAGAGTTCATTTGTTGTGATTTTTTGTTTTGATATGTAACATTGCTTACAACCAATTGACTAGGTGAAGGTGCATATACATGATTGACACTAGGGTATATTTGAAGATTTTGTATCGTAATCTGATTTTCTAATGTTGTGATCTTTTCATGTGATAGTTGATTCTACATTTGTAAATCTGAAATTATGTTTCTCATACTGGCGATTTGATCATTTAGAGTCTCACAATTGTAAACCTTAGTTGCTTCTAATTGAACATGTAAACACATATGTTGAAGAGGTTTTACAAAAAACTATAGGCTAAATGTATGCATTAAGAATAATAGTAGAGGATACTTCACCTTTTGAAGAGGTGATAGCATGGACCTAGTTAGAGGGAAAGTAGATATCACCCTCTTGAGGGAAAGGAGGAGAAGGGATTTCTTTCCTCTGAATAAGATATGTCATTGAAACAAGAGCAGCCAAAGAGGCATATACATCTAGGTATAAACTATGCATATAGGATAAAATAAATATATGTAGAGTTATAAATTGTATAGCAATATGATTATAAAGAACATTCCACATGAAAGATAGAAAACAAGGGATATAAAGCATGAATTTGTGCATGTATGCATAAAAAACTATGACATGTGCTATGACATTTCTAATGTGTTTAGTGTGATAAACTTGTATATTTTTCCCTATGACATATATAGAGTAAAGGGTAGAGAGCATGGGTTTGTGAAATAATGTGAAGATATATTTTACATGTATTATACCATTGTTAATGTGTTTAACATGATAAGATTGAAATTTTTTCCATATGAGAGATAAAGAATATGCAAAAGAAATATTGAAATCTTGTGCAAGTTTAGCAATGAATTTTGTACTACCATCCCTTATTATGAAGCATAAGCATGAAATTAAAAGGATGAAGCTTTGTACGAACATATGATAGACTTAATCATTCATGTACATGATAGGGCCCATTATGGTTTCCTTGTTATTGGCAAGAAATGTAAGAAAAGTTTGTAAATAAATGAGCATATTTTTGCAATTTGACTATGGATGTAAGGTGATACCTAAAGAAGCCAAATAGGAGATATTATATGCAACTAGGGATTTTTTTATAAATATTTGTGCAAAATGCTATGAATTTTTGTAATTTGTATTGAATTTCTAAGGTAAGTATGCAAGATAAAATTTAGAAATTTATGGGACAGTGCTTGATTTAATAGGACCTAGTAGATGTAACTAGGGTTTAATTTTTTTTTCAAAATTAGTATAATATATATATATATATATATATATATATATATATATATATATTTTTAATTTGCATAATTTAGCTTGAAAAATTTAGGAAAAATCTGAAAATATTTCTAAAATTAGCATTATATTTTTCCTAGTGGTTTGAAAGCATTTGTATGCAAATAGGACCTAATATGTGAAAACTAGGGTTTGAGTTAATTTATTGAAAATATTTCAATTAATTTATAGTTTTTTAATTTTTAAATTCATGAAAAATCAAAAAAATATTGTAAAAAATTAGAAATAATTAGCCCTAGGGTTTCTAGGGTTTTGTGCAAAAATTTGAAGTAAGTCGGGTTCACCAAATGTTTTATTCTTTTTAGAAATTATGTGTTTA
Source organism: Torreya grandis (assembly GCA_037957365.1). NCBI lineage: Eukaryota > Viridiplantae > Streptophyta > Pinopsida > Cupressales > Taxaceae > Torreya > Torreya grandis. Next base: position 1,572,739 of record JARHVA010003489.1, read on the forward strand.
ATTCTTAAGCAAATAAAGGTATAAGTAAATTAAAATTAATAATTAATGTGTCTTAATTATCCTATTGATTTGTGTAAATAGATATGTATTTTACCTTTTTTTAAAATAGTAAGAAGTGTGAAGAAATCAAACTTAGCTTATTTTGGGCTGAAATGAATGATGCAAGATCTAAAAATTGTTGTGTAAGGATGTTAGACTATCATAAATAGGACCCATAAATCTATTTCTAGATTGGATAAGAGTGCCAAACTTAGGCCACAATACTATTTAACACTATAGTCCACTTTTGACACTATTATTCACTTTTGATGTTATTATCTTAGTAGTCTAGCTTTTTTGGGTTTTGCTTGGTAGGCCAGTGACACCTTGGTAGTGAAATATTGAATCCTGGGTTTTTGTAGAGATTTTTATGTGTCTAATTTGATATCTAAAATCTTGAGGATATCCTAGTGCTTGAACTTGAGTAGAAAACTTGGGAAAGAGAGGAGGGGTTAGTGTGTAAAGGATATGCTAGATGCACTTCACACCCTGTGTGTGGGCACGCTGCCTACATACCAATGCTCTGAAGAGGGATCAAGATAATGTAGTTCTCCCATTTAAATTTCTTGGTGCAATTATGTGATGTATGAAACTATGATGTGAAACTATAATTTACTTTGGATGACTAGGGATTGGTATGAGTGCTTGAATAGGCTTGAATTAGTTTTAGAACGTTGTATGTAGAGAATAGGGAAGAGTGCTTGAGTGTACTTGCTTGTATTTTTTTTTTTTTTTGTGAATGAGTGTCAAACCTTATAAATGGACATTAAATGTAATTTTATAGGGAAACTAATGATCATGGGTTAGATGAGCTTGCATTAGGATGACGTGGGAAATGATAAGGATTTGGTAAAATATGACCATTTGAGGCTAAAGTGAACTTGGACAATAACACCAAAAATGGGACACCCTTGAGTTCTAGTGATCCTATCCAAATTGGGTGCTATTGTCTTAAGAGGATGAGACCTAGGGGGATGGATCTAGGTTTGAGATGGCTATCTAGGTCACAAAAAGATAAATTTGAGAAGCTATGGGTGGCTGGGAATTAGTGAAAGTCTGGTTGAGAAGAGTTGAGTCAGAAAGAAAGAGGACCTATAGGTTGGGTGATATTAGACATGCCTAAGTCATCCAATTTTTCATTTTATATGATTAAAAATAACCATTACCAAAAAATTTATTACAAACAAAAGAGTCCCCATCATTTAAACTTCTTTTGTTGGTCAATATTGAGTAAAAATATGGTAGATGATAAAATGTGAAATTTATGATAATGATGATGATACAAATTATGATATGATAGATGATAAAATGTGAAATTTAAAATTTGATCCACTACATTAATTGTTATATAATCTATTCAAACATATACTAAACCCACTTGCATAAAATATAGCGCTAAATCCTGATAGGGGCAAAACAAAACTAACAGATGAGCATGTAAATACTTTTATTCTATTCATACCTTTTAGTTAAAATCATTGAGTCAACTTTAATAGGTCCAAATGCAAATACATCATGTGAATAATGTGGAGTCTTCTAAAAAGGCTTTACCTATGTGTTACAAATCACAATGGAACAAGATACCACTGATACTATATTATCTTTGTTACTTGAACATAGAATGATTTCTTTACCTTCTACCAAACATAGATTAGGTAGTAGACTACTACATACAAAGGGAATACCATATTGTAACTACCATTAGATCATTGTCCATACTACCAATCAATGTGTGGCATTGAAAAATCTAATCTAGAAATATAAGAGAAAAGGATGCATATTCAATGTGTCCACAATAGAAAAAATAAAAACACTTAAAATATTTCAAAAGATAAATACACCTCCAAGTCATAAAAGTATGATGATTTAACAATTACTACTAATATTTATGGAGTATATTCCCACCATATCAGGTTAGATTAAAACAAGTGGGATAAAACTTACAGGACTATTTTTTGCATGATTGGGAACTACAAATGAACTAATATATTTCCCCTTGGGTCTTGAATATCAAGGATACATTCAATTACCATTACTTGTGGCCCATGTGTTAAAGCTTCAACTATATGCATATCAACACACAAACCACATTTAAACCTAAAGTTTAGATAAAATTGGTTAGTTAAGTGGAAAACTAAGCTAGATACTACAAACATGTTATAAATATTCATAATATGGGAACAAATATTTTCATACAACATGATGGACATAATTATTTGCCCACACCATTAGCCGTAGGTAAACCATTACACAAAAACATTGAAGTGATGACACTTAATCGATATAAAAAAGATTAAAATCCTTTTTATGTGGCCCTACGCATTTCAATGATGAGAACCTACTTGATTAAACCTATGTCAAAATTCCAAAAATACAAAAAAAAAAAACATTCAAAACTCCAAAAACATTTTTGGCATCTACATCTTCTATTAGCTCCTTGGGATCTATGTGTTAATTCCATGTTAATGGATGACATATTTATTTAATCCTACATGTACACATACGTATCAAAATTCTAATTGAGTGTGATATAGGCATATAAAGATACATTATCTATTCAAATTTTGGATGTTAGGCCTTCCCTCTACTCATGCCATGCAAACATTGGGGGCATCTACTTCTTTGATCTTGATACACATAGGTTATATGGTTCGATGATCATATTTCATTATCATGTTTAAGTTTACATATGTACTTTAACATACCTTTATCCATGATTATGTATTACATAAGGTACTTTATATTCTATACACATGACATTTGTTAATATGACATGTTTATGCTAGTTGTTTATTCTTTAATTTATACCCTTCTTTCAGTGTCTTGCCTTACTATTGTTTTATTTTTTCAAGAATTTGAATATGCTCCTTTATTTTTGGCACCCATGCCTATGTATGATTTCAATGAAATTTTTATATGTTATTATTTGTTATCTTGGTATTTTAATATGTCATGCTTAATTTTGTGGATATTTGACTAAGTCATGTCCCTTTGATTGTGTGGCATTTGAACATACCCCTTGTTTGCATTCTCCTTAGACCATTTTATTTTGAATTTATTTTGAGTGATCTTGTGTGTGTGTTTTTATGCTATTTAATCTTATACTATTACTATGTAGATGTTGTCATGATCCTTGTCATGCATCTTAGGCCTTCATGTGATCACATTGGTTATATGTGCTTTAATGATACATTTACCTAGACATGTTCATTTATATATGTTATATGGTTATATTCACAAGTTATAAAATTTTAATATCCTATTTAGGTGAGGAAAATACTAGGTCTTATCTTTCCCTCACCTTAAAGGGGGGTATATTAGTGGGGACATGTCATATAGGCATGTTCTCCACACTTGACACAGTTTAAGATTTAGTTGGGGCATGCTTTGGAAGAATGTTCTTGACATTCATTCAATATATGATACTTATATTAATTTTAGATTCAATGGGGGCATGCATATGGGCATGGATACAAATAATTCATATTTATTAGAATTAGTGGGGTCGTGATTTGGAAGCATGTTCTCCATTTTATAGTAGGTGCATGTTTGGTAAACATGTCCTCCACATTGGTACTTATATCAATTTTCATATTTCTTCATATATAGTGGGGGAATGATTTCAAGGCATGTTTTACACACCTAAACAATTTTCCAAATTGGCCAAAACACATAATTATATGATTTAGATTCACAATTGTGGTAAAATTCTATACATTGGTACTTTTATTATACATAATTTCAACATGAGATACATATAAGGTGCATATAATATGCAACATGTGCCTAATATTACAAAATCAAAATAAGTTTTAGATTCCAATTTTTTTTTATGGACTATCACCACATCACATATGTTTTCGTATTGATACCCTGTAGACTTTTACAGACTTTATTGAGCCAATCTATTGTAGTAGTTGGTTCAATTTTTAGTATGGTTGAGGTGATCAAATAAATAAATATTGCCAAGATTTAAGGTTGGTATTGATTGTATCATATATCCTGATCAAGTTATAAGTATCATTACATTACATGGTTGAGATAATATCAACTTTCAAGTGGTAACTCACTTTTGCTCTAAAGTTGGGGGCATGTACCTTCCAATATCTCTCTATCCTCCCTCTCTCTCTTTATTTCCTTGGATATATACACTTTATAGATTTATATATAATTATACTAATCTCAATTTCATATCCTTATAATGATATATGTTTTTCAAATCAACTTGCTAATAGGCATGGTAGTTACATCAACACACAAGTTTACTCATAAACCTTGCTCTTTCAATTTCAATCTATTTAAAGTAATATCAATTAAAAATTATATGAACTTATTATACACTATAACATGCTCTTAATTACAAGTCAGCCACCAACAAAACACTTGATTTGGGCACACACAAAGACAAGGTGTGCATACACACCCATGTACATATTCCTTTACTTTAAACTATAAATTTAATTATTTGATTAAAAGGGATGGAAATTTAGACACTATTTATGGATCATATATCACCTTAGTATTTTACACTTGGAAAACTCAAACCTTGGATGCTCTTCTCATTTATGGACCTTTCCCACTTCTACAAGTCTCACATCTACTCTATCTTGTGCCCCTTGGCCTATATATCTTGGTCCAACTAGTCTTATGTTGATGACATAGACCTTCTCTCTTACTTAGAATGCTTAAAATGTACTTATCTTTAATTTTGTAAGTTATGATCTTATACGTATTTCCTTACTCCCTAGAAACTAATGTCTGGGATAAACAGTAGTGTCTTGACCCGACGTAAGTGTGTAGTGCCCAGAAATCATCTAATTTGCAAATAAAATGTATCCTAATGGTCAAACTAAGTGATTTAATATGATTTATTACTCTAAAGATATTGATATAATTACAAGATCAACCCTAATTTATTACTCACCTAGAAACATGAGAATAATACCAAATATTATTACCAAAGAGAATTCAAAGATCATTTAATTTAACAAAGCTTCCCTATTTCCATACTAGTCAAATTTATATCACATCTATAGGTCCAAATTAATAAAATAAAAATCCAAGAGCATGATTTTCCAAGTTAAAAGATAGGTCATTATTGTACTTGATTGCCACATATTTCATAATTCACACACAAGGCAACACATATGGGAGAACTACATGAGTTTGAGGCCCTATTATGGAATATTAGATATATAAGTAGTGCCCACTTATAATCGGGTCTTTGGGGTTAGCTTAACACTATGTGCCCACTAACGCATTTTCTCCCAATGTCACTATGAATATGGATAACTAAGGTTTTGTCATTTTACAAAGAATGAAAGTCCATGACCCATGTTTGAATTCACTAGAGTCAAGATGAAGACAAAACCATAAAGATATAGGTGGTTACATAACTTTTTAGTAAGTATTCCATATAGGACACTTGCATCGCACCCAAACAATAACATCAATGCAATCATCCCAATCCAATATTAGTGTCTAGAATGCCATAAGTGCCAAATATAGAGTCTAATGACTATTTAGAACTCTCTTCCAACCTATTTTCTACTTGTTATAGATCCATAACTACATTAAAACCAAAAAAAGCTAAGTACATTACTTATTTATCATTTCCATATCTAGTATAGTTGTACTTTCATTATTTAGACTATACTGAACATAATAAATTTAATGTATGCTCATATATGAGTTTAGCATTTAATTGGCCTACTATAAATCTGATTATCACCCTTGTGTCATTTCATTTATATATAGCCATTTAATCAAATTTAGGGTTAACAAAAAGATCACATAGATCATTTTAGGGTTAAATAACATGTACTCACCCACATACCCATGCCAAAATAGGGGCATTATTTATACATCTAAATTTGGCATAAGACCCTTTCCCCCTATGTATTATCCTTAATTTACTTTATTTAGAATATTTTTACATTTTTTCCAATTTATAGGACTACCCTATCCATAAAATAGGTCTAAATATTATCTATTAATTCTAAAAACACCTTAACACTTATAAATAAGGTATTTGTTTACACATCTAGATTATTTCTCACTTATTATGAAATCCTACCTAAAAAAAGAGCTAGAATCATTCTTAGGTAAAACCCATACATTATATGGGTTAGTTTGGGATAAAAACATGCACCCCATAGGTTTTTACCATTTTTTTGTGTGTGTCTATCAGGCCATTGCTATGAATATTAAACATTTACTACTAATTTTCTACTTTACTCTAGTCAGTTAATGTGCAAAGGTTATCTTATATAAGCCTACATATACAATATCTAACTAAGCCATTTAGGAACCTAGAATGGAAGGAATCACAAAAAAAATCAAAATATCAAGGGCTAAACCATATCAATGGTCAACTATAGATCTAAGCAACACTCAATTCACATCTCATTTAATCTCATACACATATAATGATCATTCTCTCTTAGTCTCTCAATATTTCCCTTATGCCAAAATAGGATATTATATTACAAGTAGCTACATCATCACTTGTATATAATATAAGGTTCATAAAACCTTGAAAAATATATTCCATCAAAAAACTCAAAAAACTATGTGGATGTCTAATTTTGTGCATGTGGAACATGTAGTTTGTAATACAACATTAGTAGTTTCTTGAATCCATAGCTATTTCTTTTTTTTAATTATCAAACTAGGTAAAGGGGTATATTATTATATTATACACATTTTATCATATATATATATATATACATATATATATATATACATATATACATATATATATATATATATACACACATATATATATATATACATATATACATATACATATATATATACATATACATATATATATATATACATATATATATATATATATATATATATATATACATATACATATATATATATATACATATATATATATATATATATATATATACATATATATATATATATACATATATATATATATATATACATATATACATATATACATACACACACACACACACACACACACATATATATACATATATATATATATATATATATATATATATATATATATATATATATATACATATACATATATACATATACACACACACACACACATATATATATGTATATATAAATATGTATATATATATATATATATATATACATATATATATGTGTGTGTGTGTGTGTATATGTATATATGTATATATATATATATATATATATATATATATATATATATATATATATATATATATATATATATATATATATATATATATATATATATATATATATATGAATTGAAGACATAATGTAAACAACAAAGTAACAGTGCACAGGTGACAAAGACATTTGGTTGTGAAACCCTAACAAGACAAAATCAAGCACAATAGGGAAACCTTGGCCATAATCAAATAGTCATGACCATAAGTATTTGTTCCAATAGGATAAAAATAGGATTAAATCTCTCATAGTGAATGAATTTATCCTAGAGCATCATAAAATTTATATATTTTAGGCATAGGTTTCACATCATGTGTATAGTTTATTTATACTCTCAAATCCATATAACAACAAAGAGGTGTGATCATTCCTTACCCTTTTATCATTTATGTTACTTAGTCTAATTTTATATGTGGAACTTGGAATTATTTATCATCATATAATATTAAATCCATGTAAACTTTATAATTTTAATCATGTAGCTTAGATCTATTTAATTAAAAATAGTTTATTTCTTAATTTTTATTAAAACTAAAATTAAGGTTAAAAAATATTGAACGAGTAGAATTTGGTGTAATTAAATAAGTACAACTTCATAGATGAACTTATTTATTTCAGATTTTTTATCTCCAAATAAGGGATCTAAATGGACCCCAAAAATGTAAGAGCAATAATTGAATGCCCATCACCTAGAATAATGTTTGAGGCAAGAAGTTTTCATGGATTGGAAAGTTTCTATAGTAAATTTATTAAAATTTTTAGTGGTATATGTTACAATAGAGAATAATTTTCATTTTTTTTGAAAAAAAGAGTGATAAAACATCTATTATTATTGTTTCTATATTTAAAGAAAGTGTTTTAGGTTGATTTTGATGCTAGTAAGACAACCATATTAGTGGTATTGAGTCAATAAGGTAAGTCGACCACTTAATTTAGTGAGAATTTGAAAGAAGTATTAAATAAGTATTCAATTTTTGATCAAGAGTTCTATGATATGGCACAATATTTAAAGAAGTGGAGGTATTATTTTTTTCCTAAGGAATTTGTTTTGTACACTAATTATCAAGCATTGTACTTCATAACAACAAAGGCAAGTTGTATTAGGAAGACATCAAGTGGGTTAAACTTATTCATATTTATTCATTTGTTTTAAAGAATATGTGTAGTTAATCTAATAATGTTGTGAATTATTTGATTATAAGAGTTATCTTAATGAATGAGATGAGGGTAAATGCCATTGGGTTTAACTCAATGAAGGAGTTATAGAAGGAAAATTGGGATTTTTGAGATGCATGGGTAATATGCATGAATCCAACATGCAAGGAATAAATCCATGTATAGAGTATTTGATTAAAGATATATTTTTGTTAAATGGAAATAGGTTATAGATACATCAAGGATCAATGAGGGATAATTTATTGAAGTATAAGCATAGTGCATGCTTAGCTAGTCTCTTTGGTGTCGATGAAAAATTTGTATAACTAAATGAGAGTTACCACTAAATGAAAATGAGCAGGAACGTTAGTAAATTTATTCAAGGATGTATATTTTTAAAACATTCAAAAGTAAATTTTCAAAATTTAGGTTTGTATCAACATTTACCATGTTCAAAGAGGCCATAAAAAGAGTTGAGCATTAATTTTTTCTTGGGATTCCTAAAAATCATTGATATGATGATTTTATTTTTGTTGTAGTGGGTATATTTTATAAGAATTCACACTTCATAGTGTGTAATAATACAAGTGATGCCATGAATGTTGAAAATTTAATTTTCAAAAAAATAGTAAGACTACATGGGTTTCTAAAGATAATTTTATATGACAAAGATATTATATTTATTTGGATTTTTTAAGGATGTTGTAGATAAAAATACTCTTGATACTAGATTTTAGTTCACCCTATCATACTCAAATTAATGTGTAAATAGAGGTAATGAATTGGAGTCTTGTTCATTTACTAGGATCTTTGGTAGGTGACAAGTAAAATATTTAGTGAGATATGACATTGGTACAATATAAGTTTATATATAAAAAATCAAAGAACAAAAGTAAACCAATGAGTCCATTGTAGATTATGTATGGTTAAAACCTTAGAAGAGTATGTGAGATGAGTAACATAGTGGATATGAGAGTAATAAATTATAATCTAGAGGATTTTGAAATTAATATACAGATGTGCATAATAAAGTGAAGATAAGATTGGAAGAGAATAACATGAACTATAAGAATCATGGTGATTAGATAAGAAAGAACATAATTTACATGTTGGTGACATGATTTTAGCATATTTACCTAAGGAGTGGTTTCCAAAGGGAACTCAATACAAACTAAATTATAATAATATTGGGCCCTATATATTTTTGAGTATATTATCAATGAATGCATGTGAGAGAGATAGCTAAAAGATGACCTAGATATTTCACTTATCTTCAATGTAGCATAATTGTGCCATTACTATAAGGGATAAAGTAATGGAAAAGGATCGAGTTCAGATTATTCAAATGTAGATTAGAAGTAAAATTTTATTGATAAGAAAAAATAAGATATTGAAATCATATTGAATACATGGATTAGTAAAAAGACAAAAGGAAAAAATCACATGTAATACTTGGTGAATAGGAAATAAAAAATAACTGAAGACATGATTTGGATGAATTAATAAAAAAATAAAAAACCATTAAGGATATCATAGGATATTCATGATTAGCTCATGGATATTATTTACCCTAGATGTCTAATGGAAGAGCATACAAGTTCAAAAATATATTGCATCATCCAAAAACATGGGATTGGGATGTTGTGCATGTTTTTTTAGGTTGCATGAATTTTCATCTCATGAAAAAATTATGCACATGAGAGAAGATCTATGTAACTAAAAATATAATCATAAAAACTTTCATAAGGAAAGAATTTCAAGGAAGGATGGTTTTATTCATATGTTATTGGTTAATGATGTTTATTGGGATAATGATGAAACCATTGCTTGATGAATGTGGTGGTTTTAAATTTATTTATTTATATATGCAGCTTCTATTGATAGACTAATGATAAATCTAATTGAGGTAAAATCCATTTTGGAGTGGCCATCATCAAAGAGCATGTTTTAAGATAGAATTTTTTATGGGTTATCTTTTTTTTACCAAAAGTTTATTAGAAATTTCAATGATCTTTGTGCACTTGTAACTCAAAAAATGAAAGGTGATAGAAAATAATTCAAATGAATATATATATATATATATATATATATATATATATATATATATATATATATATAAAGGCATCCCATTAGAGAGTTAATGTTTCATCTTTCTCTCCATTGTATAAGGAGGGCCTTTCAAAACCTATTATATATATATATATATATATATATATATATATATATATATATATATATATATATATATATATATATATATATATATATTGTTTCATCTTTCTCTCCATTGTATAAGGAGGGCCTTTCAAAACCTATTTTTAATATATATATATATATATATATATATAATAGGTTTTGAAAGGCCCTCCTTATACAATGGAGAGAAAGATGAAACATTAACTCTCTAATGGGATGCCTATACCAATGGAAACAAAGTGGGTGACAATAAACCCACACATTAGGAACTTCTGCCAAAGACCAAATAGAAACAAACTAACTTACCCAAAAAACTTTTGTAAAGTTTCCCCCAAACTTATCTGAGGGACTTGACCCCTTTTTTACTTATCTTCTAAGTATTATCATGGGGATCCCACAAATGGAGAGACATATAGGAGGGTTGAATCAATTATTTTATATGTTTTTTATTCTTTTGAACCATAAACCATACTTCCTTGTTTTTAGCCTAATGGGCTGGTGAGACATTCACAAATGGAACATTGGGTTAAGATTTGTCTCCTGATATTGTACTAGTAAAATATTTTGCCCTAATAAAATCCAAATTTGGGATTTCCTCCAAGGAGGAGGCTAGAATAGATACAACCTTCCTTGGAGAGATTAGATCAGCCAAAAATTCTTCTTTGAAGTGAGAAGATCTTTTATGGTCCTCTTTTAAACTAGGGGAAGTAGAGGCTTCAAAAGAAGAGGCATAATCCTTGTTGTTAGTATCCCACTCTTTATTTGTAGCCAAAACTATAAGGTTTTTGGGAATAAAATATTTCCACCAAGATGAATCCTTCTTTTTTATAAGTATACTACAGTTTTTGGTCAAATGCCCTATGCCAAAACAACTACAACAACTAAACAATAAGCTTTCATAGTCAATATATTGAGACAAAATGTGATCTCCTGCTTATAGGGTGATTTTTTAAGGAAGATTCTTGGAGGTGTCAATATTTACCAAGATCCTAGAAAACGTAATGAGGGATAAGGTATCGACATCTAGATGTAGTTATTAAAACTCACCTAGAGATCTACTAATAGCTTTTAGAATAGAATCATTCCAAAACTACAGTGGGAGATTGGGTAGGTAAAACCAAATGGGATTTACATGTAGAGGTTCATTGAGGGGATTAAAGGTAGGGCACCATTGTTTCAAGACCAAGGGGTGGTGATTAAAGCTCCATAATTGGTTCTGAATCTTTTCCTTATCCTCAATATTTTGAAAAATTATAATAAAGAAGATTTTTACATAAGGGTAACTATCAAGACTACCTAAGAGGAGGGGTTTCCAAGGCTTCAAGATCTAGTTGTTAAGTTATTTAAGTTTTAGCCAGTGATCCATAAATCTATAGATGACACCCTTGGTTAAGAAATATTCCTCCATTTTAAATACTAGCCTAGATAATTCCTCATCAAAAATGACCATGAGATCAAGAACAATAAGGGTGAGGTGTTTGGGATCCACTCTAGGAGATAGCTTGTGGGAGACAACATCAATGGAAGAGGTGGGCTTGCATATAGAATCCAACCTGACCTCTACCTCCATTTCTATAACATCCATATTTGATATTTTTATTAAAAAAAAACCAAATATATAATATTGTCATCATCAGATTTTGCAAGTTGTTCTAAGGGTATTGTGATGCTAGTGGGACAATAATATATTTTTTGATTTGAGAGGGTATATCCATTGCATTTATTAGTGAGAAGTTGATTGATTCCAAGATAAAGTGTATATTTTATGATCAAGAGTCATATACTATTATGAAATCTATTAAAAAGTGGAGAAATTATTTGCTTTTGAAGGAGTTTGTCTTATTCACAAACCTTCAAGCATTAAAATTTATAAATAACTAAGTAAAATAAAATATACATAAAGTGGGTTTAATTTTTTTAAAGCTATTATTTTGTATTGAATCACATAATTATGAAATTTTATAGAGTTTATGATAGTAAAAGTGATTTGATTTGATTCCACAAAGGAATTATACCAAGATGATGTTGATTTTAGATATGTATGGAAAATGTGAAAAGATCTAATAAGTATGAATATAACTATAAGGTTGGAATATTTTATATAAGAAGGATTATTATTTAGAGGACATTATGTACACCTAGAATATTAATAAGGAAAATTTTTAAAAGATAAGCAAGGTAGAGGATTGGCTGGTCATTTAGCATAGATAAGATATTGTCACAAATAAGTGAGAAGTATTATTGGCCAAGAATGAGTACAAACATCATTAACATTGTGATTTTAAAAAAATATGCCTATATGCTAAGGGTACAAATCAAAATGGAAATTTGTACATGACATTTCTAGTGCCCAAAAGACCATGGGATGAAATTATAAATGACTACATGCTTAGATTTATAAGGACAAAAATGGAAATGGTTTATTTTTCGTTTATGTTGATATATTTTTTTAAATGGCACATTTCATTGCATGTAAAAAGACTAGTGATGCCAAAAATACTTTTAATTTAATTTTGAAATAAGTAGAGAATTTACATAGATTACTCAAAATTAGTTTTAGATAGATACACCAAGTTTTTTGGCCATTTTTGGAAAAGATTTGGACGAAGCTAAGTTTCATTTCAGCCTATCATCCCAAATAGGTGGGAAAATTGAATTAGTTAATAGAAGTCTTAGAATTTTTATGTTAAGTGGGAGGAAAAATTTGGATTAATATTATCATAAGCTAAGTTTTCTTTAAAAAATGAAATTAACAAAAGTATAAAAAATACTATTTAAAGTATATGGATGTAGTCTAATGCGTCTCATAAAGTTTTGGGACATCAGTGATTTGAGTGGGAATAGTATTTAAAGAAAATATTATGCATATTATAGGTAAGAAGTACATAAAAATTTGAGGACAAGATAGGATAAAAATAATATGAGATACAAACAACATGTTGACCTATTGGAAAATTAACCTTAATTTGGGTTGTTCCTATAGTCCATTAGGCTTATCCTAAGTATAATTTGTATGTGTTTTTATTGTATTTATAAATACACTTTATTCTAACTTTATGAGGTGTCACTCACATCCCTAATCCACTTGTTGGATTTAGAGTTACTTGCATATAACTCTCCTTCCCCCCCTTGACACATACTTCCCTCCACTCTCTAAGGGAATATGACACAAGTGATACACACATAGGAGGCTTATAAAGTAATAATGAGATTATTTGTAACTCCCATTCTCTTCTTCTAGCTCTATAAAACATCCCTTCCTCTCCTCTTTTATTCACTATGATCTCAGATCTCTCTCTTCTTCTCTTGTGATTTTGATTCAATTATGTAGTTGTGGAGATTTTGGTAGCAAGTCTTCTAATAAGATCGCATGAGTTTTTTTTTCTGATACATTTGATTTCCCACTTTCAAAATCTTTGTCTCATTTGTGGTTTGATCCATGAGAGGTAATATTGTTTCTTGCTTTCATTAAATTATGTACTCTCTAATGTCATTACTAAATGATTTTTAAATAATTCATAATATGGTATTAGAGCCATGGGTTTCTAATATTGAATTTTGAGTTATTATACATATTTAAAGGTAAAGAAGGGAGGATTTATTTTCCTCTAACCTTCTTGAGTTTTTTTGTCACTCTAACTTTAATCTGCATATTATTTAGAAGTAAAAATTTTACTCCATCTTCATGATTTTTTTTACATAGATTGACATCTAAGTTTTTTAGCTCTTACTCATTTTATATTTAGCTTAAAATAAAATCTCAATATTTTTTTACTCAAATATTCAAATCTATTGTTTTTAGCATTCTAGTTTTTCCCAATTTGCTTTATTTGGAAGATTTCACATATCATAACTTCATAAGTTTTTGATAATTATTTATCCTCTGACATTTCTTTTTTTAAAGAGCATAGTTTTGTTTAGATTGAGAACTATTTCTTTATGCAAGTTTCAATACCTTACTTTGCACATTTTTTGGCCTTTGGTCTCTATTTTTTTTGGATAATTTAAAGTCTATGTTGCACGATGGTCTAGTTTTTTTAGACTTATATTTTGTCCTTTATAGGCACTTTTTGACTTTTTAGTTGAGTCCTTTTTCATGCTACACTTCTTTATTCTCAACATCTAGTTTTTTGTTATTATTTATTTATTAAGGCATTATTTTA
>JARHVA010003489.1:1592500-1712500 GCA_037957365.1 Torreya grandis
CATACTATTAATATTTTTGCCTAAATACTATCATTCATTGTAAAATCAGTTCCATTATTTTTTAAATAACTTTAGCATATCTTTTTATCCATTCTTCAATTTTTCTCTTTGCATCATTTTTTACAATAGATGTGTTTTAAGTTTTAACCACATTAATTTTGGTTTACTAAAAGTTGTCACTAAATCCTTCATGGCAATTTATTTTCTTCTGATGCTTTTGTTATATTAAAGTTTTGATATACATGTGGTGCTTTACTTTATAATATTTATGTTTATTTTTTTTTTAATCCATAAAAAGACAAAAAAAGGGATCTTAGATACATGGATTTTTGGGGTCATTTAAAAATTTAATCTAATTTACAAATGATATCAATCAAACCACTAATTTTTTTTAATGCTTTAAATCTAAATTTAAGGTTTTTTTTTAAATTTTATGACAAATTCTTATTGGATTTTATGATAAGTTTTTAAATTATTCATGCTACATTTTTAAATCATTCATGTCATTTAAAGACTTGGCTTTAAACCTACTATTGTTTAATCAAAAAAAATTATCAGTGGCATACTATTATATTGGCATTATATGTTGGCAAGTGTTTTCATTTATGTCAAAGATTGATGTCATGTGTGCATTGATGCCAAAGGTAATGAAAAAGTGGTGATGTCATGAGTTTGAGCCTAAAGTTGTCCAAGGTAGGATTTGGATGCATATGAGCTAAGATGGGTAGCTTGGAGAGATATGACAATTGTGTAGGTTTATAAGGAAAAATAAGAGGTTGTGAGGCATCCATAAATGTCTTGACAAAGCTTTGGTTTATTTTTTGAGAATTTAGAATGAGAAAAATGCAAACATTAGCTTAAGAGAAGCTATACCATCATTGCACATCATGTAAATATATATAAACCAGTAAGTTTGTGCATTTAATTTAGGTACAAAAAAAAGTCAATAATGGTCAAAGTTTTATATGAAGATGTTGTCTATAATGCCAAGAAGTTACCTTGAAAATTTAGAGTCTTGAAGTGATTTATAGTTCAAGTTATAAAGCTTCAAAATTACTCTAGAAAACTATGATGGGCTAGAGACTGTCAAGTTTCATCATGTTGAAGTCTAAGGTCATTAGTCTAGAAGATCCAATGGTGAGAACTTAATCATACATATTGAGATCAATGGTGCGTATGAATTCAACATGTCAAAGGTTGTATGCACTGGTGATAAGTATCACAAGCTCGCTAATTTGATAGAAGATCAACCATGAGTGATGATTCGTACTTATGAACATTAATGGTGCAGGACAAGTCAAAAAGTCAACAAAGCATGTGGGTTTGCCAAGTGGCACAAGCACATGGATTGAAAACAAAGTGTTCAAAAGGCATGTGAGGGTGTCAAGTGTCATAATCAAAGGATTTTTTATTAAGATATAATGGTGAGCATTGAAAGATAAAGTCCTAGCTAATCAGAAGAGATCAAGAGTGTGTATTTGGTCAGTATTTCAAGGGTGCATGAGATGAGGTCAACATGTTTGATGTTTAACAGTTTTCAAAAGGTAAATATCAAGACCAAATAAGGATCTAATGGTGAGTGGGTGTTCATATAGATGCAAATATATGATGCATATTAAGTCAAAGAGGTTAAAGTGTCTGATATTCAAGCTGGCTAAAGTTTAGGCTAATCTTAAAGAGATTGATGGAGTGAATTTTTTCCAAATTGTTAGGAAGTAGTGAGATGATGACAAGCACTTGATGTTTAACAATGACCATTGAAATTTGAATTTTCAAATTAACTAAGGAAAAATAGTGCTTAGTTTTTGAGCTATAAATTTTGATCCATGATGAATTTATTGATGTAGTAAAAAGTAAAATTGTAGAGGACTTCAAGGTACATTTAGTGAATCTAGTTAGAAGGTCTGAATGTTTATATAATAAAATTTATTAATCTCTAAATTTTAATATGTTTTTGACCATGTTTTGTAAGTGATTGAAAAAGGATAATTGAGTTGTTCTAATGGTATTTAGATGTTTCAAGGGGATTAAACTATTGGAGTGTTGTAGACTCCATGAGGATCATCTATATGGATTTTGGGGGTTTGACTAATCCATATTTAATATGAACAAATGTTTAAAAGTTGAATATTTGTTCATTTAAGGTGTTCTTGTGTACAAGGCTAATGTTTAAGTAGATTGAGCATACACATAGGTGTGTTATGATGATTGTGATTATTTAAGGATGTCGAAGGGGTCATGTGAAGTGGACCTATGCATTTGGAATTGGTCCTATGTTTCTAAATTGCTCGATGGAGTGATAAATGGGTGAATAGGTCTCCATGAGACCTATAAGGGCTATGAAGGCCTAATTGAAAGGCATAGCTACTTAAGTGTGACCCATAGTTTCTATGGCTGACTTGTGAGCATAGTATTAAGATATGTAGGATGCCTTAAGGTTAAGTCAAGTTTAAAGGCTAAATAGAAAGATAATAATCATGAAGGATCTATAAAATGTGAAATAAAATGTGGTGATTTATAGATGTGAGATACTTGAGATAGGGGGATCTAAGTGGAGGAAGAGTATAAACTTAAGAGGCAAAGGAGAGTAAGGATGCCTAGTGGATGGATTGAAGAATAAAGTAGGTTGATGACTATGTGTATGACCTATAGGTCATATTTATGATGTCATAAATAGTTCTCTTATAGGTTTGAAGACTTGTGAAAGATAGTTAGATGTGAGAGTTTTGGAGTGAAGAAAAGGGTGTGTGCCTAGTGGATGAGTTGTAGAGTAGAGTGGGTTAATGACTATGTGTATGACATGTAGGTCATATTTATGATGTCAAGAATAGTGATCTTGTAGGTTTGAAGATTGAGGATGAGTGAAGAGGTATAGAGTGATCCAAAAGGATGTTTTGGATGCCTTGAGTGTAAGTAAAGGATAGATGATGTATATATAAGCTTGGTGGTTGATTTGAGAGGAAAATCAAAGTGTAGACTATGTGTATGACCATTTGGTCATGTTTTTGAGGTTGTGATAGAGTTGTTTTTAAGAAGTTTAGAATGATCCAAAAGGTGGTTTTGGATATTTGTGGTTGTGTAAATAAGTGAAGGGGGATGATATACATTATATCTCCATCTAATTGATAGGAAATCAATGTTTATGAGATGTTCATATCATAGGTGTTGGGAGGGTGCTCAACATATAGGTCAAAAGGAATTGAACATCCTAGGGGTAGTTACTCCTTGTGGAATAGGTGTTTCACTAAAGTCTAGTCAAAAGGACTTGACCATCCTAGGGACAGGTTCTCCTTATGGAACATGTGTTTCACTAAAGTTTGGTCAAAAGGACTTGACCATCTCATGTTTGTATAATTTTTATAGGACAAGTAGTCCATGTGTTTATAGGATTGAGATTGGGTTTTATTCCCCAAGAGGTTTTACCACATAGATCTTGTGTTGTGTGTGTAATCTTGTATTATCTATTTGTTCATTTCTATAAATATCTTGAATGGTTGTATTGAATGCTTAAGTATTTGAAGGGTTTAGAAATTGAATTCAATTATTTTTCACCACTAATTAATCCCCCCTAAGTGTTTTGTACTATAAAAATTGTTATTAGAGGCGGTCCTTCGGAGGAAGCTTAACAGCTTGAAGGAGATCCTAAGTAACACAAGATGGCTAAGTAGTTGAAGAAAGATAATCAATAGTGGAAGGCTATGATCAAGGAAATTGAAGAGTAGATATGTACTTTGAATAAATATGCCAAAGAAGATGAGAAATTTATCAATGATCTCAAGGTTCAGCTAGAAGATGCCAAGGCAAGTTTGAGTTTAAAACAAGAAATTTATTCAAAAGAAAAAGACATCATGTACGATGAATAAGTCTAACATAACAGTGGAGAAAAAGAAGTGTTCTATAACAATGAGGAAGAAGAATCAGATTCTAGGATTTGAGCTCATAAAGAGGAATAAAAAGATGAGGTATATGATCAAAGGTCTTGAAGCACAAGTTAGTTCTCTCAAGGGAAGTTTTCTAGGCAAGACCAAAAGAGATGAGAAGAAATATCAAGAGCTGATCAAGTATATTGAAGAGAAAATCTGTAGATTGAAGGATGACATGGCTAAAGAATCCAAGGAGGATAATAAGGCCATCAAAGATCTCAAAGGTCAATTAGAGGTTTCAAATGGTAGCCTAAAATCAAGAGAAGAAGAGTGAAGATATCTCAAAACTCAGTTAGAAGAAGCCAATACCAAGGTGAGTTCAAAGAAATTTGAGCATGATGAGTTAAAGACTAATCTTGATTCCCTGAGAGTAGAGCATAAAAAAACTCATAAACTAGTTGAACAAGCTAAAAAAGGAACATGTAAGGAGCTAAGAAGAATGTAGGCTTTGAAAGCAATACAAAAAGGTCTGTTAGACAACCAAATGCTTCAAGGTATGCTAGTTTATTCCATGGTATTTGTTATACATGTAATAAGTATGATCATAGAGCTAAGAACTATAGAAGGAAGTCAGTCAAGTATTGACATTTATGGAGCTACGATAAAAGGAGTTTTTGGCCAAATATTGATCATAGTTCAAATATATCAAAAGGTATGAATGATGTTTTTTGTTTCATTTTGATAATAAAGATCATATTGATAGAATTTGTCCGAGTAAATTTGATAAGCCCTAAAGCCATCTAAAAAAGGAAGAGACTTCTAGAAAGCATATAAAAATTCAAAACATGATGTGGAGAATTAAGGCAGTGAAGGCTAGTCTTGTTGAGTTCAAGAATCAAACTTCTGATACTATAGAAAAGGAATCAGTTTTGGAGGTGTCTCAAGAGTGCCAAGGAAGATTGATATCAATACAAATGTAGAAGAAGGTGGATGATCCAAGAATCAAGTTAGTTATACCATTCAAGGCCAAAGAGAATCTGAAAGAAAGATCTCAATCTGAT
This sequence comes from Torreya grandis, assembly GCA_037957365.1. NCBI lineage: Eukaryota > Viridiplantae > Streptophyta > Pinopsida > Cupressales > Taxaceae > Torreya > Torreya grandis. The sequence goes on from JARHVA010003489.1 coordinate 1,597,425, forward strand.
GATTTATTTGTTATAGTTGAATAATTTTTAGGTAAGGAGTTTCATGATTACCAAGAGTTCTTATTTTCTTATTTCAAAGAGGAGAAGGTGTTAGTTCAAGAAATATGCCAAGAACCTATGTTTTCATCATACATTGTCAAGGAAGCAAAAGAAGATATGGATGCCAAGCAAGTTATTTCAATCAAGAAAAGGAAGAAGAAGGTTCTTCAATCTTATGATGATGATTGGTATGCTCCTCTATTTTAGGTTCTTATGAAGTAGAGATGTCTTTATTGTGCTTCATGAAGATATTTCTCAGTTTGAAGAAACATGTGGTCTTATAAGGGTGGTTTTAGTCTAGAGGATTAGATTAATGGTTTCTACATAGTAAAGGAGGATTTGTGAGTTGTCAAGATGATATATTTGCATATAAAGGTCTGTTGACCTTATTCTATCATGCTTCAAGTGATTTTTTGGTTTGAAGCTATGTTGAAGTCAAATTGGAGATTTTTTAGTGCTCTCAATTTTCTCAATTTTTGGCTTAAGGGCAAGCAAACCTAAAATGGGTTATAAGATGTATGTGTTAAAAAAATTATGGAGGCTCAAATCTTGGTATATAAGTGTGTGATGGTTGTCTCTAGGTGTGTAAGAAGTTTTAGAGGTGGGTGTTCACCAAAAGGAGGTTTATTGACCCTATTTATTTTGAGATTTTAGAGCTTTGGGCTATGCTAAAACAAATGTTTTACCTTATGATTTGAGGTTTGATTCTTATTAATAGGTTGAGTGGGCCAAATGGGTTGTCAAATCAAGATTCATAGATATTTGAAGGTTTGTGGTTTTCAAATTATTTAATTTTTTGTCAAGATGGAAGCCTAATTGGCTATAAGTTTTGTGAAAGAAGTATGTTGTAGAGGATGATATAGGTGATGAAAATTGGTATTCTTGAGAGGGAATATGAGAGTTCTCTAGATATGATGTTTTATGTCTTGAAGGTGTGTCTATTGAAAGTTGTGGGCTCTACAAGTTATAGGTAGGGCTACAAGGAGTATAGACATGCCTTGTAAGAAGAAAAGTGTTTTTTGATCAATTTATCCAAAAGAGCATGGTATGAGTGTTTAAATGAAATTTATATGGTTGATTTATAAAAAAATTCCTATTTAGTGCATGGCTTGAAGATCTGTTGTTACTTTTGGAGGTGGTTTGCAAGTGAGAGTATGAAAGCAGAGCAGTGTTGTTTGAAGACCCAAAGTAGTATAGTGTTCCGAGTTTGATATTTTCATGTTGTTGAGGCCATGAAGGTTTTCTTAGAACTTATGTAGTTGAGATTTAGTTATAAGATCAATGGGTATTCTTTTATATTGGCATAAAGAGGAGCATGGAGTTAGGGGGAGATAACTTAGATGGCTTAAGAAGTTTGCATTGATTAAAGGGGGAGCTAGATTATTTAATTTATCAGATCGAAGGATCAAGAAGGCTTAGAGTAGAGTTGCTTGATGTAAGCTCAATGGCAGGAATTTATATTGGTGATCCTTGAGATGGCTTAAGAGAGAAGGCTAGTAATCATGTGTGGTGTTTCTTCATGGTGTGTGGAGATCTAAAGATGCTCAAGAGGTGAAATGGCTCAAAGATCTTAAGGGGAATTCCTCTCAGTGTTCTCAAGGTGAGTTTAATCAGTTTTTGGTGTTCTTGTGTGTTTAGTCCTCATTGATAGTAGTGCATGATCAAATAAGAGTGTTTTCATGGTGCATGGTTAAGAAGTAAAAGGTGGTATGCACAAAGTTAGGGGGAGCTAACTTAGATAGTTTGAGTGAATTATGGATCCATTCATGATGTAAGGAGAAGCATTTGTGAGATGTTCTAGTCATTGAAAAAATGTGTTGAATCTTCGTGCATAAATAAAGGGAGCTTGTGAGTTCTATAGGTTAATAGGTCTAAGGATGAGATAATCCCAAGTTTAGATTGGTATATGTCAAATGGGGATAAATTATTTCATATGAGGTATGTAAGTATCTTGAGCACCTAAAAGTTTATTTGAATACATTCATGATGTTAAGAGGAGCTTGGTGGCTATTTAGTTCACTTTATCATTAATGACAAAGGGGGATAAAGAAAAGAAGATGTTGCCATCAATGAAAAAGGGGGAGATTGTTGGTAAGTTTTGTCATTGATGTTAAAGGTAATGACAAAATGGTGATGTCATGATGATGATGAGTTTGAGTCTAAAATTGTGTGAGGTAGGATTTGGATGCATATGAACTAAGATGGATAGCTTGGAGAGATATGGAATTTGTGTAGGTATGTAAGGATAAATAAGAGGTTTTGAGGCATCCATATATGTATTGACAAAGCTCTGGTTTGTTTTGAAAGCATTTGGAATAAGCAAAATGCATATTCTAGCTTAAGAGAAGTTAGGCCATCACTACACATCATGTAAATATGTATGAACTAGTGAGTTTGTGAATTTAATTTAGGTATGAAGAAAGTAATGGTAAAAGGTTTACATGGAGATATTTTATATAGTTACAAGAAGCTACCCTATAAATTTTGAGTCTTGAAGTGATTTCTAGCTCAAGTTATAAAGCTTCAAAGTTGCTCTAGCAGACTGTGATGGGACAAAGACCATCAAGTTTAATCACAATGAAGTTTGAGGTCATTGGTCTAGAAGATTCAATGGTGAGCACTTTATCATACATATTGAGATCAATGGTGCATATTAAGTCAACATGTCAAAGCTTGCACATGATGGTGACAAGTGTCACAAGTTCACTAATATGATAGAAGATCAATGGTGAGTGGAATTATGAAGATAAATGGTGTGAGACAATTCAAAGAGTCAACAAAGAACGTGGGTCTATCAAGTGGCATGAGTGTATGGAATGATAAAAAAGTGTTCAAAAGGAGTGTGAGGGTACCAAGTGTTATAATCATAGTTGTTTTATTCAAGATATAATAGTGAGAGTTATAAGATAAAGACCTAGCTGATATGAGGAGATCGACAATGCATATTTGGTCAATATTACAAGGTTTCATGAGATGAGGTCAACATGTTTGATGTTTAACAATTTGTAAAAGGTAAATATTAGGACCAAATAAGGATCTAATGGTGAGTAGGTGTTCATACAAATGTAGATCTATGATTCATATTGAGTCAAAGAGGTCAAAGTGTCTGATGTTTAATCTAGTTAAAGTCTAGGCTACTCTCAAAGAGATCAATGGAGTGTATTTTTTCTAAATTATTAGGAAGTAGTGAGATGATGACAAGTGTTTGTTGTTTAATAGTGATTATTAGAATTAGAATATTTAAATTAATGAAGGAAAAATAGTGATTAGTTTTTGAGATATAACTTTTGATCTAGGATAAATTCCTTGATGTATTAAAAAAACAAATTTGTATAGGACTTTAAGGTGCATCCAATGAATCTAGTTAGAAGGTTTAAATGTTTTTACAATCAAAGTTATTAATCTCTAAAGTTTAATGTGTTTGAACATGTTCTGTAAGTAACTCAATAAGGATATTTGAGCTATTCTAATGGTATTTGGATGTTTCAAAGAGACTGAGCTATTAGAGAGTGTTGTATAATCTATGAGGATCATCTGTATATATTTTCAAGGTTTGAATAATCCATATTCAGTATGAACAATTTCTTAGAAGTTGACTATTTGTTCATTCATGGTGTTCTATGTACAAGGCTAATGTTTGAGTAGATTAAGCATATACAAAGGTGTGTTATGATGAATATGATCATTTGAGGATGTTGAAGGCGTGGAGTGGACCTATGCATTTGGAAGTGGTGCTATGTTTCTAAATTTCTTGATGGAGTGATAAATGGATGAATAGGTCTTTATGAGATGTATAAGGTCTATGAAGGCCTAATTAAAAGGCATAGCTACTTAAGTGTGACCCATAGTTTCTATGGATGACTTGCAAGGATAGTATTGAGATATTTAAGATGCCTTAAGGGTTAAGGAAATTCTAAAGAATGACTAAGTAGATAATAATCATGACTGATCTATAAAATGTGAAATCAAATGTGGTGATTTTTAGATGAGAGAGACTTGAGATAAGGGGATACAAGTGAAGGAAGAGTATAGAGTTGAGAGGCAAAGAAGAGTAAGGGTGCCTAGTGGATGGATTTAGGAATAGATTAGGTTGATGACTATGTGTATGACCTATAGGTCATCTTTTTGATGTCATAAATAATGCTCTTATAGGTTTGAAGACTTGTGAGAGAGAAAAATGTGAGAGTTGTGGAGTGAAGGAAAGGGTGTGTGCCTAGTGGATGGGTTGTAGAGCAAAGTAGGTCGATGATTGTGTATGACCTATAGGTCATATTTATGATGTCAATAATAGTTATCTTGTAGGTTTGAAGATTGAGGATCAGTGAAGAAGTATAGAGTGATCTAAAAGGATGTTTTGGATGCCTTGAGTGTAAGTGAAGGATAGATGATGTATGTGTAATATTGGTGGTTGATTTGAGAGGAAAATAAAAGTGAGGACTATGTGTATGACCATTTGATAATGTTGTTGAGGTTGTGACAGAGTTGTTGTTAAAAAGTGTACAATGATCCAAAAGGTGGTTTTGGATGTTTTTGGCTGTGTGAAGATGTGAAGGGGGATGATATAAATTGTATTTCTATTAGATTGGTAGGAAATAAATGTTCAAGAGATGTTCATATCATAGGTTTTGGGAGGGTTCTCATCATTTAGGTAAAAAAGAATTGACCATCCTAAGGGTAGGTGTTCCTTGTGGAACAAGTGTTTCACTAAATTTTGGTTAGAAGGAATTGACCATCCTAGAGGTGGTTGCTCCTTGTGGAACATATGTTTCACTAAAGTTTGGTTAGGAATTAACCATATAATGTTTTCATACTTATTATAGTACAAGTATTTGATGTGTTTTTAGGCTTGGGAATGGGTTTTATTCCCCAAGAGGGTTTCTCACATAGATCTGGTGTTGTGTGTAGTCTTGCATTATCTATTTGTTCATTTCTATAAACATCTCGAATACTTCATGAATGGTTGTATTGAATGCTTAAATGTTTTAAGGGTTTGGAAATTGAATTGAATTTTTTTCCACTAATGATTCACCCCCCCTCAGTGATTTTTATATCTAACATTATAGACTCTTGGGTTTAACATTTTTTTTGGTATGGATTTACATTTACAAGTTAATTGATCTATGTTTTTTAAGATGAGTATTTTAAAATGATTTTTGGATCAATTACTATTTATTGTCATTGATTTATTTTCAATGGTATCCAAATTTGTTTCATGTGATCTCATGGCCCTTAAAATGGTCATTTTGTTCATTTTTACAAAAATTATGCCAACTATTTCTTTTAATAATATTGAAATAGATGCTCTTAAAGAACAAATTGCAAGTCAAAATGATAAAATTTATAATTTTCATAAGTCAGTTATTTTACTTTAAAATTCTTTTCATAACAACATGACAAACATGAAATACTCCTTGGATGTTCTTAATGAAAAATGTGTGTCTTTCGCACATGACACTAGTTCTAATTTTGATGAACCTTCTTGTGCTTTTGAAATACCTAAAACATCTTTGAACACTTATCTTACAAACCATGGCTTAAAAATCATGCAAAATATGGGCTATTCAGTTGGTGCACTTGTTAAGTATCAAGATGATATTATCAAACCTTAGTATCCAATTTTTTTCATGTGTTCTCATGGCCCTTAAAATGGCCATTTTGCTCATTTTTATGAAAATTATGCCAACTCTTTCTTTTCATAATATTGAAATAGATGCTCTTAAAGAATAATTTTCAATTCAAAATGATAAAATTTATAATTTTCATAAGTCAATTATTTCACTTCAAAATTATCTTCATAATAACGTGACACACATGCAGTCCTCCTTGGATGCTCTTAATGAAAAATTTGCATCTTTTGCACATGATAATAGTTCTAATTATGTTGAACCTTCTTGTGATTTTGAAATACCTTAAATGTATTTGAACACTTCTCTTACCAACCCTAACTTAAAAATCATGCAAAATATGGGCTATTCAAGTGGTGAACTTGTTAAGTGTCAAGATGGTATTATCAAACCTCTTATGCCTAATTCTAATAAAAATTATAAAGGTCTTTATTTTAAAGATTTAACTACTTATAATACAAAATCATAATCTTATTATCCTCCTAATCTAAGGACTTATGATGTGACTTCTTTTAATTATACTACTTCTAATGCAAAATTAAAATCTTATTTTCATCCTAATTGAAGGACTTATAATGCAACTTCTTAAAATATGAGATATTTAGGTGGTGCACTTATTAATTGTTAAGACTATATTCTTAAACCTTGTATGTCTGTTTCTAATGTAGATTGTAAAGGTATTGGTTTTAAAGATTCAACTGCTTCTAATGCAAAATCAAAATATTATTATCCTCCTAATATAAGGACTTATAATTCAACTTATTTTGATATAATGCTTCTAATGAAAAATCAAAATCTTATTTTCCTCCTAATCTAAGGACTTATAATATGCTCATGATTTGTTTAAAAATGTTAAACCTTGTGTGCATTATGGAAAATATGATAATCACATATATAAATGATGGAAATTGCATCCATGTAAATCTAGTGGTAAATCCATGCATGACACTATGCATTGTTGGGAAATGATAAAATCTCATACCTGTAAGGGTAGAAATGTTTGGATTCCTAAAAATGATGGATATTCTAGAGATGTTAATATGTCTTCTTCTAATTCTTTATGCAAAATATATTTTACAAGTGACACATCTTCTTTGTCTCCATTTTGATTAACTTTTTTTTTTTCATTCCTTGATTTTTATTACATAGGATATATGATTTGATTATGGTGACCACCTTATTTTTGTATAATTTAATGCACTTTATGATGAAAGTTCTCTTTGATCAAATTTACCTAGTTTTACATATACTTTTATTACTTTATATATGTAGATTGTATTTTTTGGCATATTAGTTAATTTGAAAGATTAGTGTTAACTTACTTATTTTACAGGTTTGTGGATTATTAATCCTTTTGGTTGGTCTTTGCTCCATGGTGGATTGACCACCTTATCCAAAGAGTATTTTTGGATATTCTTAGTGATCACACTTTCTTCCTTATGAATTTTGATGGTACCTTATCCTATTTCTTCTATCTAAAATTTTGCAATTCCTCTTGAAAAAAGTTTATATTAAGAGGGATTATTGTGTAATTTCAACTCCTTTATTTATTTTTAAAAGGTGTTCTCCACTTTTGTAACCCCAAATTTAAGGTTAAGAGGGAGTGTTGGAGAATTAACCTTAATTTGGGTCATTCCTATAGTCCATTAGGGTTATCCTAAGTATAATTTGTGTGTGTATTTATTATATTTATAAATACACTTTATTCCTACTTTTATGATATGTCACTGACCTCCCTAATCCACTTGTTGGATTTAGAGTTACTTTCATGTAAATCTCCTTTTTCCACTTAGCACACAATTCCCTCCACTCTATAAAGGAATAAGACATAAGTGGCACACACATAGGAGGATTGTAATGTAATAATGGTATTATTTATAACTCTCATTCTCTTCTTCTATCCCTATAAAATAGCCCTTACTCTCTTATTTTCCTCACTAAAATTTCATATCTCTCTTTTCTTCTCTTATTATTTCGATTCAATCTTATACTTGTGGAGATTTTGGTAGAAAGCCTTCTAATAAGATCATGTAGATTTTTTATGATAATATTTGTCTCATTTATGGTTTGATTCATGAACGGTCATATTTTTTATTAATTTCATTAAACTATGTAATCTTAATGTTATTACTAAATTATTTTGGTAAAATTCCTAATATGACCTCAAACACATAGAGAAATAATTTTAGATTGGGGAGTTGGTTTTATCATATGTGAAGAAGTAGAAGTTTCCAAAGGGCATATAAAAAACTAAAATTCAAAAATAATTAGACCATAATATATCCTTAGGTAATTTTTAGAAAATACATATGATATAAAGATATAAGTGGAGAAGGATTTTTGTTTTGTTTCTCAAATTCTAGATTAGAGATGCTAGTTTTTGTTGATGGATTGTTCAACACATCAACTCAGGTGGAATGATTACCCATCCAACCTATCTTAAAAGGAGGTCTATAGGGTCTCTCCATGGTCTATTATTTTTGGGTCAAGATGTACTAGATGACCTAGTTGGTCTATATAAAACTATTTCAATTCAATGGGCCTTTGTCTTATTTAGATGGGGTAAATAAATGAGTTAAGGGACATGTGCCTAATATAAAACTAAAACCAGAAGATAGAAAGTTATAGTAGGTAGGAAAAAAATTGAATAAAGTCCTTAGAATTAGATAAATAGTAAAAAACTATAACCATGAACAAACCATCACCAAGAACTTGCAAAAAAGGTAGAAAAAAACTAGAAACCAAGAATTTATGAGTTTAAGTCCTCTGACTCTAAGTAAAGAACCAAATTACTAGTTCTAATAGTTTTTTTGTGATTATAATTGATTCTAGTTTGATTATTGATGCCCTACAGAGAGTCTATGATTTCATTCTTACTCTTAATCCCCACAGTTCTAGCTTCTACCTTTTCCTGACCAATATTCCTATTTTCTTCTCCTCCTCCTCCACTCTAGTTATAACTATTCTTTTTAATATATGGTAACAATCCCACATTATCTTCTCCCTCTTTCTAATTATCTCCATGCCCCATGAAGAAATCCTTTGGGATAATAATGCTTTCAACTTATCAACTTCATCTAAGATTTTAGAGCTCAAGAACCTTTGAACAATGACCTTAGTATAGATATTTTGTAAGGATTGTTCAATTAAATATAATAGATTGTACTTAAAATAAAAATGACCCAAACTAGAAATAGGGTTGACATACATAGGAATACCCTTATAACTATCCTTGGGATGAAAATTGCCTAAAGCATTTTCTTCACCTAACCCCTATGACTTCCCCTCTTCTAATCCTAAATAATCCTCATTGATCCTAGCAAAATCATCATGGTCACTTTAGATATGGATAGCTTCTGAAACAACTTTAATCCAAAGTGGTTCCCCCCTTTTAAAAACTAATAGAATAAGCTCCTAATGGATAATATCAACCGATGGGTTACTATTAAAATTCTTAACAAAAACCTCAAGAGATTCAATAGGAAGAAAGGGATGCTAATGGGATGAACTTTAAAGTGGTTAAGCAAGAAAAAATGGTGGGAGAATATGAAAGTATGCTTGCCTTGAGGGTTATGTATTTCATAACCTGTAATAAACATCAAGCCATTTTCTTGGCAAGTTGACCTAGAAAAACCCTTTCTACTTAGATGACTTAGGTTTTTTATTTTTAGAAATGTAAGAAATATTAAATAGCTCCTCTTTCCTTTTAATATTTAAAATCTTTAACACCATTACACACTATACATGTGACTTATCCAATTATTTCTTTAGATATGGTGATTTTTAGGCTATGTATCTTGACTTCTCTCTCCACCCATCCTTTAGCAAAATCACAAGAAATTTCCACATCATGACCTACTATCCTTTCCATAAAATTTGACAAACCTCCCTTCACCATTTTCTTCCAAACATAGGGGTCCTCCTTAACCTCTATAAAAGAAATTGGTTCTACCCTATCAGACCACCCATGTTAAGCTTATTATCTCACTGTGATTTAAACAAAAATAAAAATTAGCTATCAAGTCTAAAAATCCATTATTTAAACTTTTATTTGAAATAATAGCTATTAAAAATAACCCTTTCCACTCGTGTATAGCCTTAAGATGTGAAAGTATCATGATTTCAACACACATAACTTTGTGACTATTCCCATGTAGCTAAAAATTATCAATAACAATAATCATTAATTCACACATTAGATTGGGCTTTATCATATTGAATGACAGGTGTGACATCATTAGGGATGTCCACATCACCTTGCCAATGCTTGAGGGAGCTACACATAAATCCTATATTAGACATATTGTTAGCACTATTTTTTCCTTCCCTATAGAAATGACCAATAAATAAACATTTTAATGATGTTAGAAGGGATTTAACATCCTCCATCATGCTAGCAATCAACCAAGAATATTGGGAGGTGCCATTCAAGCCCTTGATAATGTGCAATGAATCCCCTTCCACCTAAAGGTTCTCCACTCCCATATTAGAAACCAACTGGTCCCCCACCAAGCTGCCAAAGCTTCTACCACATGGTTAGTTAGAATCCCTAGATAACCCACATATGTTTCTAGAATATTAACATTGGAATCCAAAATTAACCTTCCACCTCCTACTAGATCAAGATTCCCTTTCACATCTCTATCAAAATTCAACTTGTACCATAAATTCAAAGGGTGAAACCACTTATCAATGATCTATCAATAGTTTAATTTTGAGATTGAGTAGAGATTACTAGTATACAATATTGAAGAACCTAGGAAAGGTGAAGGGGATGGGGGTCATAGAAAGAAGAAACAAATGCTGACCAGTTCTCCTTGATAGACAATATTATCCTCTTAATAGTGAAATTGGGATACGGAATCAAGTTGTCAAAGATGGCCAAATTTTTGGACTTTTAGATTCCCTAAAAAATATGGGGGAGAGCTAAATCACCCAAAAAAATCAAGGGGGGTAATTACAAGGGGCCTTTAATTAATAGATCAAGTCCCATATAAAATTTGGGAAGACCTATGAGCAATTAGAGAAAACAAAAAATACTAAAGAATAAAAGAGGTGAAAGGGTAGAAAAGGAAGAGACAATTAGAATATTTAACCTTATTTTTATAAAGAACACACCTATTAGGAATTGAGAAACCCATTTTCATTAAGTTATCCAATGTAAATATTTTATTTTGGGAAGCTAACCAATAGAAAACATTAATTTTAGGAGTTAGATTTTGTATCCACAATATATTCTAATTTTTACTCCAATCCTTCTTGGTCCCATAATAATTGGTGACTTGATTTAACTGAGAAAAAACCACTAGGATTTGCCTTCTAGATAAGTTCATCATCTTTAGGGAATCTACTAATGTGATTAATTTAAAGATGGTTGTTTAGCTCTTAGAAAAAAAAAATTCTTGTTGATTCATTCCTTCTCTATGCAAGACATTTCCCTTTTTGCTTCCATCAACCTCCTATTAGTATTCACACACTTTGTGTCCCACTACATCCTTGAAATGACCTCTTAATCTAGCTAAAATTTGAGACAAGCCTAAAAAAAAATAATTAATCTAAAGGTCATCCCAAAAATCCACTCTATTACCTCTTCCTATTTTCCATTTTAGTCCTTTTTTAAGGAGATCCTTTCCTTTACAAATGGCTTTCCAAAAAGCTCACCCATTGTTAGGTCCTTCTTCAACAAGAAAATAGTAACCCTCCTTATAATTTATATACTTGGATTTAATAATTCTCATCCATTGGTTGTGATTCATCACCCTCCATCCTTATTTGGCCAATAGAGATTAGTTCATTGATTTCACCATCCTAAGACCTAAAACCCCTTTCCCTTTAAGAAAGCATGTTTTTTCCCAAGAGATAAGGGGAAACCTGAACCTATCTTTCATCCCCCTCTAGAGGAAATTCTTATGAAATTACTCTAACTGGTCCACCACTTTACCTGGAATTTCAAACCAAGATATAAAATAGACTGGGATAATGTATAGGGAACTTAAGTAATTTTAATTTACTAGCTTCAGATAGTAGATTCCCTTTCCATCTAACCAACTTCTTCTGTATCCTATAAATTAGTGGATTATAAAATTTAGATTTAATTTTGCCTTTAAAAAGAGGGATACCCAAGTGGGAATAAGGGAATTTTTTTATTATGCACCAAAGAATCCTAGAAATCTTCACCTGCAAGTAAGTCATAATTTTGATGAAAAATAAAGAACTTTTAAGAAAGTTAACACATTATCCTGACACTACCTCATAGATATTAAGAATTTTCCTAAAGAATTTAGCTTCTAACATTGAGGCTTCTCCCATCATCAGAGTATCATCCATAAATTATTGATGTCTTATTGGTCTAGTATTAGGGGCCACCTTAATACCCTTGATTATTCTAGAAGATATGGTAGTTTCAATGATTTTGATCAATATTTTAGCCATCAAGATGAATAGGTAGGGAGATAGAGGGTATCTTTAATGAAGACCTCTACCCAATAGAAAAAAGCCTTTAGGAACCCCATTTATGATGATCAAATACATGGGGAAAGAAATCTAGGAAGAGATTAGGTTTCATACCACCTATTTAAACCCAAAATTTTGTATAAATTTATCGAGAAAGAGTCACAAGACCCTATCATAGGATTTTTTCATGTCAAGTTTGAGGAACATTCCCTATATAGAATAATTATCAATCGAGTGGATAGTTTCATGTGAAATAATGATGCCATCTTATATCTATCTACCAAAAACAAATGCCCCTTATTGTTCCACTATCAACTTATAAATAAAAATTTGAATTATTAGGGCCAGGTCTTTGGTACAAATATTATAGAAAGTGGAGCATAGGTTAATAGGTCTAAAATACTTCAGTTGGTTTGATCTATGTTTCTTAGGAATCAATACCAAAAAAGTGTTGTTAAATTCCTAAAACATTGTCCCTAATTTAAAAAATTTAGTCACTACTAAACAAACTTCATTCTGTATAACACCAAAAAAAACTTGGAAGAAGAAAGGAGGAAATCCATCTGGACCTAGGTTTTGTCTCCTTCCAAAGAGAAAATTATGGATCTAATGTCATCATTAGAAGGTAGAGAAATAATAGAAGTGTTGTCTTCTTGAGATATGACCCCTTAAATAATATTTAGAACCTGTTCCTCTAACTAAAATCTCAGGTTGGGATGAGTTCCAGAAGATTCCTATAAAAATTAACAATTTGTAATTCAATTTCTTTTTCCTATTTATAATTAACCCATCTTCTCCCTTGATTTATGAAAATTTTATATGCTGGTGATTTTTAAAAGCTGAGTGATGGATGTACTTTGTGTTACTATCACCTTCCTTAAGCCAAGTTTTCCTAGATTTTGGTGCTTAACATTATTATAATCCTTTAAAAATTAGATTATAATGAATTTTTTTATGTTCCACTTATGTATATTTTGATCATGTTTAAGGTAACAATAATGACAATGCATTCCAACTCTTTCCTAGTTGATAAAATCAGTGTTTTGAGTGTTTGGGGTAACATGGATATAACTAATTTTAGTGTGTTTTCATAACATTTAAACATTCAATAGTGTGATAATGAAATAAAAATTAATTGAAGTAAGAAATAAAGATAAATGTGCATGAGCAAATTGTAGCTAAATTTTATCAGACCCTAGATTAACTAATTTATAAAAAAATGGTAAAAAAGAGGGAGTAAGAGAATAAAATCTTGCAATAATGAAGATGAATTCAAAAATCTCAATCAAATAAACCCCAAAAATCAACCTCTCACATTACCAACACATGCACATTCATAAATGGAGATAATGCAAGCTTATGAAGGTAAACAAGTAGTGAAAAAAAACCATAATCACCATATACATGCACATATTATGAATAGACTTACACAATGTGTTATTAATCTAAATATTAAATTTGACAATCCAATCAGGTCCACAATGATCAATAACTTATAAATATGCCAACATAATGGAATGAAAATAATATTGAGGGAGGTATTAAATTAATAAAACTAGAAATTACATGAAAAGAAAGAGTTCATTAACTCTATAGTCTCTTGTGGAGAAGAAAATATAACCCTTGGACAGTCAAAATGCACGATTATATAGAAATTTACATTTTTAAAGGAAAATGTTTTCCCTCAAAAATTCAACTACCTTCATTAATGCTTCACCAACTATTTCTTTCACTCTAAGTGTTGTGTCCAACTCCCCTTTATGCACTTTTTTGCCTTATAAGAGATAGAAATGAATTAAAATTTAGCAATTAAAATCACTAGTAGAAAAATATAGAAAAAGAATTCAAAAAATATTTAGATCATAAAAAAATTCCAAAAAAATAAAGGACCAAAACATTTTGGCCAAAATGAGCTTTATATAGCTATAGATGGATAAAAAAACTATCAAATGAGTGAAAAGTTATATGGGGTCAAAAAAGGCATCCTAGATGTAATTGGGTTTCTAGGAGCCAAAAGTAAGTTTAAGCTTTCATTTTAAAAAAATATGAATCCTCTTAGATAATTAGACTTAAAAATCCCAATTAAAATTAAAATCATGCATTGGTAGATCTATTACCTAATCTTAATTTTTTCATCTGTACAACACTAAAATTTCATATTGGGGTGCCCCATGGCCTAATTAGGCTTGGGATCCCAAAATAGGTCTCATTTCATAATTTCATAAGCCTCATTACATAACCAACCAAAAAAGAGTAAATAAAACTACCTTAGGCTTTAATTGAATCCCATGAATAATGTGAGGATTGGGATCTGAATTGAACTGTGGGGTTTTGAAGGAGGTGACATAGACCTAATAGAGGTATATAATATAATTAATAAAGGCTTGGGGTCCTTGATACCCTTACAACCTAGTCAAGGCTCGATCCACATTTAACACTAAACACCCTAGGCCAAAATGTTGATAGACCTAATTGGGATTCAAATATCAACCACCGTTGTGAAACACCCCTTGACACTAAGTAAGACCTAGTTAGTATTTCCAAGTTTGAATACAACTATGAGACCCTTATTGACACCTAAAATACCTAATCAAATATTTAACTCTGATTACAACTATAATACTAAAAATTTATGACCTTATACCTAATTAGGGAAAATAAATTGATTAGGTCTACAACAAGAATAAGACCCCTATAGACCTAATTATATTTATAAGTTTTATTATGTCTATGGGACTTAAAAAAAATATTCAAGACCAAATATCCCAAAATAAGTTTGATTACAACAAATCATGATGAATTTTAACTCTAAAGACCTAATAGGGGGTTGGAAACCCTAATAGGTCTATAGTCTTAGTTTTTTTATTGAATACAATAGACTTAATTGAATAATTAGATAAGTTCTTGTAGAATTCATCTAAGTTTAATAAATATTGATGTGGACACTAAGATATTTGGATCAATCAGATGCATAAATTTAAGAAATAACATATGCCAAATAAGTGCACAACATAACACAACTATAAATAAATGAAATCAATCACATGATAATATTAAAAAACATAATATAGAATCAATCCACACTCTATATAACTATATCAATATATTATATGTAAAAATAAGGAGTGAAATGTGTAACTCCCCCATGAAATTAGGTTAAATGTGAGAAGAATATAGTTTAACTCCCATACCTAGAATATCTGGTCAAGAGTAACTCCATCTAGCTAATAATGAGTCAAACATGTAACTCTTAAGGAAATGTACACCTAAGAAATCATGTCCCACAAGTGTGGGGAAACTCCAAATGATATGTAATAACATGTGTGGCATATGTAGGAAATAATCCATAATAAAATAAATACAAGGAAAATAAACACCCTACATTTAGAAGATGATGAAGTAACCAACACTCCAAGTATAACTCGTAAGATGACTAATGTCAATAACACGATCTTATAACTAAAGACTAAAGAAGCTCCATCTGTATAAAATAATGTTTATTCCCTATTCCAAAGGAAGAACATGAGGTGTGTATTGAAAGTCTACCCAATCCATAATGGGATATGAAGGCAACATTATGAAGATATCTGAATATGGTCCAAATTTGATGTGTAACATAAGTCTGGAAAGATCATCCATACAAAATGACTGTAATTCCACTAACATATATGTATCAAAATAAAGATGTGGAACATTCACTAAAATAATCTCCATGTGAAATATGGAGCATTGATCTTAAACTAAAGAAAGAGAATCCATAAGAAGAGACGAGTCATTAATTCTCTTAATATATGTACTCTCACTAGAGACAATATATACTTCCAAAGTAAAAATATATGGTGTCTTTAAAAGAACAACATCCTACATGAGAAATGATGTGGTTTATACAAAAAGATAACTCAATTCTGGCACAAACTCATCCCATAGTGGTGGATTGACAAAGAGAAGAGTAATGTCCAATAATAATGTGTCATCACAATAAATAGAAGTAGGAAGATAGAGTATAATATTAGAAGAGTTAATAAGAGAGATAAAAATATGAAAATAACATATGACAAGGGTCTAAAGAATACTTTAGATAGTGTAAGTACACTATGTGTGCTCCACATGGTAGTGTAGATCCTAGGAAATGTGAATTAATAGGTGACCAATAACTGTATCACATGAGTTATCTAAATCATTATACTGAAGTGGATCACTAGGTGTAAGAACTTGATCATATATAATGGTAGAAGATCTCCTGTCAGTGATCATACATTCCATGTAAAAGCACCATGAAGCATAGTTTGTCCTTCCATGAAGAAACAATGGATTAGAATCTATCCTCATCTGGTATCTCTCAAATGAATTTGACATGACTAAGAGTAGAGACACTAAAGAATTTTAATGAGAAAACACTTTAAAATTTAACCTATAATAACCCCTAGTTACAATAAAAATGCATGCTCAATATGAGGGATGTTAGAGTCAGCTAAGAATACATCTATAAATGAGAAATACATGTAGGATTCAACAAGTATTAGTGCATTCTCTAGAGATGGACTTCAGCTTAGGTCAAAAAATGAGTCCACACAAGTGAGAGTAAGTAGTGAAAATTGATAATGAATGCTCAACATATAGGTGAAAGGCTCAGTTTACAATGTGTCCACAAAATGCAATCACAATACATGTAATTAAAACTAAATGAGCACATGTAAGTTAATAAAACTATGTGCACATAAAATATAAGCCAACCCACAACAACCCCCTTGAGACAACCAACATTGATCCCCCCAAAGTTTATAAGTACATAGTATGCTCGAGTGTTGGATGTCAAACTCAACTAAGAATGTATCCATGAAACATAAATGCTTTTGATTTTTAAAAAAAAACACATGTGATAATTTACACATTCCAATAGGGATGTTGGGATTTATATATAATGCATTTATGAGGAGAGATAAGTGAGAACACAAGAAATGAGAGATGAAAAGTTGGTTTGCTTGTGAGGGGGTTTGACTGCTTGTCAAACTGGGCCTCACCCTCCATATTTAATAAATGGAAAAGGAGGTATATGACCAAGAAATGAGTTTCAAATCTTCTAAAATCTCCTCAAAATAAAATATCTAATTACAATATATTATTTTTATATAAAAATAATAAAAAACCTCCCAATATTGTTTTTATATAAAAAATAAGTAAAAAATATCCATCCACCATTACAATATATGTTTTTGTAAAAAAGAACAAAAAAAAAACTCCTCCCTTTATAATATTAACCAAAATGTCCAATAATAAACTTTAAATGAAATCTTTTAGAAATATTTCAACTTAAATAAAATTTACTTACTTTATATCCAAAAAAAAATAGTTTTTAAAAAACCAATATTATTTCAAAAAAGTAACTCACCTTTCTAAAACCATGGTGGTTTATTCAAAATCATGAATTTTATTGAAGTGGTGATTTTTTATGTTGGACCAACACAAATACTGGTGAGGAGTATACATAGAAAATAATAAATATATTATGCTCCACCAACATGTGCAACAAGAAGATTAGGAGCAGGTTATGGGCATCATCAACAAAACTAATACTATAAATCTAGATGATGGAGATTCCATCATAGAAAAAATATTTCCCATTTATGTTTACCATGAATAAACTAGTTGACTATGAAGCAAATCCTTGGTAAAATAGAATGGCCTGACAATTGTATGCATGCATATATTAATCTATTTGGAGGATGGCATGAGGCAAAATGGTTATGAAGAAGGGACAATCTGATTATTCTAACCAAGCACTTATTGTATATTATATTTTTAGTGATAATAAAATTTAAATTTTTTGTGCTACATGTAGATTTACATCATCGAGTGGAGTGGCAAAGGTGTGATGGATGGTGAGCAAGCTAACCAGTAGCCACATGAGTGAATGTGATGGATTCTATGGTTTGGATATCAAGTTACAGTAGACTAAATTTATAAATTACAATTAAATCAATATGATATGATCATCCCATGGTTTAAAACCAATCCAAAAAAATTACTTTCACAATCATGAGAGAACCAAGCCAAGAGAAAATAAGAACCCACATGGCAAGCCCGAATAGTCCAAGATGAAATTAATACAATACAAATCAAGATTTAAAAGAAAAATAAAAGTAAATATAAAACCAAAAAAATTTATACCATAATGGTTCTCTAATACCATATAATCATAGATGCAAATATCTATGAATCAAGTGGATGCATTGGTTTAAGTGAAAACACAAGCCAAATAAGTGCACAACATAACACAATTATAAGCAAGTGAAATCAATCACATGAGAATATTGAAAAAAAAAGATAGAATCAATCCACATTCTCTATAAATATCTTAATATGTTAGATGTACAAATAGGGAGTTAAATGTGTAACTCCTCCATAAAAGTAGGTCAAATATGTTAAAAATATAGTGTAACTCCCATACTTGAAATATCTAGTCAAAAGTAACTCCATATAGATAATAATGAGTCAAACATATTACTCATATGAAAATATACACCTAAAAAAGCATATCTCATAAGAGTAGGTAAAATCCAATAAACCATGTGGCATGTATAGGAAATAATCCAAAATAAAATAGATATGAGGAAAATAAACACCCTACACTAATAATAAATGCATTGAGAAGTCATTTTTACACCAAGTGTAAATATGAAACTTTATCGTATGTGCTTGGTAATTATAATGGGATGATTTTTAGAGTTAAATTCAACATGAAAACCAAAATGATCCTTGAAGTGGCTTAAGAGAGATAGGAAAGTATAATTTCAAATATAAACTAAGAGGTCAAAACTCCATTTTCACTTTCAGTGTCTTATATGAAGTTTTCTATCACAAACGTGGTATCTATAATGGAGGTGGTTGTAAGACCTAATTCAAAATTTAAACTGAAGCAACCCACTGATAAAACTTGAGTGTTGAGACCAACTAGCCACAAGAATAAGTAAGAGAATATAAAAAGGTGAAAAAGTGGCTCCATGGTTCTTGAGGAATTAGGGCATGTTATGCAATAAAGAACAAATGAATACTCTATAGGAAAATATTCTTGAGTATATTTAAAATAGATAAACATTTATTTGAACCCATAATATCTAGCTAAGACAACACTTATAACATGAATGGATGTGAGAGATGAAAATAAGGAAATGGATACAAGATCAAATTCAATATTATCATTGACTTGGTGTATGCATGTGAGTTAATTACTACTTTATAGAACATAAAATGACTATCTACTATAAATTGAACCATTGTGCTAGTGAATCCTATCTTAAGAATGTTTACCTAAAAATTACTCCACTTTTAGAAAAGCATCCATAGCATTGATAAATATGCCTTTGGTCCCACTCAAGGCCTTGTTCTACTACCATCTAGGTATCCATAGCCCCAGTAGAGATTGCCTGAATCACCCATAAATTGAGCTTTTTCAAAAATTATTTTTTCTTTTTATTTCTTTTTTTCTCTTTCATTCTTTATTTTTATATCTCAATTTTAGGTTGGGGTCCACTATGGAAAATGAAAGGAATAAATATATTTTTTCACCCTATATCTTAGTTGTACCAGGTTCATCTAAGCAAACCCAAAAACCATTAAATTATGATTATTTGGTGTTTGGATTCTAGATAATATCTTCAAAGTCTCAATAGTTGACCCAAGATTTCCCAAACATGAACAAATATAGAATACACATGAAAATCTAAGTTTTTGAAACTAATTTTAAAACATAATCTTAAGCCAGAAACTACTCAAATTACTTATACACCAAAACATCACTTGATCTACCTAGTAGAAACCATTATTCCTCATTCTATGAGCAATGAGGAACCTATAGGGTAAAATAGATTGGCCAAACTAAAAAGATGAAAACACAAGGCCAAATTAATGATGAAATAAAAAAAAAAAAAATGAAAACAATAAATAAAATAAACAAATTAAAAACCCAAAAATAAATAGAAGTTATCTATAGTTTCTTACTAGGCCAATTTAGGCTTGGAAGTAGTGCTTGAATAACTTCCCATTGATAGAAATTGAGACATCGTCACTAGTTAGACACCTGAGATGGAATGCATTCTCACCCAAGATATCATAAATTTGGTAGGGACTTAGCCCTGAGACATCAAACTTGTCATGATGTCCCTTTCTCTTATGTTCCTTATCTTTATAAAATACTAATTCAAAGATCTTAAAGGCCTTAAATTTTGGGTCATTTATAAAACCAACATTTGATAACCCCCTTATGTTTTCTAAAGTACAACAAGGCTACATCACATTTTTATTCTAGTTGTATCAAATTCAAGAGATGAACTTCTATCTTACCATCAATTTCTAGGGATTCTGTCACAAAATGCAAGGTGGGGATTCACAAGGAAGATAGGATCTTGGCCATAAATTAAATGATAAGGATATGTGCCCATGACACTTTAACTGTAGTCTTATCATACCAAAGTGAAACTTTTAAAACATTATGCTAGTGCCTAGGGTTATTTTCCAAGACTTTCTTAATTACATCCAAATTCTTGTTTATTGATTTAGCTAATTCATTACCTTGTGAGTAATAATTAGATGAGAAATTAAGGATTACCTGATTATCATATATGTTGATGGGTGTTTTGACAAAACAACTCTAATAGGTGTTGTTAATCCTTATCTCTCTTAAAAGGGAGATTTATACAAGAAAAAACATCCCCAATATCTATATCTACTAGATCTTGGAAATATATCCTCACTTAGTTGGTTGATGTGAAACTATTCCATACAAGGGGCATGTTTTACAAACTAATATTTGAGGGTTACACTAAATTTAACAATTATGAAGAGGCTATAAATTTTTTGATGAACATACTTTCATAACCTTGTCTTAAATGAAATCTAGATTTCTCAAGATTCATTTGACATGGAAAAAATATGATTTATAATACTGTTTTACCATATACATAGATGAAATAATGCTATAATGGTGGTAAATGAAAATTGATGATCAAAATGAACATTCAAATTTTGATTAAATTCATTGATACCCAATATCTAAACTAAAAAACACATAAAAAAATGCAAAATAAAAGAGTGAAAAGGAGAGAAAAAGGTCTTGCTCCCATGAAGAGGAAATTGAAATTTTTGAATGAGCAAATCCCATGAAACTAGTCCTTAGCTGATCCATACTCTTAGTTCCCCTTGAAATTTCAATGCTTTGATAATATAACCACATGGTGTCATCATTTAACCTTTGGTAAAATTTAAATTGATATCCTTATGGTCATGGGCCCTACCAAACCATTGATTTGGAGGATTAGATGACTAATGGGATGTTGATTAGTTGGTAATTTTATGTGCATTTATCCGAGTCTGGGATCCTGATATAACACCACATGGCATCATATTAGGCCTTAAGATTTTAGATAGTCTTCTATTGATCTATTAAATATTACATTCAACTGGGCCCCATGGGAGTGACACTTGTCACCATTATGGGGTTTTAGGGAAGGCTTAAACTTAGTCAATTGGATGTTGGGATTTGACTCCATGATTGAATATAAGAGTGACACACATCTATTTATTAGAATATATTGGATTATAAAGTATTTTTTACATGAATTATTTAAAATTTTATCTAAGTTAGAATGACCTAACCAAGTGAAGGAAAATGAAACATTAATAGATCATGTGAAAATCAATGAAGGCTCAATGTAAACAACAAATATTTATCTGAATAAACTAAATCGATTTGGAACTTTAGCTCATTATTTTCATGTGAAGTGCATGCTTGGTTAATAAAATAAATAAATGGAAGGTCCAACATGATAGAATCAAGAATTTAAAAAGGAAGGCTACCAATAATATCTCAATTTTATTAAAAAACTTTCATAATTAAAGGGTACCAATAAGTTCATGATAGTAAAGACAAATCTAAACATATTAAGTTATTCATCAACTTCATATTTTACATTAAGTGATTTTGATGGATCCAAACTAGAAAGGAATTTCTATATTTACATGTTCTATTTGGAATCATAAGCCTCAAGATTCTAAAAATTCATAAAAATTACTATAGTTCATGCAGTTATTTAGACAAGATTGTTTAACATTTGTGTCCTAGAACACCACTTGTATTTACATGTTAAAAGACTTTTATCCATCATAAACTAAATAGTAAGGGAACCTCAAGACAAAACAAAAAGGTTCAGCCCCAAAGGGGACAATAACAAGAATAAACTGGAAATGCAAAATAAGGAAAAAAATAGAAATCAAACTTACACTAACAATAAGAAATAATAAAGAAAAGCAAAAAATTGTAGGGAAGAAATTAAATTACTTATAAAAATTTAAAAGATAATTCAAGCTTGGAAATAATGTTTGATGAATCACCCATTAACAGGTAATGGGACTGCCTTACCGATTAAACACCTTAGGTAGAAAGTGTTCTTACCTAAGATTTCATAGATTTGATAGGGACATAACTATAACACCTTAGATTTTTCATGTTGTCCCTTTTATTCATGAGCCTTATCCCACATTAGGACCAGATCATAGATCCAAAAGTCTTTCATTTTAACCTTTTTATCAAACCAACATTTGATGACCTCCTCATGTTTGCCACACTATAGTAAGGTTTAATTTCATTTTATATTCAAGTTGAATGAGGTTTAGGAGGTGAGTTTCTATCTTGTCATCAGATTCTAGGTAATATCTCAAGAATTACAAGGTGGGTATATTTATATTAATAGGAAATATAGGGTCTTGGCCATAAAATAGATGATAGGGTGAAGTACCCAATGAATATTTAATTCTTTTCCTATCAAACCATAATGAAAAATTTATCATGTTATGCCAATCCCTAGGTTTTTTGTTTAAAAATTTCTTAATTACATTCAATTTTTTTTATTTTTTGATTCAAATAACCCATTACCCTATGGATAATGATTAGAATAAAATTTAAGGATTACCTGATGATCATAATCCCATTCAATAAATTATAGTGAGGAGAAAGCAGGTCCATTATCAAATACCAATGTGGAAGGCATCCCAAGCCTAGTAACAATGTGATCTTCCAAAATGTTGATCACCACATTGGTTTTACAATTCCTAGATGTTTGAGCTTCTTCTTAATGAGTTTAGTAGTATTTACCTATAAGGATAAACTTGTGGATTGAAAAAGAATTTGCATTGATAGCTCCCACAAAGTCCAGTCCCATTTTTTCAAATGGTTGAGTTTCAATGACCAACTATGATGGCATAATTTGGGTACATTCATAGTGTGCAATGACTTGGAAGGTATAACAACTTATTGTATGAAAATGTACATATTTAATAACATGCAACCAATAGTATCTTGCCTATAATATTTAGTGGGATGTATTACTTCTTAAATCATGCCCAGTTTCATATTTTCCATAGAAGTCATTGAGTACTTCAATCATTTATTCTTTATTGAGGCACCTTAAGTAGGTCTGAATAGATGGACCCTCTACTAAGATGTATGGATCTTATAGCCTCTAGTATTACTTGTGAAATTAAGAATTAAACATGCTCATGGGCTCATTTGGTTTTCTCCTAGTAACAACAAAGTGGTGATACAAAATAACTAGATCAACTAGGAGCCTGAGGTGATTCACAAACACTGTCTCAATATCATCCCAAGAGGTGATAGAGACAATTGGTAATCCTAGATACCAGGTGTATGTAGTTTCCCCTAAGGAATAGGGAAATAAGTGGCATGTTACATCCTCATATTGAACTTGGATTTAGGTAAGGGCATATTTGAATGCATGGATGTATTCTTCTACAATATGAATTCCACTGATTATGTATTTTAGATAGAGCTTGTCTAGGTTCCCAGGTAGGTCATGAGGAATCCCTAAAACATTCACAAAGCAACCACCTTAACCAAGCTAAGCCATCTGATTGGCCATTGGTATACTCAAAAGTACTAGGAATAGGTTAACAAAGGGAGTGACTATAGATGTAAGTGAATTCCCAACTAATTAGATATTCTTAAATTTTACTTTCCCTTTATTAGTTGTTGGTTTTATATGTTCACTAAGTTATAAAATATCAAATTCAACTCCAATAGACTTTGATATAGTGTTTATTCTCTTGTTTTCTAGCTTAACTTTTGGTATAACTTAGTGTAGGTTGAGGTTTATAAAGTGTCTCATCTTGAAATTTAGCTACAATTCTTAGTTTGTGTTCATGTGCCCTCCTTCTAACACCATACATGTTGATGGGTGTTTTGACACAATAACTCAGGTAGGGATACACCCAGTAAGGCCCACACCCTAATTAGTTGAGCTAATGAATATTCATAGCAAGTCAAGGAGTAATATTAACTACCAATGGTACTCTACACTGCTAAACACTTGAATGTTCTAGTAATCCCTAATGATATTTGAATTCCTAACCATCTACTCATATAGGGTTTTAAAACATTCTCTATGTTGGTCCATCTACCATGAAAATCCCCTTTGTTTTTGCCTTTAAATATTTTGAGTTAGCTTGTTTAAACAAGAATTTTCCACCTATCTCTTTTTAGATGCTCAACATGTGGCAAGATATCATGGTCTTGGGTAATTATTTGGCAACATATAAGATTAAATTAAATATACTAATTATAAATAAAATTAAAAAATTAATAAAGAGAAGGGTCGAGAGTCATGAATTTACCGAACTTAGATTGTATATTTTAATAACTTTTATCACAACTCAAACCAAATAAAACCACTCAAAATTTAGTATGAATATTTCATAATGATATTTAACCTAAAATCCCCAATTATAGAGACAAAAAAAATTAAAGTCTCATGATATTTATCAATCCATGCAAGGAAAAATATATAATTGCATAGTCACTTAACATTCATAAAATCAAATGACCATTGAACACATTGGCAAAAGAAGATTTCACAAATCTATAAAAGTCAGATTAACATATAAAATATCAAAATACCTCTATATGAAAATCCCAAATTTCAAGACTAAATCAATGATTTATGACTCTAATGTTCAATATGGGTATCAAATTTGGGTTTGTTATCTATGGAAATATGGCATCGTGATACCTTTTTAGATGGTCATTTGATGAATAGATGCCTATCAAATTTATACTAGGAGATATATTGATGTCATCACTCACCGTATGGTGGTCCCTAATAATTTGGTTTGTAGATTATTGGGGGATCATAAGATGATGCCATGTGGCATCATCTAGATCTTTGGATCCTATATCAAGATGTTTTATGTGATCATTCCATATGGCATGATCATGGAGCTTTTAGATACTCCAAAGTGTTAGTTCCCTTTCTAATTTCCTAACTATAGTGATGACACCATGTGGAATCATGATGAACCCTAGGGAAAATTTTGAATTGAGATCATTATGAGTCATGGGCCTATTCAAGACATCGATACATAAGATCAAATGGTTAGTGATATCTTGATTAGTTGGGAAATTTATATGCATTGCTCCAAATTTTGGCTCTCACAATGGTTCTACATGGAATGATCTCAGGCATTCAAGACTTAGAGACTCTTTTATTTCTTTGTCGACTATTTTGTTTGATTGGGCCCTAAGGGAGTTACACTTTTCACCATCATAGAGTTTTGTGGTAGGATTAGACATAGTTGGATTGGGATCTGATTCCATGATTGAAAATAAGAGTGACACAAATTAATTTCCTAAAAGATATCATCTTGAAATGGATTTTTGATGTGAATTATTTCAAAGTGTGATAGTTAGAATGATTTGATGAAGCAAAGGAAAATGAAGCATTAATAGACTATGTGAAAATCATTTAAGTCTTGATGTAAACAATATATATTTATCCAAATAAATTAAATTGATTTGACACTTCAACTTAGTCTTTTCACATGAAGTGCATGCTTGGATTATAAAATAATTCACATAAATAAAGGGAATGTCTAGGATGATTGAATCACAAATTTGATAAGGACATCAATTTTATCAAATGACTTTCATAATTAAAGCACGAGATCTTAGGGTTTAATTTTAGACTCAATTATGGAATAAAAAATTAAGTGGAATTAGATATTTTCTAATGTAAATAGCTATAACATAAAGGTAAAATAACTAAGAAATTTAAGGCCAACATTAAGACATTGTTATGCAAAAATAATACAAGTTTATTCAATTAAAAGCCACAAGAATTTTTCACACTAATAATGATTGAAATTACCCAGGGTTATGTCAAAATCACATTTCATTATTAACAGATCAAAAAAATATCATTTTAGACCAAGTGCTATATGTGAACAACTTCTAACTAAAATTAGTCTTCTCTATGGAAATGTTTCAAGACCTAGCTAGGATTGGAAAGATGAGATGGGTCACCAAAGCAAAAAGATAGGTTACTTTGTTTCATGATGAAATTAGGGTGTGTTTTGAAATAAATAACAATATTCTCATTATTAAATTGGAGTGAGGATAAATTAGGTCTATTATCACATACTAGAGTGAACAATTTCCTAAAATTAGTGATGATATGCTCCTCAAGAAAGTTGATTACCATGTAGGCAGTGAAAATATTTAATGCTTGAACCTCAGTACAATGGGTGAAATAGTTAGTTATAATTAGAATGAACTTATATCCTATGGATTTAACATTGATAAATCTAACAAATTCTAATCCCCATTTTGAGAATGGTCGAACTTGAATAATTGGCTACAATGGCATAGTAGGGTTACATTTTCTATGTGCAGTAACTTAGCAATTATGGAAACTTATAATGTGGGCATGAGCATATTTTAAGATGAAGGTCCAATAGTATCCTACCCAAAGTATATAATAGGTTTTAGCACTACTTGGACTATATCTAGTTCCATATTTCTTATAAAATCCTCTAAGTACTTCAGTCATTTTTTTATAATTTATATAGCGTGCATAATTAATCATAAAATTGTTACTCTTCAAGCCTAAATCTCTTCATTAATTATAATTAAGGTAACTTGGGCATTAATTATTTAGAAGTTAATGGACTACATCGTGATACCAACCATCTTCTATGATAGCTTTCGATGTTTATTTCTTAAAAATAATTTTTGGATCCACATCAACCATTTACTTGTTGAGTCCTTATCCTCTCACTAACTTCATTGGTTATATCTCTAGGTCAAATTATTGGATAAAAATCATCCAATTGCCTCTTCATTAACTTAACTCATTCTATATTATCTTTGATTTTATGATAGGTTCAATCAAAACAACAAATAATTTGTTGTGTAGGATGTAGTGTATTAACTTAACTACTTTGATCAAAGAAAACACTTATTTGTCAATTATCAAATATTTAATTTCAACATTATTTAGTAGAGTGAAATATATTGGTTTCTCATTTCCAACATATTTTTTTTGAGTTAGGACAAAAACACTTAAGTGTTATGAAGTGAAGGTATAAATGTATAAGGGTTGCATATAGTTATGATTGATAAACGTTGGGGTGCCTACAATTGATTTATTATTTTGAGTGAAATATTCTTGTGCCTAAGTTATCTAGTCAATCTTATCATCCTTATTTAACAAGTTATTCAGGGGTCAGACTATCTCTTCAAAGATTGAGATTAATTTATGGATGAAGTTGATCTTGCCAAAGAATGAATTCATCTATTTTTAGTTGTTAGTAAATGATTGTTTTAAAATTTATTGTACTCTTTCTAGGTAAATATAAATGAATCTTTCAAAGATGATGTGACCTAGTAGTTTTCCATCAAAAACTCTAAATTTACACTTTTTTAGATTCAGAGAGATACCATGTTATCTACATCTATACAACACCATTCTCAAATATTTTAATGACCTTCTCATTTCTTGGAAAATATAATTCAATCATCCATATGGATGATAATGCACTTACCAATTAGATATTTGAATGCAATGTCCTTGCACAATGGAAAGTTGTAACCACATTGATTAGGCCAAATGACATCCTTTTATATGTGAATGTTCCCCATTTTATTGTAAATGTTGTCTTAATTTTTTATTAATAATGTACCATTACCTGATTATATCCAGAATACCTATATAGAAATGAAATAATTCGAGATTCATTCACTATCTGTAACACCTTGTATAGTGAGATAAATGGGTAATTATATTTATTTGAGGATTTATTCAGGTTATAGAAGTCCACACAAAGCCATATCTCTCTATTTTTGTTTCAAAATTGTAAAATATATTCCAACCATATGGAGTGCCTAACTAGAAAGATGATCTTAGCTGAAAGAAACTTTTAAACTTCATTGAATAACAAACGATCTAACAATGGATTCACTATCCACTACCTTTGTTGGAATGGTTTGACTCCAAGCTTCAAAGGGATAGTGTGAATGAGAATCAAGGTATTTAATACCCTCAAGTCTTTATAACTCTAGACAATGGCATATCTAAAGTCCTTTAGGACCTATGCAATGCCCTATTTTTCATCTTGAGTGTATGTTGTGTCTAAAAACACATTTTTGAGTCACCACAATTGCCTAAATTGCATTACTCATGTAGTGTACATTTAGTAGGGATTGTTCATTCTTTTTCATCTTCATAATTCATATCAAACAACCTTTAAGTGATACCATACCCTTAGTTAAACTATTTATTTTCAAAATTATCACTCTTTCATCCAATTTGAACTCACTTATGTTGTATTAATCTATGATTTGGGATTAAAATACATTTGTGTTTGTGATGAATTCAATGATATGCTAATCATCATTGAATAATTAGAATTTCTTGAAATTATTAGAAATAGAAGGAATAGAGATTAACTCCACTGAGAATATATTTAATTTGGAGCCAGCTACTAGTTATAGGGTGATTTTATTCATTACCAATGCATCTACCATATGATTTATTATACAAAGTACTCTTTGAATATTGAATGCATTGAAATCATCTATTAAAATTCCATGCCTAGTTGTAATACCTAGATAAATGTTTATTGTTACAAGCATGCTACCTTCTCACTTGCCTAAACACCAACTCTAAATCAATAAGTACCTTCAAGTTCTTGAATTCTTCTTAAGGGAAAACTTGAGGCCATGTACTAATGCCTCATATTCAAGCACATTCATTGTGCATGTAAATGGAAATCATAAGGTTACCAAATAATAATTCCATCTTGGATTAATGAGCTCAACCCTAATGCCACACCCACTCTTAGACTTAAATATATTACATTATAGGGTCCAAAATTAATATTCAATTGTGTTTAGTGGACTCCAAAAGGTAGGCACTTCTAAAATGTTGACCTCTTTATTCTTTTCCTCAACTTTTATCATGAATATAATTTTTTATTCAACTAATAATAAATTTATGGTTTAATCTGATATGGCAAAAGTAGGAATTGGGATGTTAATAGTGAAAGAATTTTCATCAAAAACATTAAAAATTCCTTATTTTCACTTGGACCACTCTATTTTAACTTGTTGACTTCTACTTCAGCCATGCCAAACACTATCAAGGACTGCTGACAAACATGTTCTACATTTGGATTATCCTATTCCACATTTTCATAAACAAGGGAAACACTATGAAATAAAGATATTTATGGTGCATAGAGGATGTATTCCTCATCCAAATGATCTAAATCTTCAAACTCTATTTTTTATTGCATAGACATTAAGTTAATAGTTAGGTTCTCATGAGATTCTACTTCTTTTTTAAATGTGTAGACCTTGAATTATGATTCATCATATAGTTTCTCATTCACATTTTTATACTTTGTGATCATATAAATCATTTTTTGGCTCACACTCAATTATTAATTTATTGGGTAAATTGACCATGGAAGCCACATATGAGAGAAATTGGTTTACATGAATCCGTTTAATGTTCTGGACTAATCTCTATTAAGAATCATGTTATACACATCTAGTATATCCACTTCCCAAATTTTTATGAAGTGTTGCACTCTTAGATTGGAAGCCAAATGAATATGAATGTGGTTTAAATTTCCAACCACGTTGACCTTTCATTTATCTAAATTAATAGCCTTTTTATTTGATTTCATTGGATTTATGACTACTTTGTGTAAAATTAAGTAAGGAATCACATTGATAGAGGAAATGAAATCCACCAAACAAGTGTGTAAATTCTTACTGAAAATGTGGATTTTCAAGAGGAAAGGGGGAATTTTTGTTTTTTCCTTATAAATATCAACACAAATGTTAACTAACATACTAACATATATATACATCCCAATTTGTTCACCTTATTAAACTTATTAATTTTGGTACTAATTCCTATCTAATTCAAATTAATAATTCACTAATTAACACCTCTTGTCACTATTTTATCTAACATAGCCCATTTAACCTCTTAGTCAATTATGTAAATCCCATCTTCATATTTCACATCCATGCACTGACATCACATCATGCCACAAATTAATTAATTCTTCTAATCATGTATTATTTATCAACTAACCCACACTTATCCATTATATGGGAATTTAAAATTCCCTTCCACCTACCCTAGCCTACGAGTAGCCTCTCCTACTCACCTAGATTCTATAGCACCCCTTAATAACATGAATAATCATATACTAATTGTCATTAGGCTTACAAAAAGACTCTAGTGTTTTATACCTCTAGAAAATTACCTCTTATAGAATCATCCAAGGAATTTTTAATTCCTTGAATAATTCTCCACCATTTGAATTTTGTCCATTGATCTTCCCTCCTCCCACTCTATAAATAACCAACCAATCCTCTAATGAGATAAAAAATATAAAATACATAAAACTTCATGCTAATATTATCTGAATCCATGAATCAATCACTAGTATACTAAGCAAAATATTGTCAAACCCACATGTTGTCTAGGAAAATCTAAGTCTAATAGGTAGTCCAAAATCCAAAATTACAATCTTTTTCTTACTTTGATCTTTATTTAGAGCACTTAGATTTTAGGATGTAATGATGGTATGAATGATTCATTTATCTTTGCATTGTAATCCTAATTGGCTCTATATTTCACTTATAGGTTGATAATTTAGGTATTTTTGATGTAATTATATATCATATATCCATTACTCAAATTTATCATCTTACATTGGCAACCATAATGAGAGCCCTCCTTGGTGCTAATATTGTGTGTGAAGTGTGATTGTGCATCTTGAAGGTCTAATAAGGCATGAATTTGGAATCAAATTTTCAAAAATACTATTTTTTAGGTTATTAGTAACTATGCTCTACAAAGGGTGATTTTGAAACTGCCAGATGTGATTTTGACCTTGATAGTGATGACTTTGCCTTTAACCACCACAGTAACTATAAAATTGCCTATTACTAGTTGCAACATTGAAAAATTTCATATTGCTAGTTACAACTTTCAAAATAGATTATTTATAGTTGCAACATTACAAAATCATTTATTTTTAGTTTTAATATTACAAAATTTCTTCATACTAGTTGTAGTTTTGATTCCTATCTGCAATTTTGACTAATCTAGTTATGATTTTGCTCTTAGTTCTTAAATTGTTTTAATCAATACTATCAAGTGTTATAATTTGGTTTTTATGTTATTTTGTGCACTCTGTCTGATCTAATTTACTATAGGAATAGGCTAAGACTCTATCAAATAAAAGGCATAAGGGTGTTGGCTTTAGAGTAAAATCGCTTAGAGGTAATAATAATGTTGATTATTAGTCATGTTTTGGACACTAGTAGTCATGATTTTGATCAATTTATAATTTTTAAAGATGTCCATCTATTATCTATTTTTCTATCATCTATACATATTTTCCTTAATTATTTTATATATGTGTTTATCTTTCTAACATGTGTCTTGTAGGGTTAAGCTGAAATCTAATGTTGGGTCTATCTAGTTGAGATTTACAAATACATATAATTTAATCATGTTTTAATTTTGGAAAAATTCTATCAATAAAACAATATATAAAAATCATAGTCCAATACCTCTTATAAAATCATTTAATCTCTAAAAATTTGTAAATATATTAGGTTTTTGTCTATCTTTCAAAGTCATTTATAGCTAGTAGCAATCTTGCTTTGTATTTGTAATTTTACACATCTCATAGTCAATTTTACCTACCTAACTACATGATTACTATCATAGTTTGCTCAAAGTTTTCAAAATCACATATCTCAATTGTATTTTTTATTCATAGTCATGATTTTGCACATATCATAAGTGATTTTGACTAATTATCTAGTAATCATGACAATATAATTGGTAGCTTGCCAAATCACTTTTCTCATCTACAATTTTGACTAGTCACTCATGATTTTGAATCTCTAAAAGTGATTTTGAATTAACACTGTCTATGTATCTATGATTTTGATCAAGATAGCAATGATTTTTCTCTTCTTTTTTATTCAAAAAATGTCTATTTTGAGTGTAATTTTAGGACCCTTTGTGGTGAATTTTGAGTCATTGCAAGGGTTTCACAAGTCCCAAATTATGTTTGGCCTTGGGGGCAATACCCATTGACCCTAACCTATACTGTGATAGGGAATACACATTAAGTATTTCCCCCAGTACCCATAAAGGGTGATGCATCTTGACCCAATAATGGGTGCTACCCCTTAACCTCGCAAGGGGCACTACCCCTTAACCCCGTTGGGGGTTGCCACCCCTAAACCCCAACATCATGGCCCCTCATTCAAAGGGTTATAGTGTAAAAGTCATGATTTTTTTAGTGTTTTTATTAAGGATTATTAGGCTAACATTTTATTCAAATTTTTATAGGGGTAAAATTAGTGGAAATTATTTTTTGCTTAATACTACTAACATTTTGTTTTGAAAATCTGTCTAAAATCTTATCTTGTAGGTCATATTTTTTGTCTAACATCTTGTCTTGCAGGTTCCCCTCAAGATTGCCAAATTGAAACTACTAATCACTTTCTTTTTAGGCCACTTTTCAAATGTTTTGGAATTTTGAAAACTATTGTATATATCATACTTAAGTAATCAGTTAATAAATATTTTTACTTACTTGAGTGTCACCCAAGGGATATAGTGGTGCATGCTCTCCCTGCATCCTAACAGTGAGTCTTAAAGGATCAAAATCCACTAATAAACCCTCCCATTTTTCATTTTATGAGGAAACATTATGTGTAAGTAATTCCCATGAAATTTCCATAGTCTTAGGGGTTGGTGATTCATATTTCATCAGCATGCATTCAACCACACTTCATGTTCTATCAGAGTATTAAAATTAGGTATATATGTAATAAGCCAAGTGATTAACCCCATACATGTATCCCATGAAGTGAAAAAGTTATTTATATATCAAAACATTAGACAACACCCTATATCAATTTGGGCCCCATGTACCTAATGCATATCAAGGATGCCCCTAGAAATCCTTATTTAACTTAAAGTAAGGCCTTTCAACCATAATAGGTAACTTGCTACCAGGGTTAGTATTAGTGCCCATAGTGATCATCAAGTGCAAATGAGGTTGAGAGGGTTTGGGAGATTTTTTAATAGGTTACTAGCCTATAGTCATACCCATAAAGTTTTTAGATGGTGCATTCATCATGTTACACTCCAAATTAGTTTGCTAATCTTAGGTTTGTGATTTGTTTGATTTGGTGTGTGTTGTGATAGACCAGTGTTGTCTATGAGCCAAGTCATCCTTTCACCCAAGCTTATACATGGTTATTTGGGACTTGTATCATCATATAATATATCCTTTCCTATATCATATTATCTTGTACATTCTAACCATATTCTTATCTTATACATTCTTAGTCATCTTGTACATCCTTATCTACTTTACCTGTCATCATATCTTATAATCCTTAATCTTGTATAACCTTCTATATATTTTACATATTATCATGCTATCTTAAACATATCCCAATTTAGTTATACCTTGAAATCCTCCTATTTATTCATCACCCTATCTAGTCTTGATTGATCACCTATCTATCACATATTTAACCCTTCATTCTACATCTTTATCTAAGACATCCCATCTTGTCCTTATACCATATCAACCTAATTATATCTTATTATCCTATTTAGTCTCCTTCATCATCATCTCATATTACATTATTAATATTTTTTTATATCTTTATCTTGTACATCTTTCTCTTAATGTATTATTCATCTCATTTTTATATCTTAATCTAGTTTTACCTCATCTAGGTAGATCTCATCTTAATTTGTTTTGCATTTTTATCCTAAAACACATCTAGTTGGATTTTGAGGTCACACACTTGTCCAAACCATATTCACCATACCCATAATCATCATTACATAAACTTACTTATATACTTATCCTGATCCCAATCCCATCATCTTTAATTCCTCTATTTATTCCCATTTATCCTTCATCACATAATCTTATATCCATCCAACCTTGCAAAAATTAGTCTAAAGTTTGAGTTATTCCTTTTTTTGTCCATCTATATCATCATATCACTTTATTCATAATTTAGTCCATCACCTTTCACTTTGTCAAATTTCATATGTAGTCAATACCCTACTAACAACCTATCACTTTGTCAGTTTCAATCTAGCATCTAGTCATCCTCAATCAAGTCATCTTTAATCTAGTCTTCTCACCTAGATATAACTAGCACCCATCTGATCATCATCTTTATAGTTTAAATCTAGGCACTAGTTGAATCCTTATCCTTTTGTTAGCTTAAAAACTAGGCATTTTTAATAGATTATTAGAACCTATCATATTATCAATTTGAAATATGATCCTAATCTAATATCATAATCCATTTAGTCTATCTCATCTTCACCTATCACCTATCATAATAGCTCAATCATTCAGACTTACATTGTCCAAGGACCATATTTTTATAAATTTTACTCTATCTTCACATCCTCCTCCTTTTTTTGTCTAACTACCTTTCATCCATCACCCATTTATAATCTATCCACATGAATTTGGACCCAGTTCTCATGGAATAATATTTATTTTCCAAGAAGGATAAGATCCTTTTGTGAGCCCTAGAAATGGGTGTCCACCTACCTTCAAACCTCAATCCCATCAAGCCTAAATTAATATCCCCTATCCTTCCCTAATATCCATCTACACCTAACCTACATGCTATCCCACCATGGTCAGCCCCATTGTCCATTCATCATAACCACAATCATAACATCCCTAAATGTACAAGTGATGAAGTCACCCTATTTCATGAATATATCTTTTCTAACAAGGATGAGTGCCTTTTACAATGATTGGAGATAGGTGATTGACTTCCTAATAATTTTGAACCCCTAAACCTAAGGTCACATACCAAACAAGTGCCTCATCAATCCTTATACACATCCAATTTTTGTGACATTAAATCCCATTCCAATCCCCCTTTCACTAGTCCTAATCCTAATAATGGTCATGATCTTCCTAGTCAATATACTAATATTGAGATTGCTTTATTTAGTAAATATATTATCACCAACAAGGATGCAATCCTCTTACAACTCTTAAAAATGGGTACCCAAATTCCCATAGTATTAGACCCTATTCAACTAATATTACCTCCAATTCACACATGTCTATAGTCCAACCCTCCATTTACCAATCATAGTCCATCATAAATCCCCCACTGTACTAGATAATAGAATCCTATCTTGTCAATCTCATCTAATTCTAGTTCACATCCTAAAAAATTCACACACCACCATATTCAAACATCATGACATCACCATCACATTCTTCCACTCCTAAATCCAACACTTCCACATCCAACACTATAAATAATAAATATATCCCTCTCCCAATATCCATAAAATCCATATTTTGGAAACTAGAGGCCATAGGTATGATTGTCTACCCCAAAACCAGACCTATAAATTTGTCTAAACATACGCCCTCATGGTATCAAGTATAATTTTTTTTTATCTATACCATAAAGTCCCTAGGCATTTCTATGAATATATTTTTCCATTTTGGATATTATGTCCAAAACTTAATTGATAATGGTAAAATTGAAATTGAGGGTGAATCCAATACATCTACACCTAGGAGTGTACAAAAAAGGGTATGCTAAAAGGCACTTATTAACCACAATCAAGCTTATTCCTTCCTCATCCAAGTTCATGACCCTAATCCTCACAATATCACAACCATCCTTAATCAAACCATCCCTATATACTATTCACACCAAATTCCCCATTTTCATAAATCCATTAAGCCTAAATCATCCACTCAAAAACCCAAGGGGAAGAAGGTACTTGTAAAAAATAATATAGATACTATCAAAAAATCATCTATCAATAGCATTACTACATCAACATATTTGTCAAAGTAAACATAAAAATGGTCATCTACATTAGGATCATGTTCAACACCAATATATGAATTCAAATCCATGTTAGAATCATCATTCCTTACAAAAAATTAAAGTCAATTTGACACCTATCTCTTTGAGGATGTCTCTAATTTGAATGTTGATTAGTCAGAAGTCACAATTATTAATCCATCTCAGGATGATGAAATCATAACACTATTCTGGGATGTTATATCATTTAAATATTATCAAACTAGATATGAATCAACTTTATATGTTAATTCTAAAAATAGCCTTGGTGACCCTTTTGATATTCTTGAGGACACTTTTTATGATGTTGAGGTTGGTTATCCTAGTAGTTTTTATGAGGACTATGTTTCCCATCATACCCTTAATCCACCACTTTAACCACACATCCCTAATAATATACCTCATATTAATAATCCCTCCATCCCACTCCTTGAATAGGATGAATATAAATGCACATCATTAGATTCCATTCAACATGCAATCTCATGTGCCAAATCTACAAGGATCCAAGCCATTAATCAATTAATCAAGCCAACTATGATCCAAATGTAATCAATCAAAGTCAAAAAGATATTTTTAATCAACCAAGTCAAAAAGTGTCATCCCCTAGTAAAAATATCCTTGAAGTGCCAGGGGATCATCCAAGTCAAAATAATCATCCTCCAAGTCTAAAGTCAAATACCCCTAGTGAAGCCCAATTATAGGCATTAAGGGGAAATAAAAATCCAATCATGTTAGAAAACCAAGAATTCATTGTAGCACAAATTAAAAAACAATTAAAATAGGTCAAAATTAATTTGACGAATCATATTTCTAATATTTTTATCAAAAATCAAAGAAGTCAAAGAATCTTAGATTTTTTAACCTTGCTTGACACATGGCACCAGTAAAAAATGTCCCCTCCACCATTTCCAACAATGTATACATATGTTAAACCCCATTTCTAATCTCCTCCTAGCTACCCAATTTATAATCATATCACTCATCCACATTGATGTAGAGACCTCTTTAATTCTCTATTGTAATCCCAACTTTGATACCTGTAATCTTCACTCATGTAACATATGTCTGTAGTATTCCTTCTATGTCAACTTTATCACTTGAATTGACATCAATCTCATGTATGATCCTAATGACTATGATTTTTTGAGTCCTTTTTCCATCTACCTTTAGGATTTGCATACATCTCATTCTATTCTTACATCTCATTCCAATCACCTTCTCACTCTCTTTCATTCACCTCACACTCACTCATATTCACTAGTATAAATCACCTCAAAGATTGATATAAGTCTTATGGAGATAATATTTCATATATAAGGCATCTATTAGGATTAATAATATTGTTTCAACTTGTCTCAAACTCTAACATAACCTCAACTTCCTTCTCCTCCTTTCAAGTTCTGAAAGTAACTCCTCTCCTCCTTTCAAGTTCTGAAAGTAACTCCTCTCCTCGTAGCCTTTTTTAGGATTATTTGCATTATACAGACAAGTACCATTGAATATTGAAAACCACAAAAAATATCTAAAATATTTTATCCTCTTTGACCTTTCCACAAAGTTTAATGACCGAATTCACTTCCTAGATACCTTAGTCTACCATTGCCTAAACTTAATTAGGCCTCTTAACCCCTGTTTGTAACATAGCCCCATTTTGTCATACATATAGAACTAGTACAGGTATATAAATTTAATAATAACCTAATAAATTAAAAAATACATAAAACAACCAAGTTTCATTGAATTTAATTTTTGAAAACTCATTATATTCAATTTTCTAGTTTCTAGCCCTAAACTAGGTATTCTGAGTTCTGTGCAGGCCCGAGAGGGTGTTATATTAGTTTAATTTGTTATTTATTGATTTAAAAAATTTAAAAGGTCATAAAAAGGTATTAATAATATGTTTAAAACTTTTACAAACTTAAAATCTTCTTTAATAATGTCTAAATACCTTCTAATTATGATTTCTATAGGTCACTATTTATACAGTCTGCTTATATACAAAATCAACAGGGTATGAATGCATATTAAACTTACCTAAAGGTTTAGAAAAATTAATTAATTTTTTTAACTCATCATGATTTCTTACTATTCCATATTCAATCATCAAAAACTTCCATTCATGTTTATGATTTGTTGTTGGGGTCTTATTATACCAATTTTTGGACTGTCTTGTTAGTAGGGTATATACACAATCTGT
Organism: Torreya grandis; assembly: GCA_037957365.1. Lineage (NCBI taxonomy): Eukaryota > Viridiplantae > Streptophyta > Pinopsida > Cupressales > Taxaceae > Torreya > Torreya grandis. Next base: position 1,636,018 of record JARHVA010003489.1, read on the forward strand.
TATGTGGAACCTTGGGCCTTTTTTAGAATAAAATGTAACATATATACATTAAATATGTATTTTAATGATATTTTTAATCCTAAAATTCCTGTTATCTTCCTTAAACAAGTTCTAGAACACTAATCTCTCAATTACAATACAACTTCAATGTATATTGTCATAATCTTGCAGACTTTTCAAACTATTGTCCTAAAAGCTTCAAGGCTATTATAAATAAAAATGAATCCATAAAATAATTTAAACATAAATATATAAATACATAACCTAAATATTTTTCAAATTTTATTTGATTTCTATGTATATACATTAAAAGCTCTATCTTTTTGGACATATTATAGAGGTTTTACATTTTGTACTCCTTCACCTTGGTTTTCCTTCGTACCTCTACCTCTATCAAATTATAAATGACTCTCTTAACTCTTAAATGACTTATAACCACTAAAAAATCACTTATCATATGAATATACCATCTATTTCAATCCAAAAACTTATTGCATACCTGAAAAATACTTTCTTAGTAACTACCCCTCTTGGTAACCACTTTCATATAGACATTACATTCTAATGTATTGGTTTTTTGTCACATTATTATGAAATGTATGTAAAATAATTATATAAACTCACCTAGACTCATTTATGAACTAATCATAACGTTTACTAACATGACTTTCCTTGGTAGCTACACCAAATGCTCCTAAGCACACTAACACCATTCAAATTTTCAAATTAAAGTTTTGGTAGTAAAATATCCCTAGCTAAACAAATACAAAATAAGACACCTAATGACTCTTATACATACTCCATTCCATTTAAATGGATGATATTATACTAGCCACATTTTCACATGATCAAATTTACCTATTTTGTTTGATGCTCTTGCATCACGCATCCTTTACCTTACTATCAAAACCATCCAATTCCATCCCTAGCACACATCACTTTCTTAGGAAACATAATATGTCATAAGGGTTACAAATAATCGTAATTAAGATTTTTGGAGGATTCTAAATCAATATTCAATGAAGGTCACTACAACATTAGTACATATAGCATCAATAACATGATCTTAGTATCACATATCTATAGAATGGGTGTCAGTTGATATATCAAGAAAGTGTCAACATTATTTCATCTCACACCCATATCCAATAAATCAAAATGCCAAAAAGTCAAAAAAAATTTGTCCAATGGTGAAAACCACTCTTATGGTGCCTTTGGATGTTATGTTTTGGAGCTTATTTCTAAATTACAGTGTATTGTGGATGAATGTCTAGGGTGTCATGGATGAATGCCAGCATGGGGTGTAACTCTAGGTGAACACCAGCATGGAGTTGTAGATGAATGCCAATATGGATTTTTAGATGAATTTTGGCATGGTGTTATAGGTGAATGCTATTATAGAGTTACAAGTGAGCATCAAGATATTATGTTTGAGTGTCGGTATGTTGTGGTTAAGCATTAGGGTGATGCAGGTGAGCATTAGTGCAATGAAGGAATCAACATGTTATGGATAAGCATTGATGTGTTGTAAGCATACACCTATATTATGTGGGTGAGCATCAGAACTATAATGTATTACCATCATCTATTACTAATTGGTCTATATATAGATGGATATACATCAGAATACTATAGATTTTTTCATAATTTTTAGATCTAAGTTGTGAAAAGAGAGAATAGAGCATGTGAATTTAGGTGTAAATTTAAGAGGGTTTGTAGAGCACAGATCAAAATAATATTTGTGCATTTTAATTGTGAGAAGACTGATCTAATAGTAGATTATACTCTTATGGCTTGTAATAAAATCTGAGCAAGTGTTTCTTGGTGGATGTAGCCCACATTTAGTGAACCATGTTATATCTAGTATTATTTTTATGTATGTTTATTTATTATTATTTATGCATCTCTATTTATAGACATTATTTATTAAATTCTATGGAATAGTTCCAAATTCATTACTGATTTATTCTTATTAACTAGTATCAAATATTTGGGTTGTATTTGTTGAAGTGTTGAATCACAAGAAGGGCTATTAGTTGAAATGATAGCTATGGTTAATGATCACAAATCAAAGGTTGAAAATTTTAATGGATAGAACTTTGGTCTATGGAAGATGTAGATGGAGGAGTAACTCTATCAAAAGGACCTCCATGCTCCATTAGGAGGAAAAGTGAAGCAACCAATGGGTACATCAAATGAGACTTGGGAGCTTCTTGATAGGAAAGCACTTGGGTCCATTTGGTTATGCCTTGCATCTTTGGTCACATTTAATATATCATAAGAGAAGACTATAGAAGGTATCATTAATGCATTAGGGAAGTTATATGAGAAACCCACTACTTCTAATAAAATATTTGTAATGAAAAATCTATTCAATATGAAGATGTCTAAAAATGGTTCAATAGTTGATCATTTGAATAAATTAAATATAGTTGTGAGTATGTTTAACTCTATGAAAATTGAATTTGATGATGGAGTTAGATCTCTTATTATTTTGTGTTCCTTACCAAAGAGTTGGAATGGCACGATAATGGTTGTGAGTAAATCGGTCTCTAATAATGCCAAGTTAAAGTTTGAGGATGTCATAAGAGTAATCCTTAGTGAGGAAATATGATGGAAAAGATCTAGGTAAGCATATACTTCAGGTGATGCTTTGATTGTGAATATTAGAGGGAGATAAAATTTTAGAGGAAAAGGAAAGTGTGGAAAATCAAATGGTCTTGGAAAGTCAAAATCAAGGAGTAGGATGGTATGTTGGCAATGTGGAAAGACTGGGCATGCAAAGAAGGATTATTGGTCTCTTTAGAATAAGAAAAAAAATTAGGAAGACACCAAGGAGGTAAATATGGTAACATTTAATGTTTGTTGAGATTCATTAATTCTCTCCATTGACAATATTTATAAGTCTTGGGTTTTAGATTCAGGGGATTCTTTTCATGATACACCACATAGGTATTATTTTATTGATTATGTTCAAGGGGATTCTGGACATGTTTACCTTGGTGATGATATGCCTTGTAGCATAGTAGGAAAAATAAGTGTTTAGATTAATATGTAAAATGGAAACAATTGGTTACTAAAGGATGTTAGGGATGTGCCAGAGTTGAAATGGAATTTGGTATCTGTAGGGTAGTTGGGAAATGAAGGTTTCATGGTGACTTTTATTGAAAATTCTTAGAAGGTGACCAAGTATGCTCTTATGCTATCAAGAGGTAATAAGGTTGGTACCATGTATTTATCAAGTAGTGTTAACTATTGTAATTTAGTTTCTATAGAAACAAATTCAAGTTTGTGGCATAATAGGCTTGATCATATGAGCCAAAAGGGCATGTAAATTTTGAAGGATCAATTGCCAAGATTGAAAGAGTTTGATTTATATTTCTATGAAGACTGTGTGTACAAAAAATATAAAAGGGTAAGGTTTATCAAGGATGGACCTACAGGGAATGAGAATAAGTTCAAGAAAGTGTCAACATTCTTGCATCTCACACCCATATCCAATAAATCAAGATGCCAAAAAAAAAAAAACATTTGTCCAATGGTGAAAACCACTCTTATGGTGCCTTTGGCAAGTACCATGATGAAAAATAATTTTTGGCATCATGTTAAAATAGTATATTTTTTGCATTGTACCTCAACACTTAGGGGTAAAATCCATCTCTTGTCAATCTGTCAATGTCATCCTTGTCTATATTATCCCTTTGTATATTATTTCTACTCATCATCTACCATCATAATCCTATTATGTCCATCCTTTCTTCTTGACTTGACCTTCATAAGGGAGTGGAAGATGTCTTGATAAATTTCCTAGAATCATCTTGGCATATCCTCTAATAGACACTCTATAAATTAGATATATGGTTACTTCACGATGTAGTCATTGGCAATCCCTAGTCTATTCTTCCTCATCCATCAAATTATTTGAGCATTATCCACATCTATTTGTCATTCCACTCATCCTTATCTTAGTTTCTAGGCTTTATGTTCCCTTTGTTATTAACCCACTTTGTATCATGTACATACATATCCCCAAAAGACCTTAAAAACTATAAAATTAAAAAAATCCCAAAGCATCTCAATTGTCTTGTCATATGTCATGTTGTCCTAAGTCCTAAATATCCTAGTCATCATATCTAGTCTCTTAGACATCTTATCATGTTGTCTTATCTTATGTCCTAGTGGTCTTATTAGTTTGTCATATCGTCTTGTTCTATGTCATAATATTTGCACCTAAATCCTTATCCATAACCTTATCCTAATATAAGTCATTAGTCTACTCCAAATCCATACCTTGTATAACTTATTAACCTTAATCTAAATTCACATCATCATGACTGATTTAGTCCAACTCATCACTTTATCACTCATCACATCGAATATCATTAGGATAATTAGAAAGACACAATAACACTAAATGTAGATGCTTGTGTTTGTTACTTGTCTTCTCTTTGTTATTTGACTTATTTGCATGTATTTTATCATGTATATATCTACATATGTTTATTTTCTTGTCTCTATTTATCTCTTTTTATTAATATTTTAATGATTCTTACATCATGTCTTTTTTGTCTATTAGGAAATCAATGTGGATGCTATGATGGAGCCAAAAAATATAATAATGCTTTTGGGTGCTTTATGCAAAGTTCATCATTTGGAATTTTATAATAATGAAATTTGGCACAATGTCCTCTTGGTTATACTTATATCATGGGGTATACTACCTAGTGGTATATTTACATTGGAATTCTTAGACTATGATGACCCCTGTTGCAATAATGATGGATTGAAAATGGACTACACTCATCATTTCTCCTATCCTCTCTCACGTGTCTAAAAATATAATAACATTAATCCCATCATTAATTAAATCATCACAATCCATTCTTCTAATATCTAATCATCCCTCCAAACTTTTTATCATCATATATTTATCCTCTAGTTACTCATCTATCATCTCTCTAATCATAAACATCTATCATCTCATCTCCCATCATTTATCCTAGTCCTCTATCTTCATGTATAACATTTAAGTCACATCCTCTATTTAAAAAATAACATGTCTAATAGTCATCATCACCATCATCATAATATTCTAATCCATCATTGTCATCCTCTCATCTAGTTTGAACTACATTGGCTTGAGGTATTTTAAAACTATGTAGGTAACACTCATACATATGGTGTGTTTAATGTTAGCTCAACCACTATCTCCTCTTTCCCCACTATCCAGCATCTCATCTTTCTTGATTCTTTCAATTATCAAATACTTGAGCTATAACATTAATAATTAATCAATCAGTCTATTTATCAATCACCATCCCCATAATCATCTCCCTAATATTTTTTTTAATCACCTATACCTATTGATTAGGCCTGAGAAATCACAACATCCTTCTATTCTTCCATCATTCATCCATTATCATTATTTGATAAATTAATTATTTAAAGTTTATGGTTTTCTCCTTCTATTGGGGCATGAGCATGACCATAACTTTATTATCATCTCTCATGTGTCTTTACTCAAGATATCATCACTATCAATTACATTATAACTCATTGATTCGATGCATTATAGTCTAGTTCTCCCCCTTGATATTTTGGTCACTCAATCATATCATTTCTTCTCTCTCATATATTCATCATATCACTTGACTTTAGATTTGATCTACCCTCATCATTAAGATTATCAAATCATTATCTTATTTGGCCTGATGTTCTCCCAACATGCATCCTTGCTTAGGATATGTTAAAATATCATGGTATTTATCATCTTGGTATGTAGCTCTCCTTAGTATGGGTCCTTACATAGGATATGTTGAAATTTTGTGACCTTTTATCTTATCATCATCATGTTACATTTGATTCCTCCTTAGGATGTGTTGAAAACCATGATATAATAATTCCTTCTCCCTATATCATCATTAATTTATAGCTCACTCCTCATGTCAATTTCATCTTTTTCACCATCAATCCCCCATATAACATCCCAGACCCTTATCTCTTTACACATCCCAACCCTTATTTCCTCTTTTGAGTGTCCATCTACCTTCTTCCTCCCTATATATCCCATCAAGGGGAATCATGTGTCTATTAACATCATTTACTAATAATCATTCATGAGCGTCTTTCTTATTTAAAATACCATTGTGCCTTATAATTCATCCACTTGTAATGGCCTTATATATCAATCATATTGATCTACAGATCTCTCTAGCATGTGTCCTTTCTTATAATGTGTCTAAATATTGTGGCCTTTTGTTTTATCATCATCATGTTATGGTCGATTCCCCCTTGGTATGTGTTGACAATCATGACATAATCATTTCCACTTCTTGTTCATAGGTCTTTGCCAGGAACATCATAATTTTGTAACTCACTACTCATGTCAATTTTATCTTCTTCTTCATCATTCACACATCTTTCATCCCATCCCCTTGTCAATTTTTACATCCTACCCCTCTTCTCTTATTTTATAGTTACCATCCACCTCCTTCCTCCTTGCATGTCCCATGGAGCAGGCATCATCACATGTCCACTAACATCATTTACTAAATTTGTCCATAAGTGTCTTTCTTATTTAAAATACCATTAATCCTTCTACTTTATACAATCATAATTCCCTTTTAAAGAGGGGAAAAATGTATACATCCCAATTTACTCACCTTATTAGGATTACTAATTTTGATACTAATTCCCATCTATTTTTGATTAATAATTCACTAATTAACACCTATTGTCATTATTCCATCTAACATATCCCATTTAACCTACTTCTATTCAATTAAGTAAATCCCATATTAATATTTAATATCCATGAACTGACATTATATCATCCCACAAATCAATTAATTCTTCTAATAATGTATTATTTGTCAACTAACTGCCACTTATCTATTATATGCTAGTTTAAAATTACCTTCCGCCTATCTTAGCTTATGAGTTGCCTCTCCTACTCCCATATATTTTTTTATAACTCCATAATCACATGATTAATCATCTACTAATTATCATTAAGCTTAAAAAATACTCTAGAGGCTTCTACCTCTAAAACATTCCCTCCTCTAGAATCATCCAAGGAATCTTTAATTCCTTGAATAATTCTCCACTATTGATCTTACTACAACCAACTTTAAATTTTGGCTATTGATCTTCCCTCCTCCCACTCTATAAATAACCAACCAATCCTCCTATGAGAGAAAAACTCTAAAATCCATAAACCTCCATACTAATATTATAAGCTAATCCTTAAATCAATCACTAGTCTACTAAGCAAAATAGTGTCAAGATAACCACATGTTGCCCAAGAAAATTTGAGTCTAATAGGTAATCCAAAATACACAATCATAGTATTTTTATTTTTTTGATTTTGATTTAGAATTCTTAGATTTTAAGATGTAATGATGGTATGAATGATTCTTTTATCTTTACATTGTAATCCTAATTAGCTCTAGATTTCACTTGTAGATTGATAATTTTGGTATTTTTGATATAATTTCATATCATAGATTAATCAAATTTATCATCAGATAACTTATTTCCCCTTAGGAGTAGAGAAATAATTTAATAATAAGTCCTTCTGGTTAGATATTTGGATAAAATTAAACAAGGTTATGTTATCCTTAGTTTTATTCAAGTCTTCTACAATGTTGTACCTAAGTTTGTTTTGTTCTAATGGGTTGCCAAATTTTATTGGTGTAGTATTGTTATTTGGTTAATAGGATGAGTTGGGTCCATTAGGCAGAAAGAGTTTACTACTTGAGTTCTCATCAAGTAAATCTTGAGTGTTATTTAGAGGAGTAGACATAGTTAAAAGATTTTTAAATTTGATCTTGAATGTGTAAATGTTTCCTCTTTAAAATTGATTGAAAGTATGGACTTCACCTAAGTTATCTTCAAGCTTGTTATCACTCTCATAAAAGAATCCATATGTTTCTAAGACCATGTTAGTACCTTAATTCCATCTAATTTGATTTGAATTGTTATCAAGTACATACACAATTTCAAGGTTGTCTATTTCCTTCTAGATTATGTTTGAAGCCAATATGAAAGCATCACAATTAGTTTTAGCATGGTATAATTTGTTATGAAACCTAAATAAAGTGTCCAATTCTAAATTATCTAAGTTCATAGAGATTGAATCATTTTTATTATTATGATCGACATTATCAAATGGACTAGGCATGTTTCCATTGTTAAGCCTAGTGTTCCATTGGTGATTAGTTCTCTCAAATTTGCAGTTTTTATTTTGACATGGATTATTTGTAGTTTTATTTTGATTTTGAGGTAATTTTATAGATAAGTTAACCATGCCATTTTTTAATATTTATATCATTTGGTACAAGTTTTCTACTTCAAGGTTCACATTAGCATTATGTTGATTCCCCACTTATAAGAGTGGGTTAACCACATGTTCCAAAACATTTCTAAATGTAGTCAAAGTAAGATGATTGAGTTATGGTCATTAATAGAATAAATTTGAGTGTTTATAAATGATTGGAAAACTTGTAAATTATTATTAGGGGCAACATAACCACTTGTGATAGGTATGGAAACAATATTGTTGTAATCCAAAAGAATGATTTATTGGTTGTTTCCCTAAGGTAAAATGTGATTTGAAAGCACAAAAAAATTATTTTTAGGCATGTATCTCAAGGTAATTTGGTTTTAGAGTGAGTTTGGGATTGAATGCATAGCACCAATGATTGGATTTATTAGTGGTGTATTATGCATGAGACCTTGATTTATCATGGAAACTTGATTGTAAGTACCTAGCTTACCTAATTAAGGCAACATGCCATCTCTAAAGATTTTTGTCCTTATATGTTATTCAATCATAATTAATTCATGAATCACCAAGGATAAGGTTGCAAGTGCTACAAGAGTCCTATGGATGAACATGGAGGTCATAGGGTCCAAGACCCCTAGGTAGGTTTGTAAGGAAACCACTTATATTTTTGTATACAGATTTTAATAATTTGTATAGCTTGTGTAAATGAACATTGAACATGCTCATGGGTTCATTTAGTTCACAATGGACTGTGAAATATTGGTGGTATAGGAAAATAGGGTTATTAGCATGTGGAAATGATTGATAAATATTGTTTATAGGTCATTACAATAGGTAATAGACCCATAAAAAAATAAAAGATACCAGTTGTAGGTCATCTCATCCAAGGTGTAATGAAATAGGTAGTTAGCCACATCTTCATGTTGGATTTGAATTATTATAATAACATATTTGAATGCTTGAATAAGCTCCTTTGCAGTGTAGATTCCACCATGAACATATCTAGGGCATAAATTTTAAGGGTTATTTGGTAAATCATGGGCAACTAATATGATGCTCATAGGGTAGTTACGCTCAACAAGCCAAATGGGATTAGCCACCATTGGTAGATTTAATGGGGCAAAAAAAGGAATGACAACCATAGGTGAGCTGCTAGCTGATGGGTTTGTCTATTTTCTAATTTTCTTTTGTTGGTTCTAAGTTTTCTATTTGTAGTGAGTTATAACAATTTTAAGTTAGCCCCAATGGATTTTGATCTAGTGGGTATATGTATAAGTTCTAGTTTAACTTATGGAATACCCGATCATGGGAAACACTTATAAAATGTTCAAGTTTTAAATTTTTAACTAGATTTTTTAATTTTTACCTCATTATAGAGTCAATATATTGGTGGATATTTTGACACACCTATTTAAGAAAGATAGTTTCCCATCTAGCCTCTCTTGAAAGGAAACATGTAGGGTATCCCTAAGGTTTTTTATTATTAGGTCATGATGTACTAGATGACCTAGTTGGTCTATGCAAAACTATTCCAATTCAAGGGGTCTTTATCGATTCTAAAATATTTAATGTTATTCTAGTCCTTCAAAAAATTAGAGGATAATGTAAATTTTATTATTCCATTAATTTGGATTTTGATCATTTTTTAGGGAATGATAACGATAATACATTCCAAGTCTTACCCAGGTGATTAAATCAATGTTTTGGGTAACATGGATACAATTGATTTTAGTGAATTTTCATTGCCTTTATATGTTCAATAGTGTGATAATGAAAAAATAATAAAGTAAAAAAAATAATCAATCTAATGAGCATGCATAGATTTTAGTATAATTTAATCAAACCCTAAAATAATTGATTTATAAAATAGTAAAATAAATGGATTAAGAGAATAAAAACCTACAATAATGAAGACGAATTTTAAACTCTCGATCAAATGAATCCCACAAATTAGTCTCTCACTTGACCAATGTGTACATGCTTACAAATGGAGTTGATAAAAGTTTATGAGGGTAATATACCAATGAAAGAAAACAATAAGATCACCATACACATGCACAAATTGTGAAGACTTTCATAGCTTGCTATTAATTTAAATATTCATTTTGATAATCCAATCAGGGCCACAATGATCAATCACTTACAAATCCACTAGCATAATGGTAAGACAAAAATATTGAGGGAGATATTACAATAATAAAACTATAAATTTCATGAAAATCAAGAGTGATTGGATCTATAGTCTCTCATGGAGAAAAAAATCCAACCCTTAGACAGTCAAAATGCACAATTACATAAAAAATTCCATTTATAAAGGGAAATATTTTCCCTCAAAAATATAAATACCTTAATTAATTCTTCACTAACCATTTTTATATATATTTTTAAAAACAAAAAAGGGATACAACGGCATTTAAGACCTAACAAAACTTTTGGGAGGCACGGGTAAGTTTAAAATTTCACTTTAAAAAAAAAAATGAATTCTCTTTGGTAATTAGGATTCAAAAGCTTGATTATCACTAAAATTATGCAATCGGTAGGTATAAGACCTAATAGGACTTTCCATGTATATAATTCAAGTTTTTAACAAGGGGGTCCTAAGACTTAATTAGGATTAGGATCTCTGTATAGGTCTTATTTTAAAATCATGTATGCCTCATGACATAACTAGGCAAAAATATCTAAATAGAACTACCTTCAGCTTTGAATAGATCCCATGACTAGTTCAATAATTGTCATCTAAATTGAACTATGGGGTTTCAAAGGAGGATACATAAATTTAATCAAGACCTATGCTCTTAATAACAAAAGAATGTGGTCCCTAAGACCCTAATGACCTAATTGGGACTTAGGCCCTACTTAACACTAAATGTCCTAGGCTAAAACATTGATAGATGTGGATGAGTTTCAAAGCCCAAACACCAATGTGAAAATCCTCTTAATTCCAAGAAATACCTAGCTAGTATTTCCAATATGAATATATCTATTAGACCCTTGGTGATACCTCCAAGACTTGATTAGAGATTTATCTCTAATTACAACTACAAGACTAAAAACTTACTACCCTAGACCTAATCAAGGAAAATAACTTGGTTATGTATATAATAATAATAAGACCCAAAAAAGACCTAATCATACTTATAACTATAATTAGGTGTATGGGACTTAAAAAACCATTCAAGACCAAATTGACATAAAGAAGCTTGATTACAACTAAGCATGCTGAATTTTGACGTTAAAGACCTACTATATGGGACTGAAAAAGGTATATAGAATTAGAATTTATTTATGGGATACAACATACATAATCATGTAATTAAAAAATATTTTTTTATATTTTTTGATGGGATAAAATAGACCTAATTGAGGAATTAGACATTTTTGTAGAATTCATCTAAATGCCATAAATACATCAAGAAGTAATTTTAAAACCAAGTCTAAAATATGTAAATTTATAACACAAGATTGGTAGTTTCAATGGGATGGATTTATGAGGTTTAATCAGCATGAAAACCAAAATTACCCCATGGAGTGACTTAAGAGAGCCAAATGTTCAAATGCAAACTAGGATGTCAAAGCTCCATTTTCTTGCTAAGTGTCTTATATGAAGTTTTATCACATGGACATGGTCTCTCTAATTAAGGTGGTTTCTAGATATAATTTTTCACACAAAATAATACATCCCACAAATGAAAATTGAGATTGGTTATATCAAATGGTCACAAGCATAAGTAGGAGCATATCAAGAGGCCAAAAAAGGGGTTCCATGATTATTGACGAATTAGGGATTGTTGTGAAAGTAAAAAAAAATATAGAAAAGGAAAGAGAATAAATTTAAGTGGTGATAAATTCCACCATAATAAAAATTACAAGAGTAAAATAAAACAAGAAGTATTTGGTTAAATGGAAGGACAATTTTTTTATCAACTTACATGAGTGAATCTAAGATTAGTAACTATGGCAAATCATTGGAGGAGATCACTCAAGATTCATGAGAAAGAGTTCATATACATTTTTAATTATGATATTGTCTAATGAAATATCATTTAGGTATCATGTCTGATCTTGATTCAACCAAAAATAGGTGTTGTATATTTAGATTTTGTTAGCATATTTCTAGTTTTTATAATTTAGAAGTTTCATGTTAGTATTCATAGAATACTTTGTAATTCAATAAAAAATATAAGGATTAGATAAAAACAAATTATAACTAGAAAATAAGTTTAAATTTGAGTGCTCCATTTTAACTACTAGTATGCATTCATTGAAACTGACTATTATCTAATTTTTAGTTGACTTGACATAAGGTTAAACATGGTTATCAATTAGCTAACTTACAAAATGTATGAAATGACCCAAATATATTATTTCAAATTTTGGAAACCATCCATTAAATGGTAAGGGACAAGGTCATGAAAATTGGATAAGTCTACATTATTGGAACAATCTACATAACATATACTTGTCCCAAAAAATAGGAATAGTTGGCATGAGTTGTCTAAGAGTGATATAAGGTAGTTTGAATAATGACTTGGGAATTCATATGTATTAGTGATAAAAAATAGAGGGGTCAAACCCACATATAGATAAATGACTATAATAATGGTGAATAAGAGTCATATATTTGAGTGTAAGTAAAGTGGTTCAAGATATATCAAGAATTAACATTGTCAAGTAGCTAGTATTAGATATAGTCATCTACACTCCCCTATTATAGTAAATAAATTGATAGAGTTAATAATAAATATATACTTGAGTGTGTATAACACACTTTTTATTTTGATATAAAACTCCAATAATGAAGGACACTCAATTTATAAAACCCTACAATATCACACAAATTAGTCAATGCCCACATTTGAAATTAAATTTTTTGAACATTTAAATTTGAAATTGAAAGGAGAGTAAGGAAGGAGTACACTTGTAGGGAGATGAAACCATATTTATCTATTATTTATTAAATATTATGTTTTTATATAGAATCATTGAAGTAATATGCCCCCTTGTCAAATCATTTGTAGATATTTCTCCTCATGCTGAACCATTTGTGAATTTAGAGTGATCATGTCCAAATTTTGAATAACTAATATAACACTAGAATTGGAAATATGCATTCTATAATTATCATAAATGGGGATAAGTACCCAATCTACTAACCCAAAATAGTATGAAAATAAGATGGGTTTTCTATAAGTGATGCAAAGGCCTTTGAATGTCACTAGACTCAAACATATCTCACTCATAATAGAAGGTGGAACTACATAATGGGTTCATTATAAGTAATTCCAAGGCCATTGAGTTTCACTAAATTCAAACATAAATTACCCATAAAATAATGAATCACACCACTATATATTAATCAAGATTTTATTTACATGATCGAAGTATAATGAAGAATATTCATGCCCTCATCATGACTGCACCAATAATACATTTGAATAAAAATAATAACCATTTGCCATTGAATCTCTAAATTTCATTGTAGTGCATATGCACATGAAACAATATCATGCATTTTCAATTTGAAGAATATATATATATATATATATATATATATATATATGAACCAATATCATGCCTTTTAAATTTGAAAAATTAATATATGTGCATGACCATCAAGCTTTTTGAATTTTAAAAATGCATGTATGGGTGTGATCCAACACAAATCCCTCTAAATATATACTAAATTATATAAAATTCCATAGACCTATATGTTCATCTATAACTATATGTGAAATTTGTAATTCATCTTCGTATAACTATTTTGCATATGCATACAAGTGTGTATGACTTTGGACTCAAGTCTCTATAAAGTGAGTTTATATGCATGTAATATTACCCCAAAATATGTATTTATCAATATATGTCATGTATATAATTTTTGAGATTATTTGGAATATTTAAAACTTATACTTTGTCACACACACACACACACACACACACACACACACACACACACACACACACACACACACACACACACACACACACACACACAAATATAAATATTATGGAAGCTTGAATCTCTATGAAAAACCAATTGTAATAGCCCATTTTGAGATGAGGTATGTATCCTAAAAGTTACTCATCTCATAATAGAAGTCAATTATATCATTTCATAAATATATAATCATGCGAAGATGTGGCAAGTATATTATCATAGTATAGTGTATGTTAGCAAGGCATGTATGAAGCATATGTAGTGTGAGGCATAGTGTCATAGCTAGATATATATATATATATATATATATATATATATATATATATATATATATATATATATATATATATATATAAATGAGGCAATAAACAAAGTAACTATATATGATAATATTACATAGTAAAAGTACATGATATGGATCATAACACCACTAATGAAGCATAAGAATAAAAACAAACAATGTCAAAAAATGTCACACATAATTTTAAGGGTTGCATACATGGGACATAAATATTTTATGAAAAACAAGGCTAAAGTCACCATGCAAAGTAAATAAAAATGTCATAAATAAGGAACATAAATATGCCGCACACACAAGGCCAAGTGTCTAAATAATAAGCAATCAATGTCTAGCCTATAATGCAAAAAATTATATCATCAAAAGAGCATATAATAAGTGAAAAATGGTCTATGACATCCATATGTATCAATGTCACATCATATAAAATTGTCATATCCATGTAGCACAATGTAAGATATAATTAAATATAAAAACACTTGTAAGATATGTAGCTCAACATGGTAGATAGGTCATATATATATATATATATATATATAATTTGTGATAATATAACATGTATAATAAGATGCCCCCAACATAGGCATGGCCATTTTTTAGAATGGAGTCCAACATCTAAGAATATATGTATAATATGTGTGTCCTACATCACACTCATATGCCTCATTAAATGAATGTGTATATAAAAAATAATATATTATCTACAAAATATGTCATAAATAACATAGGTAAAGAATTAAACTAGGAACTCATGTCATGCTCAAGTCTATATATTTTTAAAAATATTTTGATCATTTTTGTATTTTTTAAACATTTGAATATTTTGTATTTTTAAAAAAATTGTTTTTTTGAAATATTTGATTTTTTTTATACAATTTTTAGATATTTGATGTGTGAAAAATGTAAAAAAATTATAGAAATGGATCCCATTATTGGGAGGACCATAGTTCATGCTTGTATTAGAGAATGGGAGGGTGACTTTCTATGAATGAAAAGTGCTACATGTACACAAATCTTAATCTAAAAAAAAATAAAGAAGTATGGTGTAATTGTCCTAGTAACTACTCATATAGTCATGTGTAATATGTAGGTACTATGACTTGACGGAGTCTATTGTATAGTATAAGGTTTCACTACCTATGTTTTTTGTGGAACATACTAAACCGTATGAGGTATTGTCTTAGGATGCATTATAAAATATGAATATCTCTTTACAATATAAATAAATTTTGATGAGTTCAATTTATAGGAGGGTGTACTAATATCCTCTTAATTGAGTTTATATAAATATCTTGAATAGGTGAAATAACTAACTCTACACCATGCTCATGAATAGGTTTAATAAATAACTTAAGTGGTGGTGGGGGAGGATAAGGAGGATATAGTATTGATGGCAGAGGGAAATCATATCAAATACCTAAAACTATGACCAACTAATTACAATGTATACATTTTAGACATTGATGTAATGTGGATGCAATTATGTGGAGATTTTGTATCCAATGGCATCTTAATAACATGTCAAAGACATGTATGCTTCATAAGACTAATAATGGAGTAGCCATTATCTCTCAACTAACTCTAATAGGTAACACTTTATGCCCAATAGTATTAATTATGTGTCCTTCAAATGTTTTAAATAATTTTAATGTATATTGTAAATTATACTCTATGTACCCAAAAGTGCAAAGAAGTGTCATTGTAGATTAATTTTCACTTGGCCCATTATCAACCATGACATTGTGTATGGTTTTTTTTTTTTATAAACTCAAATAAAGAGTGCATGTGTATCTAAATTATTATCAACAATCTCATTTTTAGTAAATTTTATCATAGGACATGGTGTTAATGTGCCTATAAATGTACCAATAATACCATCCATTTTTTTTCCATATGTCAGAGGAGTAGGATGCATATTGTATGCATGGTTTACTTTTAAATTATCCATAGTTTCTATTATGCCATGATTTAGAAATGGACTAATGAATGTTTTATACTTTCTATTTTCATTTATTTTTGGTAAATCCTGTTATGTGGGTGTGCTTAACTAAATAGTATTGTCATCAATAAGATCTTGTATCTTATGTATTATCTTTAAACACTTATTTTTAGAATGTGTAACACATGTGTGATAGTCAAAATATGTGTTACTTTCAAATTCCTTATGTTTATGCTTAGTCACATCATCCTATAATGGTGGAGGGAGATATATTATATTGCACTTAAATAATCTTTGTAACAATAGATGAGGAGGTGATGGTAACCATACAAATTTTATTTTTGTGGAATTGTTAATTAAATATTATTCCTTGGTTGTGATACTACATTGACTATTACTTTTGCTTCACTCTTGATTTCATTTGTTTTAACATTTTAGTTTGGTTTGATTTGATATTTGATATTTAAATTAGTTGGAGCATTTTTGCATACTTAAGTTTCTTCAAAGCTATGATCTTAAATTCTCATTATTTCTCTGTATGGAATAAATCATCAAAATATGTGAATTGATTGAACATGATAGACTCATGAAGTGGTGATAGAAAAATTTGTGTAAAGTTATCATTATACTAATTATATAAATATAATTGGTAATTTTAGCTAAAATAATTTTGCATCAAAGAACATATTCACTGATTGGCACATTGGACCCTTCCCTGAGTTTAGAAATTTGTGCATAAGATAGTTTTTCACCAATGTTAATAGATAAGTTTGGTGGAAATTAATATTTTAAAGGGTTGAATGATTTAACATATTATATTGGAATATTATTTAACCATTGCAAATCATATTTTTTGAGGCTATATGGAAATAAATTAGTTAATAATTTTTCATTGTATGCATAATCCAAGCATGCTACATAAAATTATAAAAGATGTTGTTTGAGATCACCTTTACCTTCAAAAATTAGAATATTAGGAGCTACAAATCCTACATGTAATGGGTAAGATGTTATCTCAGGTGCTAAATAATCATGATGAAAACTATGGGAAACCATTGAATAAATATCTCTAAAGACACCTTGTTCTAATAGAAACAACTTAGAATGTAAGGTTTTAATAGTCTACTAAAGTGAATGTGCATTAGGCAAGGTTTATGGTGGACCAAAAATAGTAATCAAAGGAGGTGTGTATTATTCCTATGTAAAAATAGGCATATCAATCTATTTTAAGCCTCTATATTCTCCCATACCTAGGGATGATGTCACATATGTAATTGGAGGTGTCAATATAGGAATATAAGCAATAGTAGAGACTAGGATTTCTGAAGTGGAAGTATTAACAAATAAAAAAGGTGCCTCTTATTGTTTCCCTTGAGACATTATAAGTTTATCTTGGTGTGAATTATTAGATGATAAGACCAATTTGGCAACCCTATCCACATGTTTTGGATACTAACAAAGTCCTTAAAGAAAATTGGACAATTATTTAACTTGTTCAATACCTACCCCATTAATCTCATTTGGGTCAATTCTATTTACTACCTCAGGATTATCTTGATTATAATGATTAACTTCATTATCTTGTTTATTATGTTCACCATAAACATCATTATTGACTTGTATATACTAATTTTGGATAATTTTATTACCAAATTGAGTAAAAAATATATGTATTATCCATCTTATAAAATAATAAAGGAATATAAATATGTTATATATTAATTCCATTTAATCAAGAACCAAACCTTAGAGGAGAAATTAGTTAACCTTATTGGGTGTCATAATGGGTAATGATGAAAATGGTAAAAATAAGGATAGAATGGGTATAACTAGGCATGGTGTGTTTGATTTTTAGTATCTTAGATATATTGATTATAGTCATGAATAGTGAACAAGGAATAAAGGGGAAATATTTGTGGAGAATTAAACTATCCTATAGCTCCACTATACCATCTTTTAGTCATGTTGGGAGTATATTCTCAAGGCTAATCACTTACAGGTGCACTATAAATCCAAATCGCTGAAAAGCTTTCTATGGATGAAAAACAAAATCCTATGCAAATTTGAAATTCTTGTAAGGTACTTAGAAGATAAGTTTCATATATAATGTTGTAATGGTTTTCATATTATAATAATACCCATAACATAATGACTTAGGTAAAACTAATCACCACTTTTCCTATAATGACAAATCCTATGAGTTTTATAACTGTCAGAACACAGTTTTGAAAGAAAATAATAAAAATTTGAAAACTAACAAAATAAAATTTTTGTGTACATGAAAATCAAGGATTTAATTTAAAACCCCTAGGTCAAAGATAAATCCTAGAAAAGTGTTTAATATAATCCTAAAAAGGATGATCATATTTATTTTTAGTTTATGGGAATATGTAGATGCTAAATATAGAATTTATATGATAAATTAATATTGAACACTTGTAAAATATCACTCATGGCTCAACCATTCAGTTTAGGACCTTATCCATTGATGAAAAGCTCATGTGCACCATCTCATTGTGCCTAAATTATTATCCTATAGTATGACCCTCATATTTTGATTACTTGGATCACTTTTAGCCCATAGTCTAGATAAAACCTGATTTATATCCTACTTTGGTAGTTAAATATCTAAAAAACATTTCTATCCTCCCTAACACTACTATCTATACTAGTACACTAGTGTTGATTCCAATGTCCCAAGTTTGATGCTAGTGTCTGATCCTTATAAATGATTAAATTTTTAAATATTTAAAAATGTATGAGTTTACTTATTTGTCTTAACTAACCCTCCCATGTGATAATTTAAAAATGTTATATATATATATATATATATATATATATATATATATATATAAGTAAAATATCATCCATTATTGATCAACTATAAATCAAGCACACACATATATTATACCAAGATAAATAACCTCTTAAGATAATAAAACTACCAAATTATTCCCTATTTATAAATAAATCATAGGAGTAGTCTTAATATAGGTTTGAATTATTCAAAATCAATCCATGATCAATATTTGTCAAGTTACAATATAAAACACTACATGTACTCATATATAACATAGTGTACAATTTTTCACACATAATACCACATAAGGTACATCATTATAATGACCTATGTTTAGTATATGGACATGTAGGAAATGATCATTGATAGATGGGTATTTGAGGTCAGCGTGAATTCACTTGAGGATACTAAATCTCTTTTTATAAGGTGCAAATGTCCTAATTGAAGGACTTAGGGGTTTGAGCTACATTATAATATCAAAAACATGTGTGAATGATCCAAGTTAACAATATGCAAGGAGATATTGAAATATAATAGGCATAATTGAAATTTATAGAAAATAACTTGTACTTCATTGTGGACATAAGTGTCAGATTTGGGACATAAGCATCAATGTTAGCATCCAAATTCTGATAGTAGTGTCAAGATGGCTAGAGACCTAATTTATAAAATCTAATGAATCATAATAGAGAATTAGCCTATATTCCTCCATACTTGTATCAATCATATCTTCCTACCCATTAGTAAATAAACTAAGTATTATCTCTTCTTCATGTTTAGGAATTCAAATTACTATTTGGCATTGTACTTTCTATAACATATTTACATAATTCAACACCATATTTGAATATTTTGGATTTGAATTATTTAATTGGCCTAATTTTAGAATAACTTAGATATTTATTTTATTTGGTCATTCTTCCCCTAAATATTTCCAAAAAGGGTTCAATATAATCATGAATTTAGTTGAACCCCTAGGAAAAAAATTATGAAAAGTAATGTTCAAAAAAGAAATGGCATCACCAATACATTTTACCCTATTTTTTATTTAACAATGTTTAATAGGTATAAAAAATTTAAAAGAAATTTAGATTGTAATAAATGACACTCAAGCATAAAATTTGAATGTAAAATTTTACTTAGTTGTCATTGATTTGACAAGTGGCATATGCTAAATAAAGTAAGCACAACCAATAGTAATATACTTGGGTTTTCTAATTTTTGGTTAATTGTAATAGATTTATGATATTGGAAAATAGGATAAGATGGGATTTTTATAACTTAGATCTAGAATCAAATCCTATAGTTATATCTAGATAAATCTACTCTCCCTAGATATCTATGTAATCCATTGAGTATAATTTTATTCGATGTGAAATTGATGAAACTGTAATTGATCTAATACCTATCTTTGTGTTTACTAAGAGGGCTGAGATATTATGATTCTATTAATTCCACACAATAACCTATGTTTTCCTTCTCCTTCCCTTAGAAACTCTGAGTGTATTATGAGATCTATAAACCTATAAAAATAATGGGAATTATAATGGGTTAAGTTTATGCCAATCACCATCATTGATGATTGACCACTACCTACATATCCAAATAATATAAGGAGAGAATAAAGACATACATAGATCTCTCATATAGCATGATTGTGTAATTTTTTTCCTGAACTATATTCATTAAACTAGTAATTTGGATTTGATAATTGACATTGTTCACTCTTGAATTGATTTAGAATGCTTCAAACATGGCTTGTGACTACTACTAGTGATTGCTATTGAGTTTGGGAAGAAAACCATATATTTTTTCTATGTGTAATAGTGTAATAGATATATGCCAAATAGATATCATGTTCCTTAATGAGATAACTTTTATTTTTATTTATAGGAATCCAATTGAATATTTTCCTTTAAATGGATTGAAAAATGTGTGAGCTAATGCAAATAGATATTTCAAATTTTAGAAACTATCCATTAACTACCTCAGGGACAATGTCTTCCAGGTGGACTATTCATGCAAATGGACCTGTCTCAAAAAAGTGGGAATAACTAGCTTAATGCCAAGAAGATTTAGATAGTGATATAAGGTAGTTTGAATAATGACTTGGGAATTAATATGTAGTAGTGAAGAAAAATAGAAGAGTCAATCCCACATATAAATAAATGACTAAAGGAATGAAAAATAAAATTAATATTTGAGTGTAAGTTAATTTGTTTAATATATGTTAAGAATTAACATTGTCAAGTACATGTGACAATATTTAGGTATCTACACAAAGTTATTCTTTTGTATTGAAGCACAAAAGTGGGGAATCTAATATATTTGTAGATACATTGAGTAGAAGATGTTTCTTATTTACTAAGGTGAGAGTAGAGGTTATTATATTTGATTCCATAAAGTAATATTACCAAGAGAAGGTTTATTTTAGATATGTATGAAAAAAATGCAAATATAAAAGAAGTATGGATAAAACTACTATTGACCATTTTTTTACCCCTAGTCAAAAGGGTCAACCCCTATAGTTTGAAAGTTTTTAATAGAGCTTCCCAAGCTTGTATATGGTCACCTTGGTCTTGTAATTTTATTCAAGTGGTCAATTAAATCCTTGTTTAGTAGTGTTTAAGGTTTTGATCTCTTCATGCACGTATATATTCTTCAAATGTCATTCATGAGAAAATGTTGGTTGTCCATGTGTGTTAAAATTCATGTCATTGTGATGAGTCACCATATGAGTTTTAATCATGCCTTTGAAGTCATCTAACCATGCATTAGTCTTCCACCATATTTGTCAATGCATCCTAAGGTCTTTTAAGTCACTTGTTATGCCAAATTTGTGGAATTATACATAATTCTCAAAAGAAAAAAAACTTAAAGAGAGTTTATAATGCACATGGTTTTAGGAGGTGGTCAGATAATGTTTAGAGTCAAAGAAATTTTTGGTCAAGCCTACAAAGATAGAGAACAATTTCAAAGAAAGTAGTTTTTAGTCACTTCTATGGAAATGAGGGTATAAATTCAATTAAAAATGCATAAAAGAGTGTATTTTCAACTCCCTAAAATTATTCACTTGGAAAATAAGCTTTCACAAGTGTAGAGAGGTCAAAAAATGCAAAAAACTAGTTAGAAGCTCAGTTGAGCTCTTCATAAAATCAAGAAGGAAAAAAATTTATGCTTGTTTTATGAACATGCAAATCAATTGGTTCAAATTATCTTAGACATAGAAGGTACCCCTCATGGGCTTAAGATTAATGAAGAGAGTTTAGGGTTTAAGGGGTTGAGTTGTATGAATCATTATTACAAGATAGGTAGTCAAAACCCCCTAGTAAACCCCATACACCAATTTTACACAAAATTCATGTAATTTTGAGCTCATTGGAGTATGATAAGTAATGTAAATAGTATATATGAGACTATTCAACCATCTCACATTTATCTCCATCATATTCACACATGTGAGCAATCAGGGACCAAGAGGAACCTCCATGAGAGATATGTCATAGGTTTTCACTTAAAATTTTAGAGGATTTAACAAGGTTAAATTTATAAAATTTATGGTTAAATGTTTTCCACCATCTTATCATTTCATTAAATACTATCTAACATAATTGGTCACTTCATACTAGTCCTCCAAGTAGCATTCATCTTCCTATTTTGAGGGTTGTGTTATGAGGTTGCCTACACAAATGGTTTAAAATGGTCCTATCTTGTATTTTTAGGATCATATGAATATCATGAACTCATAATAAATGTAATGAGGAAATGGAGAAAATATCTTAGGGTGGAAATGATCAAACATGTATCATGTGAAGGTTTAAAGCATGAAAAAATGTAGACCTATAGGTTTGTAGACCCATAAGTCTTTTTTTCATGAAAGATACAATAAATTTGTATTAATATATTGGAGTTTGAATGAATAATGGTGAGGTAAATTTATTATTTATACACTTGGATAAGTTCAAGATCATTGGAGAAGGTGTGACCTCAAAACTCAGTGCTTAAGATACCCTAATGACACCTACAGGTATAATGAAAAAATCAAGTAATTTGAGGCCTTAGGTCAGCATGGAGAACATATAAAATTACACATGTGATATGAAAATATTGGAATAAATCCATGTTAATTATTAGGAGGTATGGTTTGGTAATGATTCAAAAACACATCAACCTCTTGATCACCTACAACCATGTCTTGAACAAATACAAGAAAGAAGATGTATGCTTGTGAGGATGTAAGGTCTTAAAGAAGTTGTAGAGGGTAAAAAGAATATAAATAAAATCTCAAAAATATCATTGAATTTTTTTTAAAAACTTTTATAAGAGGTGTTAAACTCTAAAATGTAATTAAGACACCCAATGACTACATACAAGTCTGATTGAGTAACTCAAGTTAGTTTTCAAACTTGAGAATAAGATACAATATATAAAAGTGAATTTGGGGTTTATTTGGATAATAAAGTGAATATAATCACTATAAATAAAAAATAAACATAAATATAATGATCATAGAGTGATCAAAACAAATTCACTTTAACCCCTGCAGTCACATTGTCAAACTAGCTTCTACAGGCCTGCCTAGTCAAATGAGAGATGCCTATTGGTGAATGAAGGCCAAAGGAATGTGGGAAGAATAAAATAACATATAAAAAATTATCTAATTTTATCATGAATCTATATGATCTCTAAGGTCAATAAAAATTATGTTAGGTTTGATAGGTTTGTTTACTAGTAAGCCTAAGATAACACACATAGGCCTGTGTGGACAATAATGAAAAGAATGGTTTTTTGAAGTTGATATGGGAGAATAAAATCAATAATAATTTTTATAGTGGTTTCACATACCCTAGAGAGGAATCCATAGGTAGAGGAAGACAAATAAAGTGACCATTTGGCCTATAAGACCTTCTTGAGCCCTTATAAGTGCAAATTATAGTTCAAGATAGATTTTATGTTGCTCATTGTAACTATGACATTATGAATGGGGTAAAATGGTTTTTAAGGATATTTAAGGGGTATCCATACTCAAATATTTTAGCATTAGATATTCATTTAGGTCCCTAACCTGTATAAACAATTGTTAAGACTAAAGAGCACTCCCAAATACCATAGTAGAAACCCGAGGAGCACTTTATTAAGCTAAAAAATGTATGAAAAAATTTCATGGGATCATGATAACCTAATGGTATTTAAATATACATTTGAAATTTAATTTTGTGACATTATTTCAGGAGTTAAGGCCCTAGGGTTTATGAACAATCATTAAGAACCTAAATCACTCTAAACCCTCCAAAAATCCTAATAGGAACCTGATGAGAGAGTTTGGATTATATAAGTGCCTAAAATGAGTTTTATTTCTCTTGAAACTACATAAACATAATTATTCACTCTGGAAATTTTATCACCATGAATATTTCTTGTAATTACACCTATATGGATGCATTAAATGTTATGTTTTTGTGAGTTTTTAGACTCAAAATAAGGTGTTTGACCTCATGTATAGATTACAACAATTAGAGAGGATGGATTTAGGTGTATTATCTCTCATCAAGCCCAAAAATCCATACACATAACCTTGGAAGTGCTCCTACAGGTCTGATTATTGAAGTTAGTGTGAAGAATGCTTGTGAAAGACTAGGTTTTTGGGCCATTTCTTGGTTCACCTATCTACACAGGGTTTAAGAAGTCCAAATTTTACATGTAGCATGTTTAGGGTGTCCTAAAAGTTAATAAATCACTTATTTGTGGTTTCACATGTGTGGGATAAGTCTAAATCAAAATCTTAGTTTCTAGTCTAAAGACCTAATTGAGGCCTAATTAGAGAGAGAAAATAGGTGAATAAGTGTACTTTCACTCAATAGATGGTCATGAAAGTTAGAAAATAGTTGTAAGGGAATACTAGGTAATCAAAACTATGACTGGTTTCCTAAGATCTTCTGTAAATTATTCTACACAAGGATATTTGTGTGTTTTCAGGGCTACAAGGAATTGAAGACCAATGTAAGGTTTGGGTGCAATATGAAGACTTAGAGAGTTATTGAGGATTAAAAAGGATTTGATTTAGGTGTGTGTGTGTGTGTGTGTGTGTGTGTGTGTGTGTGTGTGTGTGTGTGTAACTTTAATTAAAATAGATTACATTCATGGATATGAAATAAAGTTTTCAATCTTTTGAGCAAGGAGAGGCATAGTAAAACTAATGGGTTTTAAGAAACCTCAGGAGTTATGTCATGATCACCACTAAAATATTATTATAGGGGATATTTAAAATGTATGTTAGGTGTAAAATAGGAATTTTGAATTAATTTAATGGTGAGATAATGATCAATCATCCATTTGTCACTCTTCATAATCCATGATTGGTATTTTTGAATGGATGATGAATCATTGAGGTCTCCTATGCCAACTCTCTAGATGGTCATGATTGAAAAAATAAACACATGTTGAAGGGGAATTTATAGGACTAATATCTACCTCCTTATTTTTTTTAACTATCTCTTTCATGAGAAACACTTGTCAATTTCTCTTTCCCATGCCACTTCTCTCTCTCTTTTTCATTTCTCTATATATGCTGCCTTTTTGGCTTTATAATCTATCCACAAATTGGTATTGAAAAGCCCTTATAAATTGAATAATTATTTTAATTTATAATAAATATAATTCAAAATATTTTTGGATTTCTCAAGTCTTGCATTAAGTGTATGAAATATTTTTGTTTTTTAATGACAACTAATAATTTCATTCTTTGTATTCATCTATCTCTTTCATCTCTTTGTGTGAGAAATCTTCTCTCTAGAAGGTCATATGATGTGTAGTTGGAAGATTTGTGTGATTTTAAGTGTAAATGGGATAATTAATTTCCATTATTAGGCCTATTATTCATCCACTTTGAAGGTTAAATTTCATTTTACCTTCATATTGAAACACTATTGTTAGAAGAACCTTGGATTTTGAGATCAACTTTGTAGTTATTTTTCATATTGCAAGTTCAAGTAAGTTGTGGAGTTTAATTTGGTGAATCACATCCCTTATATTAGTATTTAATCTCATTATATCACTTTTTATTATAATCAATTATGCTAGTGATTAGTTTTATATGATGTATATGTGAGCTAGCCCATAATCTAGAGATTCACCTCTTAGAACTGTTACCCACAACATATGAGGTGTTTACATGTTTTAAAAAATTTAGGAGGCTTGAGTATCCCTCCTTATGGTGAAAATCTAGGTGATAATAATTATGAAATTCCCATTAGGACTCATTTTCCAATAATTTGTTTAATGTGGATATTGATCTTGAAAAATTTGAAGTTATAATAGATTCCTTCATGCAGTATCTGGAGACTCCAATAATTATTGGCTCTTGGTTGCAAACTAGTGCCTTAATTTCATGCCTAAATTAAGCACAAGGTATTATACTAAATGCATTCATTTTGAGTTTTTAGAGATGCCTTAATATTCATTTATATCAAAGAGGTTTTCTAACACTCATCCATATCCAAAAAAATATTTTACCGCTCACATACCTATAAGGAGACACTTGTTATGTCCAATTTTCAAGATAGTAGAACCAAAGAACCTACCCTTTTTTCCCCTTCAATGTCCAAAAACATTTATCACCCAATATGATGACATTACCATGTCAACCCTCAAAAGTTTTCCTTCTTATACAAGATAGTCTACCATTACCTCTATTAATCATATAAGGAACATTACTAATTTTTTTAACATACATAACATCATTAAAGATAATGTTATTATCAAGTTGTTGGATATTTATTTAAAGGGTGAGGCCCTTGATTGGTATGGAAATTATGATCCTAATTATATCACTTCATGAGACCAATTGGGTGACTCTTTGAAGAAGAAATTTGAAGATAAGAGTGACCACTTATCTTTGACTAAGTAACTAACTACTATAAATAGGGTCCCTTAAGAACCCATACAAGATTTCAAAAGACATAGGATCAGATCCCAATATTGGTGAGGCCTAATACAAATCATGCATTTATCTATTATCTTAAGGTTTTTAATAGTAACATATCTATGATGATTCAATCCATGGGAGGGGATACACTACCTAATGCCTATGAGATTGCTATCAAGGCTAATAATTACCTTATATAAGCTAGTAAGATATATCTTAGACCCCATATGCCTTTATTTACAAATGTGAAAATTCTTATGCCCACTATTAATTCCATCCCCACACCCAATCATAAGTAAGCTACCTCTAATCAATTGAGTTAGTCAAATGATGCAGATGTGATAAAGGCTCTTAGAGAAGAGGTCCAAAATCTCAAAAATTAACAAAAATAGTATAAATGGATATTTTATCAAGTTTATTATCAACCACATCAGGCCTATCAGTATTATCAAGCTCCTAGACCATCTTTTTAAGGCCATTCTCAAGGATAAGTAAAACTAATTCAAGTAAGATAATACAATGGTCAAAATAAGAATGCTCTTTCTACCCCATAAGATTTAGTACTTATCCAAAACAAGCTTGTGAAAGATAATGGAGAGAAGATTCCATGGGATCAACCTCATGATCCATCTACGTATGAGAATGAGACATTCAACCAAGGTTTTCTATCACAATGGGGAATAATGCCTACTATGACTCAAGAAGAGATGCCTAGTTGAGGAAAAAGTAATGGAGATAATGCTCAATCAGAGGATACCTTGGTGAACTACCTTAAAGAATATTTATGTGCAGTCAATTACCAAGGCAACTTAAACATAGAATCAAATCCTATAGCTAAAAATACAAGGTAAAAGAGAAGAGTGATTGAATAGGTACAAGGGACAAATAATGGTCCAAACATGAACTCTCCAAAATCCTAAATGGTACGTGTGCCAAATACAATCCAATTAGATTAGGTAAATCATATATTTTATAATGCTAAAGCTCCTCTTATGCATCAAATAACATAAGGTCTTGATAGTGATATGGCTACTAAAGGGCATGACAAGGTTGACAGCTCTCTTATGAACATTGTTGAACAAATGAAGAAGATTCATGTGAGAATCCAAATTTTGGAAACATTTCCCATTCTTGGATAAAGATATCTACTCCAAAATGAGATCTCCAAGCTCAATACAACACCTAGGCAACTTAGTAAAATAAGGCTAGTTTTGGCCAATGTATTAAAGATTAATGATGGGATACTAATTAAAAATGGGAGAAGATAAACATCCTCCTTTATACCTATATGTTATCATTAAATATTAATTAGTTCATAATTTCTTAATTGATAGTGGAGAAAGAAACTCAGTCATGGCAAAATAAGTAACCAATAAATTAAATTTAAAGTATGAACCAAACTTCAAGGGTGTGTTACAATTAGATGGATTGACAACCAAAATAGTTGGCATCATTAAAGGTTTAAAAATAACTCTTCATTCTTGTCCTACCTTATCTATCTCTCAATATATTATGGTTGTAGATGTACCACCTCACTTCGCTCTTTATTTATGAAGGGATTTTACTGCTAAGATTGGGGGGTACTTGACTTCTAATTTGTCATATATGGCATTTAAGACTAGTATGGTGCTAATTTTTAATTAAGTCTAAAGCTTTGGAAAATTTTCATGTGGAGCCTTATGTAGAAAACACATCTAACATGAATTACACTATTATTGATAATGGAGACCATCCCAATGACCAAGAATCAGTTGCACCTCTTGATGGTATACTTGACCTTTTTATAGATGAATGGGGTAATAATAACCATGATTTTGATCATTTTATTCACATTGAAGAAATTGGTCTAGGAGTCTATTACATGTATGAGGAAGAAGCATACATACCAGACCTTTCAAATCCTAATGAAAGTGAAGAAGGGATGTGGAAATTATTCTTTGATGGTTCAAAGAGAAAAAATAGAGTAAGGGCAAGTATAAGTCTTATTTACCCTTCTAAGGATAAATAATTTTATACTATTAAGTTTCAAGTTGGTTTCTTCTCCAATTCAATAGAATATGAAGGAATCATTCATGACCTCCAATGGGTAAGGAAGAAAGGTGTAAAAAAATTGTAAGCATATGGTGATAGTGAAATAGTAGTACAATAGGTTATAGGGTAGAATGCTATGAAAAATCCATTGTTGAAGGAATAAAAGCATAGGATTTGGGACTTTATTGAAAACTTTGAGGCCTTCAACTTGAAATTAGTCCCAAGAATAAAAAACAATTTGCTAATAGATTGATAGTAGTAGGGGCTCATCATGACATTCCAAATGATGTGAAAAGTGAGAAACATCAACCACATGTCAAAGTATTGGTTAGACCATATATACAAAATAAAAATGCAAGATGGCAAGTATTTGATAGTGATAATAAAATTGCATGTTTTCTATGTGAAGAGCTTGAGATATCTTTAAAGAATTAGGACAAGTTTCAACAACAATATGGTGACCAAATAGTGTAGTTGAAGGCCAACAAGCTCCCTAAAGGATTGGTTACCATCGAAAGCATCTTCAATGAAGAAGGTCAAATGATAAAATAGAATGTAGGCATGTCTACAAGTGAGGAACATTTTTAAAGATTTTCAATATTCAAAGACAAAATACTCAAGCTAGAAAAGGTATGTACTAAGTCTAAGAGGGCTGATTTTGTTGAATTATATAGAAATTTTTTATATGTCTTTGCATGGGAGTATGATAAATTCAAGGGATTTGAACCTAATATATCTCAACACACCATTGAGTTGAATCCAAGTGTAAAACAAGTGAGACAAAAGCAAAGACCCATAAATCCCAAGGTTAAACTTTTGATGAAGAAATAACTAATCAAGTTGATTGAATCAAATATATATTTCATATTAGGCACTCTTCATGGGTTGTTAATCTTGTCCATATGAAGAAGAAGAGTGTGGAAATCAGATTATGTGTAGATTTTAGGGATTTAAATAAGGTTTATTTGAAGGATCATCACCTTTTACCTTCAATGTAACAAATACTTCAAATGGTAGTAGGGTCTGAATATTTCTTCCTCTTAAATGGATATTTTAGTTATAACGAAGTTTTGGTGAAAGAAGAAAACCAATATAAAAATACATTTATAATCAAATGGGTAACCTATGCCTACAATAAGATGCTTTTTGGACTTTATAATTCAATGACTACCTTTCAAAATTCCATGGACATGGATTTCTAAGGTTTGATTAACAAGATGGTGCTAGTGTACCTTGATGATATCATTTTAGTTTTAAAATATGTTAGTGACCATTTAGTTCATCTAAGAATAATTTTTTAAAGGTACAGGTAGTTTGGGATATCCTTGAACCCCCAAAAATGTGTTTTTTCACTCTATGAGGGCAAGATACTAGGATACATTGTCTCAAAGGAAGGGCTAACCATAGACCCTAAAAGGGTGTACTCTATCTTGGCTTTGTCTATACCATTGCATAAGAAGGGAATGAAAAGTTTCCTTGGAAAGATAAACTTCATTAAAAAGTTTATACCTAGTTTTACCAACCTTATAAAACCTTTGACATCCATGTTAAAGAAGCATCAAACATTCAACTGGCCTAAAAAAGGGAGAAGCAAATTTGAGGCTATAAAACAGGTTATATCACAATCACCTACCTTGATTAATCTTGAGTTTTCAAACAAATCATTTTTGTATGTTTTTTCCAATATCAACACCATATCTACCATGTTAATTCAACAAAAGAATCAAGGTGATGAGTAGCCCAGTGCATTATTTCGTCAAGGGCTTGAAAGATATGAAGAGAATTATACTTTTGTAGAGAAATAAGTCTTGGTAATTATAAGAAGCTTAAAAAAGTTTAGACATATGGTCTCAAATAATAAAATAAACATTATATTATCCCACCCAAGTGTCAAATAATTCCTTCTCAATAGGGACTTGAATGAGAAAAGGGAAGGTTAGATTATTAAAGTAATGGAATATGATGTAGAGATTAAGGTTACCAAAATAGTAAGAGGGAAAGGTCTATGTGATAACTTAGCATGGGAACTTTAAGGGAATAAAGAGGTAGCCTTGGTACTACAAGATGATCCATAATAAATAATACCTTCACATACTAAAAGTTAGACAAAATACATGACAAGGTTATTGTAAACACGGGAGTGCCTAACCAGCTTAGACCAGTAAAAGAGAAGGTCCTCTAGGCTTCAATCTATACCCTATGTTCTTGTATATGGGATCCTTTTAATAAAATATATTAATGGTATGTTACTTAGATGTGTTAATATTGAGTGAATATGTAGAATTTTGGAGCAATTCTATGATGGGATTATAGGAGGCCACTTTTCTCCTAAAACTAAAATAACACAAATAATGAGGGTAGGTCACTATTGGACCAACCTCTTCAAGGTCTCCTATGCATGGGTAAGAATGTGTGAATTTTTTTTTTCTTCACTAGAAATAAAAGGTTAGCAACCTTACCTCTTAATCGAGTCCAAGCTGACCAATCATTCATGCAATGGGGGATTGATTTCATAGGCATGATTAATCCTCCCTCAATTATAGGTCACAAATGGATACTCATAGACACTGATTATTTTACAAGGTGGGTCGAGGTAGTATCCCTTAAAGAAGATAATGAAAAATCAACCTTTGATTTTTATGAGAACATAGTGATTAGATTTGGAGCACCATCAACCATCATATCTGATAATGCATTAACGTTCATGGGTGAAAAGATAAGTGAATGGGAAAATAAGCATGGAATATACCTAAATACCTCATATAATTATCACCCCAAGGGAATGGTCTTGTAGATTCCATAAATAAAAACTTGATCAAGATCATTAAGAGGATAGTTGATGATAATCAAAGGACTTGGCATACAAAATTAAAGACAGCCTTATGGGATGATAGAGTCACTCCTAAGATGGATATGGGTAACCCACCATACATGATTGTGTATGGTAGAGAAGCTAAATTGCCTATTTATCCTAAATTGCCTACCTTGGAGTTAGCACATTAGCTAGAAATAATAGAGAATAACCCTATGGAGGTAAGGATGGCATAATTTATGGAACCAGAGGAGAACATAGATAAATCCATGCATAATTTAGAATACCACCAAGCCCAAATGAAAAAATATTTGATAAGAGAGATAGTGCAAGAAATTTCCAAGAATGTGATCATATTTTAAAGTGGGATGAGGACATGACCAAGCCTAGTAAACACACAAAATTTAATACATTGTGGAGTGGGCCCTATTTGATCATTAGCTATAAAAAACATAATGCCTTCTATATATCAAGACTAAATGAAGAAGAGATAAGTATCCTAATCAATGGGATACACTTGAAGCTTGTTACTGAGGTTAATTTTATGTTTTTTTACATAGTTGTGTGTCGTGTTTTTTTTCATAAGTTTCTAGCACATTGTTTTGTGTGAGTTTGTTGTGTTATTTTCCAGTGTTTTGGCATGTTGTGTGGTGTGGTGTCACAGAGTACTACTTTAGTGAAATATTCACTATAACAAAGTTTTTTAGTACCTATTTCAAGTAGCAACCCACTATAATTGGTATTAAACAAGCCACCAACATAGGTTTCAGCTCCATCTTGATCTATTGCTCAATCATAAAAATCATAAAGTTATTCAAGAGGTATATTAATTTTAGATTGTAGCATGAAGGTGAATTTATTTCCTAATGAAAGGATAAGGCCACTAATATATCAGCATTGTAGGCATGCTACCCTTGTGAATCACTAATTTATTGACCATTTTTTGACCCCCAGTTCAAAAGGGTCAACCCTTATAGTTTAATTTTTTTTAATAGGGATTCTCAAGCTTGTATATTGTCACCTTGGTCCTGTAATGTTATTCAAGTGGTCAATTGAATCCTTGTTTAGCAATGCTTAAGGTTTTAATCTCTTCATGCACTTATATAGTCTTTAAAGGTCATTCATGAGTAAATGTTGGTTGCATATGTGTGTTCAAAGTCATGTCATTGTGATGAGTCACCATATGAGTTTTAATCATGACTTTGAAGTCATCTAAACATGCAATAGTCTTCCACCTGTTTGCCAATACACTCCAATGTCTTTTAAGTCACTTCTTAAGCCAAATTTGAGGAATTGTACACACTTTTCAAAAGAGAAAATACTTAAAGAGAGTTTATAATGTGTATGGTGTTAGGAGGTGGTTAGAGAATGCTTAGAGTTAGAGAAATTTGTAGTCAAACCTACAAAGATAGAGAATCATTAAAAAAGTAGTTTTTAGTCACTTGTATGGATATGAGGGTCTACCTTCAGGTACAGATGCATACAAGAGTGTCTTTTCAACTTCCTCAAATCATTTACATGGAAAATAATCTTGCATAGGTTTAAAGAGGTCAACAAATGTAAAAAACTAGTCAGAAGCTCAATCAGGTTCTTCATAAGCTTGAGAAGGCTCAAAATTTATGCTTGTTTTATGAACATGTAGATAAGTTGGGTTAAATGTTGTTAGTCATAAAATGGACCCCTCATGGGCTTAATATTCATGAAGAAAATTTAGGGTTTAAGGGGATGAGCTGTATGAATCATTATTACAAGATAGGCAGTCAAAAACCTCTAATAAACCTTATATGCCCAATTTTACACAAACTTCATGCAATTTAAAGCTCATTGGATCATGATAAGTATTGTAAACTTTCTATATGAGACTACACAGCCATTTCACATTTGTCTCCATGATACTCACATGTGTGACCAATTAGGGATCAAGAGGAGCCTCCATGAGAGATATGTCAAAGGTTTTCACTTGAAGGTTTGGAGGATTTGACAAGGTTAAATGCATACAAGTTATGGTTAAATGTTTTCCACCATCTTCTCATCTCATATCCAACATGACTAGTCACTTTGTACTAGTCCTCCAAGTAGAAATCATGTTCTTAGTTTGAGGATTGTGTTATGAGGTTGTTTTCACAAATGGTTTCAAAATGTACTATCTTACATTATCAAAATAATATGAAGATCATGAACTCATAATAAATGTAATTATACAATGGAGAAAATATCTTAGGGTGGAAATGATCAAACATGTATCATGTGAAAGTGTAGTCATATAAAATGCAAAATTTGGTAACTTGAGTGTGGATTTTGACACCCAACCCATAGGTCCATCTTGCTTTCTCTCATGACCCTCATAAGCATCTTTTCACTAATTCCCAATCATCCATAACCTTATAAACGTAATCCTAGCTCAACCAAACTACTCTTTCCATGACTAATCCATCCCTCTAGGACCCGTCATCTTAGGATAATAGTGCCACACTTAGACTACAATGTCGGTGCCACTCTTATCTACTTTCAATGCTCCTATTCAAATGTATTTTTGACCCAAATGATCAGTTTATTCAGATTCCCCATCCTTCTCCTTATCGACTTAATGCAAGCACATTCAACCCATGACCAATAGATCCTTATAAAAGCCCATTCAAAGATCATTTAGAAAGGGTTAAAAATATCACTAAGCAAGAAAGAATACAAGTAAGATTACTCAAGAAATCTTCCCTATTCTATATATACAACTAGCCAATACACTTACAATCTTATTCAAATCCTTACACCAGTAACTAGCCACCTTAAGCACATCTAGTTTAGTATTTTTCATATTCATGCATTCTATTGTAGAAAATACATCAAGTGGGAGAACTACATATGGTTTGATCCCTCTTCAGAGTATTAGTATGTAGGGAATGTGCCCACATAGGAGGTGTAGAGACACATTCAGTGAATATTACACACACTAACCCCCCCTCTTTCTTGAAATTGGTCAAAGCATAATGGAGTATAGGGTTTGAAGAGAAAATATGCTCTATAGACTTCCAACTACCAAAACTTCATAGACAGGGTCACACATGCATAGCGAACAAAACCCAAAAAGCTCAGATCTCTAAGATAACAATAGTAGAGGTGTATTATAGTGTTAGTGCCACTCCTATCCACTTTCAGTTTTCCTATCCAATCATAAAATTAAGGTTAGATCCTGGTTTATGATAGTGTCCTAGTCCTACATAGTGAATCTCAGACCCTGTCTCAATCATATCAGTCAATTTTCAACTAAGTCTTATTATTTCCCTCTTATTACTATTTTTAGAAAGACAAAATTGAAATATAATTTACAAAAATTAGTATCTTAATTATTGGATATTTATTTATTGATTTTACTACTCAGACCCTTTAGCTAAATTAGGAATAATACACCAATATTCCTAAAATTGTTAAATCATTTAGTGAACCCAACTTACTTTGTTTGTGCATAAAACCCATAGGGTAAATTTCCTACTAATTTTTCCTATATATTTTTTGATTTTTTATCTGCATAATAAAATCATAAATTAGAATTAAATTTTAAAAAATTTTAGTAATTTTAAAATAATTTTCTTTCAAACCCTAGTTGCCCATACTAGGTCCAAGTATTTTCTTAGTATTTTTCCTATATTTTTTTCTAATTTTTTACCTGCACAATAAAATAAAAATTATCATTAAATTTTAAACTTTCATAGTGATTTTAAAATAATTTTCTTTCAAACCCTAGTTGCCCATACTAGGTCCTGGTATTTTCCCAGTATTTTTCTAATTTTTTATTTACATATTTAAATAAGAAATTTGCATAAAATTTTAAAATTCTTTAATAAATTTTAAAAATAATTTCATTCAAAACCCCAGTTGCATGTACTAGCTCCTATTTTATTCTTGAGGTATCAACTTAAATCTAGAATAATATTTCACATAAAATCAAACAAAAATGGATCTCACTTATTTTCAAATGTTTCTTGCATTTTTAGCAAATAATAAGGAGACCATACTTGGTCCTATCATGTACATGAATGATGAATTTTACCATATGCTAATACAACACTTCATTCTTTGATTTTCATGCCTACTTTTCATAATATGGGATGATATTAAGCAAGTTATTATTAAACATAGTAAGATACCTCTTCTTCAAAGCAAAGTTTACTTATCTTTAATACAATGTTTCATCTCTTGCTTTCTATCTCTCATATGGAAATTTTTTCAAGTTTATCATGTTAAACACACTATAAATGTCATAGCACATGTCAAATTTTCTTATGCATGTGTGCACCAATTCATGCTTTCTATCCCTTACTTTCTATCTCTCACATGGAAAAAATTTCAAGTTTTTTGTGCTCAATACATTAAAAATGTCATAGCACATATCAAAGTTATTTATGCATTAATTCAAAATTCCATGCTCTCCATCCCAAACTTGTTATCTCTCATGTGGAATGTTCTTCATAAACATATTTTTATACAAATTATATCTCTAATTTCATGAATTTAATCCCACATACATGATTTATACCTAGATGCATATAACTCTATTTCTAATTCTATGTTCAAATTACAACAATATAAATGAAATAGAATCAAATTTCTAATGCATAGTTCAAATGATCAATCTCATGTTTTTAACTCTACATCTCAAAAAATGATAAAAGAATGTCTACATGATAACTCTCTTAATCTTACTTCTCATATTGCTAATGATACTAATGAATGAACTCCATTCAACAATAACATAGATGCACATAGTATTCCAATTTCACATAACAATTTACAGTATATTAGGAAAGATTTTCCTTATCCTCTTCTCCCCCAAGAGAGTGATAATTACATTCCCTCTAACCAAGTCCATGCTATCACCCCTCTAAAAGGTGAGGCAACCTATACTAGTGTTC
Organism: Torreya grandis; assembly: GCA_037957365.1. Lineage (NCBI taxonomy): Eukaryota > Viridiplantae > Streptophyta > Pinopsida > Cupressales > Taxaceae > Torreya > Torreya grandis. Next base: position 1,672,957 of record JARHVA010003489.1, read on the forward strand.
ATAATGTATACATGTAGCCTATAGCTTCTTCAAAACCTCTTCAACACATATGCTTACATGTTTAATTGGACGTAACTAGGGTTTGCACTTGTGAGACTCTAAGGGATAAAATCACCAGTATGAGCAAGTTAGTTTCAGATTTACAAATGCAAAATTAGCTATTACATAAAAATATCATAACATAGAAAATAATATTATAATACAAAAGCCTCAAAGGCACCCTAGTGTCAATCATGTATATGCACCTTCACCTAGTCAATTGGTTGGAAGCAATATTACTTATCAAAACAAGAAATCACAACAAAGTAATTTTACAACTAGTGATTCAAAAAGAATTCAAAGATCAACTAAGAGTTTAAGTGAGGTACTAAGGGAAATGATTCAATCTAACTTGATCAAACTACCTCCTCTACATCTAGTGAGAAGATACATATATTGTTGTGCATATCATAAAATGCATGGGCATTGCACAAATTCATGTTTGGCATTGAAAAACAATATACAAAAGATGAATTCTAATGAGGACCCTATACAAGGTAAATCAATCAAGCAATCCACAATGACACAGGAACACATTCACAAAAGGTCAAATTTAAAAATAGTACAAAAGTGGTTACCAAAGCATAACTTAGAACAAAAAAAGGATCAAAAAGCAAACTTAGAGAAATAAACAATACCAAAATCATAGGTAAATCATGAAAAAGATACAAATCTACCTCTCCAAAATGAGGCTCAACTTTCAAAGTAGTATGGGTTTGGTAAAAAATATCTACAATAGCTTGATTATGAAGGTCAGAGGTTGGGCAAGAATGCTCAAGGCATCACTACTCCTATTCTAACAATTGATAATGTTTTTCACCAAGGTTTGGGATTTATTGAACATCCTAAGGCAAAACATTTACAGACATAATTTGTCAAAGGAAAAGATCTAGATACAATAAAAGTCAACACTAGAATTCCATTGGTTCAAAATCAAGATGATAATGATGAGTGGAATAATACAGGTTATTATTATTTCCAAAATGCCCATAATGAACTTGAATATTTAGAGTTATATTCACAGCCATTCCCTCATGCTTCATAATCATGCACAATTCCTTTATTTGATATAGGACACCATGATAGGGAGTATCTCATGAGACTCATCGATTAGTATCATCTCTTCTCAATCTTTCTTTTACATAGATTCTAGTCTTAGCTTTCTTGTACATATTTTTTTTTTAAATTTCCTGTGCATAGTCTCCTTATGATTGATTGTACATAGCAAATACATCAAAAATACTAAAAACAATTCAAAATACCAAAAACATTCAAATAACTCCAAACACTAAAAAGATTTTGATTGTATACATTATTCATGTTTTACATTTCCAACACTATGTTAGACTTACATTTATTGTTTGATGTTCTTGTCTATCAATTATCTACATTACCATGCTTTACTTGATCTTTTTTGAGTGTGTGTAGTGACATCCAAATCTTTGATTGCTTCACTCTACCCATTGAGGGGGCATCCTAATTATACATTCGAGACACACATTGATATATCTTCCCCCTAGGAAAATCTTCTACATTGTTAGGTTGTGGAGCTAAAAGCTTCACCTAGATGCAAACATGGAGGAGGTTGCTGAGTGTCACAGTCACCGACATCGGTAAGCCAACCGATGTTGGTCAGAGTTCGACAGAAAGCAACCAACATCAGTCAGGAGTCAGTCGATGTCGGTCACCTCCAAATGGATAGGGACTGACGTCGGTCACCTGTGCGGTTCCAGAACTACTTGTTGACAGACAATTATTTTGTTGAAATAGTTATTTGCATGTTAAAGACTAATTCGAGTCTTGAGCCACTTGTCTAATTATTGTATGCATGGGATCTATATAATAGACTCATGGGTTGTATTATAAAGTGTAGAACTAGAAGAGTTCTTCCATTGGTGGAATCATAGGGGTTCTTCTAGGTATGTAAGATCAGGGTTGATCTGCAGGTTGTTGCAAGATCAGGGAGGAGATCTACATGGGTAAGTAAGATCGGTTGATCTACAAGGGTGTGTGTGTGTGAGGGCAAAGGTAGATCTGTGGGGTAGCAAGATCAAAGGTGACAACAACACATTAAGGATCAAGATCAAGGGAGATCTACTTGGAGTACCGATTTGTACTTAGTTGTACTAGCAATATTATACTAACTGGTTGAGGTGAACAACAACTCTGTGTTAGCTTTTTGTTGTGACCTGTATTGAGAGAAGATAACTCTTGAGGGAAGATTACTGGTATGCCCATGAAGTGGATGAAAGAGTGTAATCTCTTTGTTGTAATTTCCTTCTAGAATGAGTTAAATACAATTGTGTGTTGCCTCTCATATTCTGTACTATTTTTGATTTCTAGTTACTTGTTACTTCTAGTTAATTCCACATTTAGTTGCTTATAAAAAGGTAATCATATGTGCTCTTAAATCTGACAAGTTATGTCAGAGCTTTGTGGAACCTAGGTCCTATCAATTGGTATCAGAACGAGGTTGGAGGTTCTCAGAACTAGGTTCACTAACAGGTGGTTTCAGATCTGTTTAGTGTGTGTTGATTATAGGTCACTCTCAGGGGTTTCTAATTGAGTGGGAGTATAGCAATGGTAGAAGAAGGTAAGCTGAGAATGGAGAAATTTAGACATAGGCGTAGCACCACAGGGTGTGTGGTGGTTGGTCTTTAGGATTGATCTTGAAGAGGGATACAAGCCATGATACATATTAGACAATGTACTGGTATAGGTACAAGTGTAGCTATTTATCTCTAAGTGGGAGATTGTTGGGTTGTGGAGCTAAAAGCTTCACCCAGATGCAAACATGGAGGAGGTTGCTGAGTGTCACAGTTGCCAACATTGGTAGGCCAACCGATATTGGTCAGAGGTTGATAAAAAGCAACCGAAAACAGTCAGGAGTCAGCCGATGTCGGTCACCTCCAGACGGATAGGGATCGACATTGGTCACCTGTGCGGTTTCAGAACTACTTGTTAATGAACAGTTAGTTTGTTGAACTGGTTGTTTGCATGTTAAAAACTAATTCAAGTCTTGAGCCACTTGTATAATTATTGTATGCATGGGATCTATATAATAGACTCATGGGTTGTATTGTAAAGTGTTGAACCAGAAGAGTTCTTCCATTGGTGGAATCACAGGGGTTCTTCTAGGTATGTACGATCAGGGTTGATTTGTAGGTTATTGCAAGATCAGGGAGGAGATCTACATGGGTAAGTAAGATTGGTTGATCTATAGGGGTGTGTGTGTGTGCGAGGTCAAAGGTATATCTATGGGGTAGCAAGGTCAAAGGTGATAGCAACACATCAAGGAGCAAGATCAGGGGAGATCTACTTGGAGTACCGGTTCGTACTCAGTTGTACTGGCAGCATTGTACTGACTGGTTGAGGTGAACAATAGCTCTATGTTATCCATTTGTTGTGACCTATATTGAGAGAAGATAACTCTTGAGGGAAGATTACTGGTATTCCCACGAAGTGGATGAAAGAGTGTGATCTCTTTGTTGTAATTTCTTTCTGGAATGAGTTGAATACAATTGTGTGTTGCCTCTCATATTCTGTGCTATTTCTAATTTCTAGTTACTTGTTACTTCTAGTTAATTATAAATTTAGTTTCTTATACAAAGGTAATCATATGTGCTCTTAAATCTGACAAGTTGTGTCAGAGTTTTGTGGAACCTAGGTCCTATCAATCTACATTACCATGCTTTACTTGATCTTTTTTGAGTGTGTGTAGTGACATCCAAATCTTTGATTGCTTCACTCTACCCATTGAGGGGGCATCCTAATTATACATTCGAGACACACATTGATATATATTCCCCCTAGGGAAATCTTCTACATGACTACACCATCCAAGTTATGTCATTCCTACACCATATACTATAGTCATCATGTTGATGTACATTATTTATTAACTTATATAGATTATTCTGTAGACACTTACTAGTATATATAACTTGTGTATTTCTTAGCATAAACCTAGTATTTTACTCTATGTCTTTCATTATTTCACCTCTTAATTTGATTAATTGGATGTAATTTAATTTTTCTAGTATTACATGCTTTCATTTCTTGCTTTACACAGCTAGATGTGATTGCATTTATCAGTTCTTATTTTGTCTCCTATATGTGGCGTAGGAAATTTACCAATGTACTTTTATTCTTTTCTTATGTGTGCCTTAAGACATTTTCCAATGTCCTTTTCTTTTACTCTTCTATGTGATTGTGGCTTTCATGCCAACCTTGCTTGTTTCTAATTATATGTGTATGTGGCATTTGAACATGCCTTGTATGCTTGCTTTCTATTTTGAGTGACATATGCCCATGTCCCTTATTTTCTTGGCACTTTTGCCATTATTTTATGCTTCTTGATTCTTACTTTTTATGCTTATTACTTCATTGCTTTTCAATTGTTTACAATGCCATGATCCACATCATGCATTATCTTACTTTCTTGGATGCCATGATGGACATCATGCTCCATCTCTATTTAAAAACTAACAACTAACAAAAATTACAAATATAGTTCATTATATTTCACATGTTATTAAATTATTATATCTATCTAGGCATACCCCTGTTGATCTAACAATCTCTCATTACAAACCATGTTATAGCTTGAGATATCTTGTTAATTATCATTGCTATATCATGTATCTCTATAGAGTAAAACACTTGTAAGGATATTTATTATAAGGGTAGTCATTATAGGGTCATAATTACTACCCTCAAAAGAGGGGGAAATAAATAAGGGTTTTGTCATAGAGATCAAAGCTTTTAATGGTCAAAAAAGCAATTTTTAGAACACCTAGAATAATAACCAAACTTCAAATCAGCTAGAATAGACCAGACAAATAGTGAAAATGTTAGAATAGTTACTAGATTTGGCCTAAGACAATAGAACTAAGATTTGAATATAGTGATAGTACCAATACTATCTATTTTTGGTGCTCTTGTATAAATAATATAAAAACTAGAATTTCTAGAAGCAGGTATAAAAGTAGGTTCAACTATAGTTTTGCACAGTTAGACTAGTTCAAAATTAATAGTTTTTAGTATAATTTTGCTCAAAGAATCTAGATATAGGGGGAATTATGCATGGTATGATGGATCTCACTTCTAGTTTTAGATACGATAGTTGGTATAACTTCTAGATCAGAATCCATATTTTAGACACCAATGATTAGGGGTAATGTATGTGACACATTTGTTTTCTTTTCTTTCCAAGTTTAACATTACCTAGGATTTCTTAGTAATTGCATGGATTATTCCATATATAGGTGGTTGGCATCATTTTTGAGTGGATTTCATACAATCCTAACTTCCACATTTCAAAATGGCTTTCATACAAGCATAGTGCCCAATTTTGGAGTGGCTTTCATACAAGCCTAATCTCCATCTTTTAGAGTGGCCAAGAGTGGCCTAGTTTCCAACATACATTCAACTATCAATGAAAATATTTTTATATTATAGAGCATTCATGGGATTCAAAATCCATTTCATATGACATACATTTCATATGGTATCAATTTATATCTTCACTTCACAAGGCAATGATGTAGCCAAAAGTCTAGCTAGCCTTTATATTCTTAAGCCACCTATTTAGAGGGATTGGACACATAGTCCAAACATCGATTAACACACACATGATCACATAAATTCACTTAGTGGGTGATGATGGAGCCTAAGGGCCAAACTTTATATTCTTGAGCCACTTTTAGGGAATTGAGTACTCAGCTCCATTCATGATATCACTCTTGGTACAACATACCTAGCATATCCAACATCACTTAGCATCACAACAAGTTTTTTATTGGTCCATGTACCTGATCAGGTGTATTTTTTCCTTTCTCTTCCTTTCTCTCTTTTACCCATCTTTGTAAATTCTTATTTTAGATATAGTGTATCTAGTAAGAACTAATCTAGTCTTTATTTTTACTATAGATTCATACTTCACATCATGCTCTCTCTATGCACACCCAACATCACACAGCTTCATGAGCTTCACCCTTGTAGGTAAGTTCAAGTAAGCTTTCTATTTTTCCTTTATTCTAGTATTTCACTTTGATAAATCACTAGAATAAAAGGGGGCAAAATGTAGTCATATGAAATGCAAAAAATGGTAATTTGAGTGTGGCTTGTGACACATAACCCATAAGTCCCTCTTACTTGATCTCATGACCCTCATAAACATCTTTTCACTGATTCCCAATTATCCATATCCTTCTAAAATCAATCCTAGCTCAGCCAGACTACTCTTTACATGACTAATCCACCCCCTAGGCCCTGTTAGTTTAGGATAATAGAGCCACATTTGGACTACACTGTCAGTACCACTCCTATCCACTTTTGGCACTCTTATACGAATATATTTTTGGCTCCAACAATCAGTTTCTTTTGATTTCCCATCTTTCTCCTTATTAGCCTAATGCGAGCACATTTGACCCATGACTAATAGATACCTATAAAATCTCATTCAAAGATCATTTGGAAAGGGGTAGAAAATATCACTAAGTAAGCAAGAATATAAGCAATACTACTCAAGTAATCTTCCTTATTCTCTACATACAACCAACCAATACACTTATAAGTTAATTCAAATCCTTACACTAGTCCCTAACCACCTAAAACACATCCAATTTATTATTTTTCATATTCATACACTATATTACACAAATCACATTAAGTGGGAGAACTACATATGGATTGATTCCTCTTCAGAGTATTGGTATGTAGTTAACATGTCAACACAAGGGGTGTGAAGACATGTTTAGTGAATCTTACACAAACTAAACTCCCCCTCCCCCCTCTTTCTTAAAATTGGTCAAATCATAATGAAGTATAGGGTTTGAAGATAAAATATTATCTATAAGGAACTCTATAGACTTCCAGCTATCAAAACTTCATAGACAGGGTCACATAGGCATATCAAACAAAACCCAAAAAACTTAGATCTCCTAGATAAAAAAAAGAGGTGGAATAAAACATCAGTTCCACTCATATCCACTTTTATTACTCCTATCCAATCAAAAAATTAATGTCAAATCCTAGTCTATGATAGTTTCACAATCCTACATAGTGAATCTTAGACCCTGTCTTAGTCGTATCAGTTAATTTTCAACTAAGTCGTATGTTTCCCCTCTTATTACTATTTTTAGAAAAATCAAAATTATAATCTAATTTATAAAAATAAGTATCTTAATTATTACATATTTATTTACTGATTTTACTACTTAGACCCTTTAAATAAATTAGGAATAATACACCAATATTCCCAAAATTATTAAATCAAAAGGCTTAGAGCATGAAAAAATGTAGACCTACAGGTTTGTAGATTTGTAGGTCTCTTTTTCATGAGATACAAGAAATATATATATTCATATATTATATTTTTAAGGACTAATGGTGAGGTAAATATAGTGTTTATACACATGGATAAGTTTAAGATCTTTGGATAAGGTGTGACCTCAAAACCCAATGCTCAAGATACCCTAATGACACCTACAAGAAAAATGGAAAAATTCAAGCAATTTGAGGCCTTAGGTCAGCATGGAGAACATATAAAAGTGCACATGTGAGATGAAAATATTAGACTCAATCCATGTGAACTATGAAGAGGTCTAGTTTGGTAATGATTTAAAAACACATCAACCTCTTGATCACTTACAATCATGTCTTGAACAAATACACAAAAGAAGATGTATGCTTGTGAGGATGTTAGGTCTTGAAGAAGTTGAAGAGTGTAAAAAGAGTATAGATAAACTATAAACACTATGAAAAATATCTTTTAAATACTTAGTTACTTTTATAAGAGGTGTTAGACTCTAAAATGCAGTCAAGACACCCAATGACTACATACAAGTATGATTGAGTAATTCAAGTTAGTTTTCAAACTTGAGAAGAAGATTCAATATATAATAGTGTATTTTGGGTTTAGTTGTAGAATCAAGTAAATATAATTACTAAAAATAAAAAAACAAACCTAAATATAATGATCAGGGTGCGATCAAAACAAATTCACTTTAACCATTATAGTCACACAATCAAACTAGCTTCTATAGCCCTACCTAGTCAAATGAGAGATGCCTATTGGTGAATGAAGTAAAAAGGTATGTGTGAATAATAAAATTACATATAAATTATTATATAATTTTATAATGACTCTATATTATCTCTAGGGTCAATAAAAATGATGTCAGGGTTGATAGCTCTATTTAGGCCTGGTAAGCTAAGACTGCACATAGGCCTGTGTGTATAATCATGAAAAAAAAAGTTTATTAAAGGTGATATGGGATACTTAAAGCACTAAAAAGTTTTATAGTGGTTTAAAATAACCCATAGGGGCATCCATGGGTAGAGGAAGATAAGGAAAGTGACCATTTAGCCTATAAGACCTTATCCTAATCTTTTCAAATGCTCTCAATCCTCCTTTTGTAGTGGTGACTAATTACACTAATTATAATATGGATATATATTATGTGGGACATTTTGGTATTGATATTAAAATCAAGGAGAGTTTTGAGTTCCATAAAAAAGTTTTCTTCCTCCATCTTATCTAGTTTCACTAATGTCAAAGAGTTAGGGTTTTTGAGATCCCCTTGATTACTAAAAAAATTAGGTTTAAAATTTGAAATAAATTGTCCTAATTTATCATATACCATTTATTTTATCCCCCATGTATATTTTATACCTCTGAGGGGAAGGTGGTTGATCCTCAACATTGACTCATGGTCACACTTGTGGGTCTAACAAAGGGGAGTTTGAACAATTTTTCTTGTTATCATTAGTAATAAAATACTTTATTTTTATATCTTTGGGACTACTCGATCAAGGAATTACCACATGTTTAATACAGCAATAAAGTTCACAAGGTCTTGATAATCCATCTTCTTGAAATACTTGTTTCCATAATCTATCCTTAGACCTTAGCAGGATGGTTTTGGGGATGGGTTTTGAGGTGGAGAGTAAAACCTTAATCCTATCCTCCATCAGTCTTCTCCTAATCTTGGTGGTTGGATAAATTTATAATAGTAAAATAAAGGCCTTTTTTATCCACAAAATAATTTATTCATGTTAGATCTCAAGGGGAAGTTCTGGGAGAGAGATCTAAATAAGGAAATATTCATAGTAATCCTCTTTATGATAGCGAATTGGTCTCCTTTTCCAAAGGAAGATTAATTATTTTACCATAATTATAAATCCTTCTTAAATAATTATTAACAAATAATATCTATTAGAAAAATAAATAAGGATATAATTTATGGCCGTTAGAGTGATATTCATTGTGTTTCTAGGTCTCCATTTTTCTACTGCCTGCTTTCAGAATATTTCAACCCTTGAGATAAACTTGTTTCATCTATCCAAAAATGAGTGTTCCAACTAATCCTCCACCTTATCCATCATAGAGTCTAGAATTTAAAGGCAGACTCCATCTTCAAGATTGAAAGGAATAACATCATCTTCAGAGCTTAAACATGTTAATTAATGTTTTTGTTATTTTAATGAAATTTATGGAGATTAAATTTTTTAAGGCATTTCATTCTAATATATCAAGAAACTATATCCCTTCTAAGTTTAAATTACATTTCAAGACATATTTTATATTTCTTAGTGTGACTCTCACCTTGTGAATGGGTTACAATGTTTTTTATGGATAGTTCAAGACATACTTAAATATTCTATCATTAAATATTGGTTTAGGTCCATAACCTATATAAACAATTATTAAGACTGTGAGCACTCTCAAATACCATAGTAGAAACTTGAGGAGCAATTTCTTGAGCTCATAACTATATGAAAATACTACATGGAATATTGAACACCTATGTATAATTGAATACACTTTTGCACTTTAATTTTTTGGCATTATTTTAGGAGTTAATGATCTAGGGTTTATGAAAAATCATTAAGAACCTGAACCACTCTAAAACCTATTAAAAACCTAATAGGAAATCAATGAGAGAGATTGGCTTCCTAAATGCCTAAAATGAGTTGGATTTATCTTGAAATTAATTAAAAATAATTGTTAACTCTAGGAAGGTCTCACCATGAATATTATTTGTACTTGAACATGTATAAATGCATTAAATGTTATGTTTTTGTGAGGTTTTAGACTCAAAATAGGGTGTTTTATCTCATAGACATATGAAAACCATTTGGGAGGATGTATTGAGCTGTATTATATATCCTTAGGCCCAAAAATACATACATATAATCCTATAAGTGCTCCTACAAGTTTGATTGTTTAAAGAAGTGTGAATAATGCCTATGAAAGACTACATTTCTGGGCTATTTATTGGTTCACCTATCTACACAAGGTTTAAGAAGTCCAAATTTGACATGGAGCATGTTTATGGGGTCCTAAAATTTAATCAAACACTTATTTGTGGTTTCACATGTGTGGGAGTATTATGGATAAAAATATCAGTATCGAGGCCTAAAGACCTAATTGAGGCCTAATTGGAGAGAGAAAATGGTGATTAAGTGTACTTTCACTCAATGGATGTCATGAAATTTGGAAAAAATATGTAAGGGAATACTAGGTACTAAAAATATTCCTATTTTCCTAGTACCATTTGTAAATTATTCTACATAAGGAGTTTTGTGTGGTTTCAAGCCTACAAGGAATTAAAGATAAATGTAAGCTTTGGGTGCAAGATGAATTCTTGGAGAGTGATTGAGGATTACAAAGGAGTCAATTCAGGTCTTTAAAGATATATATATATATATATATATGTATATATATATATATATATATGTATGTATTTCATAAAGAGAGGGTACATTCTTGAGGATGAAATCAAGTTTTGAGGATTTTGGGCAAGGAAAGGCATAACAAAACTTAAGGGTTTCAAGACACCTCCCTAAAATTTTAGTATAAGGGAGATTTAAAACGTATGATATGTGTCAAATAGGAAGTTTTAAGGTATTTCATAGTGATTTTATGATCAATAAATCCATTTCTCACTCTTCATAAGACATAATTGGTTATTTTGAATGGATGATGAATCATTGAGGACTCCTACACCAACTCTATAGAAGATCATGATTGCACAAATCAACACATGTTGAAGGATTTTATACGACCTATGTATTCCTCCTTATTTTTAATTTTATCTTTAATGAGAGAAACTCTTCAATTTATATTTCCTATGCCACTTCTTTCTCTCTCTCTCTCTCTCTCTCTCTCTCTCTCTCTCTCTCTCTCTCTCTCTCTCTCTCTTCCTCATTTCTCTATTATGTTGCCTTTTTTGGCATTATAATCTATCCACAAATTGGTATGGGGAAGCCCTACTAAATTAAAAACTTATTTGCATTTAAAATAGATAATTCAAATTGGTTTTGACTTTCTCAAGTATTACTTTAAGTTTATGAAATAGTTTTGTTGTTGAATGACAAGTGATAATTTCTTTCCTTGCATTCATTTATCTCTTTCATGTCTTTATGTGAGCAAGCTACTCTCTAGCAGGTCATATGATGTGTAGCTAGAATATTTGTGTGATTTTAAGTGTAATGAGGATTATTAGTGTCTATTATTAGGCCTATTATTCATCCATCTTGAAGGATACATTTCATTCTACCTTCATATTGAAACACTATTGTTAGAAGAACCTTAGATTTTGAGATTATCTTTATAGTTATTTTCCATACTGTAAGTTCAAGTAAGTTGTGGAGTTTAATTTGGTGCATAAAATCCATTATATTAGTATTTAATCTCATTCTATCCAATTTAATTCTAATAAATTAGGTTAGTGATTAGTTTTATGTGTTGTACATGAGAGGTAGCTCATAATTTAGAGATTCATCTCTTAGAATTGTTACCCACAACATATGAGGTGTTTTCATGTAATTAAAAATTTGAGGAGGCTTGAGTATCCATCCTTAGGGTGATAAAAAATACATGGTTAGAATATTTTATATAATAAGGATAATTATTTAGAGGATAATAGTTGTGTATACATCAAAGATTAATGATGAAAAACTTGATAAAAGGGCAACATAATGGAAGATTGGTTTTCATTTTAGAATATTTAAGACAATGGGAAAATTGAATGAAAGGTACTATTTTATAATAATGGGTACAAAAATTAAGATGTATGCTAAAATTGTGGAATATGTTTATGTAGACACTTATTTTTGGTATAAAGCATGCAGTTACAATGTTTTTTTTATGATTTCATCTGTTTGGTTCATTTTCTTGTTTTAAGCTCTTATTGGTATAATTAAAATTAAAATTTTACCATTCATAGTATTTTTCATTACATTTAATCATAAACACCTTCAAATCTATCACCTTTCTACCTCAAGATCTATTTAGTTTTCCTACAATTTTGATCTTTATTTCATACATCTTCTACCTTGACTACTTGCCAAATAATATTGAAAGTAGCTTGACACTTTTCATAATAATTATAATTTGGTCAAGATATTTTAGGGTCCATTTTTCCACCATGTCATGTTTTAATATTCCTTTATTTTTAATTTTCATGTCTTTCCATAGTTAGCCTATGTGCACGTGTTCTAAATTTGATTCAAAATTACATAAATATACAAAATTACTCTAATCCATTTATCATATCTCATAAATTATCTCTCAATAAATATGTCAATATACATATTTATTTTATATATCACACTCTCATTAGGGAGTTCACATAGTTTATTGTTATTCTACTCTTTATCTATTGAATTTTAGTGGTTGCATATTTATACCAAAATAAGGACTACATTAGTAAAAGATCCTATAATTTTAATTATGAAAATAGGAAAAGGAGGAGTATTATCTAAAATTTGGATGGGTTACTCACATGCAGTATAACTACATTTATTCTTGATTCTCATCACTAATATATAGAGTAACCCCACTCAAGGGGCATAAGATATTAACTATACCTATTTCCTTTAGTCTTGGATGTATTGTGAGATATTTTGGATTAATTATGGTTACATCAAAGGATAATATATTCTAATAGTTGTGCACATAATTCTTACTATTAGAGAGATGATTATTGAATTACATTATTAATGAAGGGTTTGAAAAAATTTAAGACCCTAAGGACCTAAAAATCCATTTTTAGACTTGATTGACTACTTTTGGACCTGTTTACCTCTTTCAATTTTTTATATTCACTCTTATTTTTTAACACTTTTATAATATTCATAATCTAAAATCATTATTTAATTTATGGAAGATTTTAATCACTATTTGGGAATTTGGTTTCTAGCATCTTCATTCATTATCATAACTCAAGTGAATCAAAAATTAGGTACACATCTCTCTATTCATTTCTCCATTTCAATTTTCTATGTTCAAGGTACTTTTGATTCAATAGGGTGATTTGTATAGTTATTTAATGTATTTTTGTATTTATATTAGACCTATTTTATCCCATTGTTTTATATGGTTGGTGTAATTTTATAATACTTATGTTCCATCCACATAATTATTTTTGGTGAACCCTTCATTTTCTAATATCTAACCTTAGGGTTTCATGCTCTCTTTCCCTCTATGGTTTGTTGTGATGGTTATTTCAGATTTGTTTTTATCTAGGATTATGTTTTATCATTAAAATATAATTAACCCTAGATTATATCATGTTCTTTGTGTTTATATCTTTTGCCAATTAAGAAAGTCATATATAACACCTACTAAGCCAAGTGTTTAATAAGTGGTAGATATATTAATTTAATTCAAATTAATTTTATGATATATTTTTGGTACTCATGCTTATTTTAAAAATAAAATGATGAACATTGATGATAATCCTACTCCTTATATTGATGATGTAAATGGTACATATATTAATGATGAAAATTCATATGTGTATTCTTGCTCGATGGAAAGCTTATTTTAGGCCTTCTATTATTTCTTGACCTTTGCACCCTCCTTCTAAATATCAATTTTTTGGTCATGTTAATTTTTATTTGGATCCTACATCTTAATATGTGTTTCTTTAAGAGACTATTCAAAATATGTAAAAGTAAATTATTATTTTTCTTAAGGATCTCAAATATCAAGTCACTAGGTTACTTATTATGAGATATTACATAACCCATTAGATTATCAGGTCCTTATCTACACTTTGTCTATCAGTTTCATTGTACCTAAGTTTGAATTATTTAGGAATGGTTTAGTTTTAATTAGTTAATTATTTTTTGGATCACTATGTTTAGAAGGTTTTGGTTTTGTGTTATGAAGGTTTTTTTATGATTTATGGATAGTGATTTGAACTTAATTTTACTCCTCCTTTTCCAACTCTATGTTGATCTGGATATTTATATTCAATAATATGTAAACTACTTTATTTTGGATGTATAAACAATAGTAAGATGGCCAAATTTTATAGAGGATGTTATTTTAATGTATGTCTATAATTTTTCTATAGAATGTTTTATCACATTTGGCTAAAAAATATTTTGTTGGTATTATTTTTCAAGTCTATTCGATGAAACATTTTGGTGCTTTAATAATTTTAATGTTTAATTTTATTCTTCCTTTTTTTCTTATATAAATACTAAAATCTTGATATGTATTTATTTAGAGTATTTATGATTTTTTTAAGATTTTTTGTATAAAAACAAATTATGAATGAAAGGGGTAGGGACCCCAAAACTACTACTAATAAAATAAATTTTGATCCTTCACATCATGTCATATCTTATTACACTTCAAGTCTTAAATTGAAACAAATTGATAGATTGCTGACTAAGTACTTTCATATGATTCTCAAAGATTATGATTTGGATTAATTTTATGCCATACAATAAGGTTCCTAAATTAGTTTAATTATTGATTGATAGTTTTTAACATAATTTTTTTTATTGAACATTAGTAAAAATTCATGTTTTCATATATTACAAAGCTTAAACAATAAAATAATGATAATAAAAGTGAGTATATGCTTAAATTCAAAACTATGTTTATGAAGATGTATCACTAATTACCTGAAGTGAATTAAAACATATTTACTCTCAAAGTTTTCTTCAACCTATCAAGGACAAAGTGATGTTTAACACATCCATATTTTTATGAACTTTGTCATACGATTCATAACTATGAGAAAAATATTTTAAAGGAAAATAATATTAAATATGGGTAAAATATCCCTACATATAGTGGCCCAAAATATCAATGAAAAATAATACTTAAGGCTAAGGATAATAATTAATATAGTTATTAATAAAGATGAGACCATGAGTATAGTCAACATATTTTATGACCACCTGACAAGATTTTCATTCTCATGAGTGTAGACAAATTTACATTGTTAGTTGAGAGTCACCACCAAGTGATTTAACAATTTATTGAATGCAATACCATATCTTTACCTCTTGAATATACGTTTGAATCATCCCACCACTTATCTAAACATTATGATGTGAATTTATATTTTGATTATCATAGAGATTAAAGCCAAACTACCAATATATATTTTGCATTAATAAATAAGATTAAATATAGAATAGGAAGTAATGATATTCTAGTGGAAAAACACCTTAGCACATTGAAAAAATTAGTTAAAAAACAAAATCAATGTTTGAAAGTCTTTACTAATCCACTTCTAGAACATGATACTAAGATGCAAAAGAATTTTCATATTTTATATGGTTTCATAGGATTAAGATTGGATGCACATAAATAAATTCCTTACATTATATTATATGACCATGAGTGTTAGGGTGTGTTTGGCCTTGATGTATTTTAAAATATCTTGGCATTATTTAATGATTGGGAAAATCATAATTTTTTATATATATGTGTCACATAGAATAATAAAATAAAATAGGTAGTTTTAAAATCACATAAAAATAAAAAAAAATAATATTGTATTTTTAATAAAGATACATGTGAATTTATTATTATTAAATTATATTTTTATTCTCACAATATTAGTTACAATGTTTATTATTATAAATAACTTTTATTGGATTTAGTTCTTGCATTTGATTATTATGAAAAAAATCTGTATTTATTTTAAAAATCCATGGCATGATCGAATTTATATTTAACCCAACATTTTCACTGGCCAAGAAATAAAAATAATGCTGGTAAATTATTCTTTCTATATCATAGTGACTATGAAGATAAGTGTGAATATGAACTTGAGGAAGATAACACATAGGTGGGGTGGAGATTGACATAATGAATTTTGACTCGAAGTAAGTTCCTATGAAGGAAAATTTAGGAGGTGAATGCCAATGTGAATGAAAGGTAATTTAGTTAATGTCAATGGATAAATTAAAATATATTATAATTGGTGCCATCACTATAATTGAGTGATAGGTATAGTCATTTCATCACCAATAAGGAAAAATGATGGAATTTCAAAGAAGAAACTTATGCTAAAAATAATACTCATATTGCACTTATAATCATTTATGGAATACATAAAGAGGAACATGAGGTTGATCTTCAAAAATGTTTTAAATGAGTAACTTGCACTTGATATCTAGAAGTTAAAACTTGATTAATAAATGGATATGCATTGCTAGACCATGAGACCTAATATGAGGATCAAGTTGATATAAAATATATTAATGGTAAATAATTTTTGACTTAACAATATCTATTGATTGGACCTTTAGTAATGGGTCATTTTGACGTAAAAATGTTTGAAGGATTTAAAATTTTCATATATATATATAAAGTCACATCCTATTATGTAATCATTTATAAAAAACCCAAATTTTTGTTTGACTCATTGGTTTTTTAAAATTAATGATACATTTGGTCTAAATTTTTATATCTATATGTAATTTACTAACTTACCACCCATATAATTTTTTTTTGATATTGCAGAAGTGGTAACATATTTATTTTTTTATGGTTGGATTTGGACAGCCATGTTAATGGGAATGTTTAATGTTTTATAACTCTTATCATATATATCAAGGGGAGTATGATTTAATATTATCTTGGAAAATTTTGTGTTCCATATTAGAAGAGAATTGGATAGAGAAGGAAAATTGGTTGCAATTTTTTTAAAATTATAAATGTATTAGATGTCTATATGTTTATATATTAGTTAGATATTAGGTTAGTGCATTTTGGATGGGGCTCAAAAAAATAATTTAGACATATTAATTAATATTTATAATTTTTATGGGGTTAAAAAAATCTTATAGATGTAAAGAATCAGAAAACAAAATTAGGAACTTGAAGTTATTGTGATAGTTGGTGATCATAATAGAGAAAATTAATTTCTAGGATTGCATATAAAAAAGTATAAAATTTTGTATGTGGTGACATTACCTATAGACTTTGTGAGTGAATCAAATCAACACCCATGTAATAGAAAAATATGGGATGTGAAATATATAAGTGTATACCAAATTCATCGTGATGGAGTAGATATGTAAAAAAAATTAAAAATATGATCTCAACACTAGGTGTCTTGGGATGAGACACTCAATTCCTCCCAAATAATTGTTAGGGTGTGTTTATATTAGATATTTTAAAAAATATCTTAGAATTATATAATGGGTGGGAAGGTGAGAAAAATATTTATATATGTGTCATGTATAATAATAAAATAAGTTATTGAGAAGTCACAAAGGGAGATGAATAGTCATTTAGGAAGATGAAAATATTTATTTTTGGATATATGGTCAAGAAAGTGAAGCATGAAAAATCAAGAATTGTGAAAATAAAAAGGTGTATCCCATGGATTCTAGGCCATGGGATTGAATTTAAAAAGTTATTATAATAGATATCTCCATGAATTTATTATTAATGCATTTTATAGTCCATTCTCATAGTCTTAGTTAAAGTGTTCACTATTATAAATGGCTTTCAATATGTTTAGTTCATATGTGTGTATGTGTGTGTGTGAATCCATGGTAAAAATAAGTACATAATAAAAAAAACAATGAGATTCTAACAGATGATTCAAATAATGAATTATTATCTATACAATATTAATTGATTTAGATCCTAAATTAACAAATGGAAGTATGATTGACAAAGTGTCAATCTTAAATATATAAACATTGAAATTTATTTCTAGTAGAGGATGCAATAAAAAATAATTACTTGGTACAACCATGGTTATTAAAATTTATGATGGTATTATGTGAGCACCTCTTAATGGTAACATATTACTTTTCATCATAGGTTATAAGAACCTTTGAATGTGGTTTCATGTATTGTAGAATAATATAACATATGATTTATTACTTGGATGTCCTAATATTAATTAAATGAGAGTTATCCCATCCACATTACACCAATTTATAAAGTTTTTTCATGAAAATAAAAAAATTAATAGTTGAATCACATCTTATGAGCCACATATACAAAAAAAACATAAGATATTACCCAAAGTGCTACCTAAATAGAAAATCATAATCTCAAGTGAAAAAATATAGAGTTATGGTACATAATCATCCATGAAATAAGGTAGTCTAATCACAAACTACTATATTTATTTAAGATAAACTACCTAGTAAGGTTTCAACTGTACAATCTTAAAATGATTATTTTCAAGAGGATAAAATAACTATTACATCTAATCTTCATAATAATGATTACAACACTAGTATACATGATTAATGTTAATTCATAGTTCATGGTTAAATTTTACGTACTATTTGTGACATAATTAACTCATTATGTTCATGGTCCATGAGATCCTTGGATGATTGTTAAGTTGAGTGGGAAACCAATTTTTGCATAGAAGGGTTATTATTTAACATTGCTAGCCTATATCATGCACTTCAATGTAGAAATATACTATAGAAAGATTATTTTTATATTATTATTATATTTATTTCATATAAATCTAACGATTTCTCTCTCTAGTGTCCTACATATTTTAGGATCATTTTGCTTCCTTATAGATTTTTGTTTCTATTCTCCCTTGAGTTGATTATTACCTCATACTTCTAGGTTTGAAATTTATGTTCTTTATTGAATTTTGAATCTATCTTATTATTTCATATTTAGATTTATTTATCCCCTTGATTTATGTTGATTGTGTTATTTATTTTTCCCTTTCCCTTATTATTCTTTCTCATTCCAAAATCCTGCATAGACTTCCCAATTATGACAACACATACATATTGAGGCCTTCTGCCTATTGCACATTGATTCTTGATGGAATTTATAGGTTAGTATGGATCCTCCTATTCTTTATTAGCCTCACTTTTGTCATTTTAATTATGTCATGTTAACTCCTAATTGTTGTTTCCTCTTCTTGGATTGTATCTTGATTAATTTTTCCTTCACTTCTTGGATTTGATTCTTTCTTGATTTAAATATCCTACTTTATTTATTTATTTATTGCCTCTTAGATTTAATCCTTAATTTATTTGTTTTAGCACCTCTTGGTTTGTTTATTTATTGTTTCCATTATTTAAAAATTTATAAAATACCAAAAATGAATAAAATAAAACAATAACAAAGTGTGTTGATGTTAATGTATATAAAAATCACCATAATGGATTCTTAAAGTGAGATTTGATTGAAAAATTAATATCAAGTATGATTTAATAAAGGCTATGAGAAGCTTCATAAGAGAGACTAGGATAATATATGTAAGAGAGACTAGGAGAAGCTGTGAAAGAGGAGGGTAAGTACACAAACTTGGGGGATAAAAAGTGGCCTACCCATGGACATGATTTCCTAAAATTTTAGAAATCTAATCTTCTTTAGATAATTTGAGATATCTACACTCCAAATTTAAAGATGGTGCAAGAACATGAAATATATAATTTCAAGTTTAGTTTCAAAAAACTATTTTTAAAAAAAATGGTTAAGTTTAATTTGGTTAAATATCTCAAATTTGAAGAGGAACTCCTATTTTCTTAAGAAAATAGAGTAGATAGATGGTCATGTGATGCACCATTTTTTGAGCAATTTTTAATATTGTTCGAAACCCTTTAGTGAAAATTTAGATAAGATCTTCTAGTTTTTGACCTATATTTATATATATTTTTTCAATGACTAATTTTTTAATTATTTTTTCAAGTAAATAGATCTTGAAAACTGAAAAAAATGGATAGGCATCTATGTAGCATGCCTATCTACCTCAAAAAACATTTTTTTTTCAAATGTATGTATAATTATGCCTAGTTTGTGACCATATAACTTTTTTTTCACTTGGATCAATGAAATAAACATAATATAGTGGCCTAAAAGAGATATAGTTAGAAATCAACATAGTTTGAAACCTTAACTTAGTCCAAAAATTATAAAAGTCATATTTTTGGAAAGAGGAGAGTGTGCTCATCATGATGGTATTAAGTTTTTAAATTTTACCATTGAAATTTGTAGTGTATTTGGTGATCAAAGTTCAATTTTTTTTTTTATCAATGCTCTTGGACTCAACTATAGATTGATAGGTCCAAGCCTTTGGCTTGGGAATCTAAGCCATTCCCAAGCCAAAAGGCTTGGTGTTTAAATTTAAATTCAAATAATGTGATCACGTTCATAATGTGAATGCATTATTAACATGGTCACATTAGTTTATAATGAAATCATGTTATATATTCCTAACACCCAAAAACCTAAATTTGATCTTGAGCTTAAATTTTATATATGATATTATATGTTCTTGAGATCCCTAATAGTGGTGTTATTTCATGTGATACAAGACATGTCCGTAACCTTGGATAGTGAATTAAGGTGTTGTGGTATCACATTAGACTTCAAAAAATTTATGGACATTTTAATATGACTTGAATACTTATAATTACTTGGTTTTAAGGTGTAACTCATTATACATTTTATGACACGACTAATTTTATAACAAGATGTCATAAAATGCATTTTTTAAACCTATGGCCAAAACATAGCCTTTGAAGTACCAATCTAGATGTGAATCTAAAGTAAATTAGGGATATTTCGAGCCCCTTAAAACTAATTTCATGACTATAAAGGTTTTGGGGTTGATCAACTCTAATTTCATTAGCTCGATTGAAGGAAAGAAGCATTATTTACTTATATGTAATTTATACATGTATAGAATGTGGTTTTGAGCTCAATAAACTTGAAGTCATTAGCTAATGAATGCAAATGTTGATTAGTTCAATTATGGAAGTAATTAGGGTCAAAATAAGCCATATGAACCTATTTTAAATTGTATATTCAATGTGATTTGGTGTGAAATTAACCTAATTTCATGTCATGTATAATAAACCAAAGAGTTGATTTATTTAATTGAAGAGGCATTTGAGGCCAATTTGAACCCCTTCAAGAGAAAGGTATGATTTGGGAAAAAATTAAGTTGGATTCTATCAAATTGATCCAATTAGTTAATTTATGTAATTAGGGGCATGATTTGGGCAAAATTGAGCCCTTAAAGCAAATTTATGGCTCAATTTATTGTATAATGTATGCAACATGTATGGCTTAACTGACCCTAATTTTATCATAAATGTAAACATGAAGGTAATTGTCATAAATAGGTGAACAAGTAGATAAAATTTTATTCAATTATCTTAGTGATTTGACCCTATATATTATATCTTAAACCCTAAACCCTATACTATTTAAATTAAACCCTAAACACTATACTATTTACCTTAAACCCTAAGCCATAAGCCCTAAACCCCAAACCCTTTAAATTTTAGACCCTAAACCCTAAACTAATAAATTTAGCCCTAATTAAAATACTTTATATATAGTAAGAACTAGGTTCATAAGGATGAAATTGGTTAAAATCACATCACTCATTACCATAATTGACTTAATCAACTCAATATGTGATGATGTGGGGGCTAATTGAGCCCAAAATCATATTCTTTACTCACATATCTAGGTTCAAGGAGCTTAAATTTACCCCAATCACCTTCATAATTGTACTATATATACCGTAAAACCTATACCCTAATCCATAATCCCTAAGCTCTAAACCATAAATATAAACTCTTTAAACCCTGAACCAATCATTTTAGCCCAAATTAACATAATTTAGACTAATAATTAAGTTCATAGGGCTCAGTTTGGCATAAATCACATGAATTATTACCCCATTTGACAAATTCAATCAATTTTAATGATGACATGGGGTATAATAACAACCCAAAAACACATTCTATAGTCACAAATGGGTCCAAGTGATTCAAATTATCCTCAATTATTTCTGTGATTGACCTTGTGTACCCTAAACCATATATACATTAAAACCTAAACCCTAAACCCTAAACACTAAACCCTAAATTTTAAACCATAAAATTTCCCTATTTACCAATTGATTTAGTCCCAATTAACATCCTTTTTAGTAAGGATTAGGTTCACATGGCATAGAGTGATTATATCTTATATACACCCTTAAAACTATATCATATACCCTAATCCCTAATCCCTAAAACATAAATTGTAATCCCTATGCCCACTATATGCCACAAACATACATGTCTTATGATATACCTTATTTTATCATGAGATGCCATAAAATGCATTCTTTAAACCTATGGCCAAAACTTATGAATTGGAGTGGCAATATAGTTGTGCATCTAAAGTAAATTAGGGCTATTTCAAACCCATTCAACCTAGTTGTATGACTATAAAATGTGATTTATGGGTTGATAAGCTCCAATTTCATTATCTCAATTGAAGAAAAGAAACATTATTTAATTATATGTAAGTTATACATGTATACAATGTGGGTTTAATCTCAATAAACTTGAAGTCATCAACTAATGAATGTAAATGTTGATTAGTTAAATTATGGAGGTAAATAGGGTCAAAATGAGGTATATATAACTATTTTAAATTATATATGATGTGATTTAGAATGAATAGTTTCAAGTCATATATAATTAACCAAAGAGTTGATTTATTTAATCAAGGAGGCATTTTAGGCCAATTTGAACCCCTTCAAGAGCAAAATATGATTTGGGGCATATTTAAAAGTTTTATTCTATCATAAATTGATTCAATTAGTCAATTTGTGTAATTATGGGCATGATTGGGTAAAATTTATCCCCTAAACCAAATTTATGGCTCCATTGATTGCATAATATATGAAACATGTATGGTTTAATTGACCCTACTTTTATCAAAAATGAAAACATGAAGGTAATTGTCACAAATAGGTGAACAATCAACTTAAATGTTCTTTAATTACCTTAGTGATTGGACCCTATATCTGATATCTTAAACTCTAAACCCTATACCATTTAACTTAAACCCTAAACCCTATACCATTTAACTTAAACCCTAAACCCTATACCATTTACCTTAAACCTTAAGCCATAAGCCCTAAACTACAAACCATTTAAATTATAGACCCTAAACCCCAAACCAATAAATTTTACCCTAGTTAACATCCTTTATATATAGTAAAAATTAGGTTCATAGGGATGAACTGGGTCAAAATCACATCACTCATTAAACCATAATTGACTTAATTGGCTTAGTTTGTGATGATGTGGGGGCTAATTAAGCCCAAAATCACATTCTTTACTCATAGATCTAGGTTCAAGGAGCTCAAATTTGCCTCAATAATCTTCATGATTATACCTTATATACCATAAAACCTATACTCTAAGCCCTAATCCCTAAACTCTAAACCATAAACATAAACTCTTTAAACCCCAAACCAATCATTTTAACCCAAATTAACATCATTTAGACTAAGAACTAAGTTCACATGGATCAATTTAGCCTAAATCACATGAATAATTACCCATTTGACTAATTCACTCAATCTACATGATGACATGGGGTATAATGACAACCCAAAAACACATTATATAGTCATAAATTAGTCTAAGTGATTCTAATCATCTTCAATTATCTTTGTGATTGACTCTATGTACTCTAAACCACATATATATTAAAACCTAATCCCTAAACATTATACCCTAAATTATAAACCATAAAATTTCCTTATTTACTAATCAATTTAATCCCAATTAACATATTTTGTAGTAATAATTTGATTCACATGGCATAGAGTGATTAGACCTTATATACACCCTTAAACCTAAACCCTACATGCCCTAATCCCTAATCCCTAAACCCGAAAACATAACTTGTAAGCCCTATGATTTAATACCCTAATCCATAATCCCTAAACCCTATGTACAATGCCTTAATACTTAATATATATTAAGTATAATGTGATCATGTTATTAAATAACATGATCACATTATTAAATAATACAATCACATTATTCTTAATATAAATAAAACTTGTTTCTCAATGTCTATGTTTAACCCCAATTGAGTATTAATAATAATGTAGTCACGTTATTTCATATTTAATTCTTGTTATTTTTAATAGATACAAAACTCACTTCTCAATGTCTATGTTTAACCAAAATCGAGTATTAAGAATAATGTAAAAAGCTAGTAAAAAAGGAATTAGAGCTAGGTGAAGGTGAAATATTAGGTAACTTGTAGGTATAGGTATCTGAGTGAAATTTTTTTAGGGATTATGAATGATTTTATGTATTTGAATTATACAAGTTTGAACATGATTTGGTATGAGGTTTAAGTGAAATAAAATTATGTTAATGATCAATTGAAAGGTTGTAAATGGGTGATGACAAATGTAAAATAGATAAGAGTGTCATTAGTCATTTCCACTACACAATCAAATTAAAAAATTAATTTAAAAAAAATATAGGAGATCTGAGATTTATAGCATTTT
Organism: Torreya grandis; assembly: GCA_037957365.1. NCBI lineage: Eukaryota > Viridiplantae > Streptophyta > Pinopsida > Cupressales > Taxaceae > Torreya > Torreya grandis. The sequence goes on from JARHVA010003489.1 coordinate 1,697,583, forward strand.
AAAGAACAAAATTTTAATCCTCATTTGTGTTTAATATTAAATATGAAATATGATAGATAATAGTTTAGAAGATCAAAACAACACTATATAATAAAAATGAATATAAATTAGATAGATTAACATAATTCAGATGGAAACTCTAAAAAATTCATATAGGCACATGTACAATGTCAATAATACATAGATTGCCATGATAGATATACAAGAAATTACATCTACCAACATAGTATCTAATGTTGGGTGAATGTCATATATGCATATACAATTCCAAAAATGCATAAATTTACATATAGGCATACAAAAAATAACATCTCATGTAAGACATCCTAATCATCAAATAACTTCCCTCTCTTTGCCTTCCTCGAATAAGACTCTCCTTAGGATGCCCTGCTAGTAGATGGAGATACCTCTAGTGCCTTCAATTATTCCAAGGTCTGATTGTGAATGCTATGCTCATAGATTGCTTAAAGATGAACCTATTTAAATACAAGTAGTATTAAAAAATTAACATAAAATACATTCAACCAAATTTTAATAAATTAATTTTAAACTACAATAAAAAAATATTTAAACATGCACTTATTGCAAGTTTACGGTCCTACTCAATGCATTTTTTATGCTCAAATAAGTCAATGGTAGGCTCAACTATTCAAATAGGCATTTAAAATAGGGAATAAACATGAGAAGTTTCTCTAATAATCATCTGAATAAGACTATTAGATGTCAGAAGAAACAATACATTTATATAAGTTATATTTGCCCTAAGTATGTAGTAAAATTATTAAAACAAGTCTATTTTTTACAATTTAAAATTACAAGTTAATATATACATCTATTAGTGCCTATGCAGATGATATTATAGAAATAATGCCTATGTCTATCTCAGATCATAGTTATGGAGGAGTGTCTATTTGAGCCATCAAATGAATGTAAACAAGGTCACTTAATTTTATATAAAGTATCAAAGATATATATGGCAAGTTTTTCTCTTTTATTAAACCAAGAGTGTATTTAATAGTATTGTACTTGAATTTTGAGATCCTTGATAGATAAATTTAAATTAAACTTAAAAGGAAAGTATACATAGATTAAATGTACATAGAGTATAAGATTAAATCAAAATTTTACCTCTATATAAGTAAAAGGTGTCATATTAATAGAGATAGATGTAGTAGTGGATGGGCTAGTAGCTAGATCCAAAAATGCAAATAATGGTTGCATCAAATCAAATGCTGCAAATGTCAACCATGATGATGAAGTAACCATCACCTCTTGGGAAATAAAAAATGGCATATATATTATTTAATTTATATGTAAGTTAATCATTATCTAAATTAAATTTTCAAATATAACTTAAATTTAACATGACATTTATATAAAATATACCTACATCTGTGTAGTGGATGATGTCTACAAACTAAATGTGCATGCCAAAAAATCATCAATCATAAGTATATTATTAAATCCATCTAAACCAACAAAAACACCATCATTATAAGGTCTAATGAATATATCTCCATAATAAATGTAAGGGTGGGGTTAGGTATACACACTAGGTGGTATATCTCTAACATTGATCTATGAGAGCCTACTCAGAATGTTGAATGAGTGTATCAATGAGTGAACTAAGTGCATGTAGAGTGTTGATCTCCATAAGATAATAAACTACAAAGGGTATATCAAGCTCAAGTGTCTTTTGGATATATATCCTTATAGGTTTATTAGGCACACAATGTGCACCTGGTCGATCCTATGTAAAGCCTTTCACTTGGCCTTGAAACTCACTATAATTAAAATAGTTCAGAATCTCATTGAGGACAAACTCATAATATATTTTACTCAAAAAATAAAATGATACCTCATGTTTTTTACATGGTGGATAATAAAACACCATCCACCATTGGTCCCAAAAAATTGGATGTTATTAAATTATGTTGGCAACGATGGATTAAAAAATGTTTAGTAGTTACCAAAAATAGTGTATTAATGGTTGGGTCAATGAATAAGGTGAAAATGGAGGATTTTAATATGTCTTTATTATTTACCTCAAGTGCTAACAAATTTTAAGCATAATAAGCCCTACAAATATCTTGATATGAAGCCCATCTGTCAATTTGACTCGTTATAGAGTCAATTTTACCTAATAATGTTTCTAGGGAATTGGCTAGATAGGTATGATGGGTGTTGGTGAAAGTGGGATCCCTCATTCTCATAATTAATTATTCAATTTCAATTTTATTTCCCACAATGTGGTTAATTAGACTGACCTGATTGCTTGAGGGATTTTTTGGAATTGTAGGAGGCTTAGGAGGATGATTATATTGAGGAACAAGAGGGTTAGGTGGAGGGTTAGGAAGTAGAATAAGAGGGTTATGTGGAGGATAAAGAGGTATAGGTATAATAATATGAGGTTTAGTATGATAGTATATTCAAAGTAAATAAATTACCAATTAAATAATGAAAATAATAAAAAAATCATTAAATTTTAGGGTTAACAAGTGTAGATTTTTGGACCCTAACTCTTCTACATGGAAACATCATTAATTAGTGGCTTCTTGGGATGAATTATGGAAGGTTTATCCTCATTAACCCAAAATGTGACTGTATAATGGAAACACCTAGGAAAGAAAGAAAGCTTGAATGCAAAATGAGGAATTTTGCATTCAGGTTCCATTTTATTTTTTTTAGTTACATAGGGAATTTTTTTATTTAAAACAATAATGTAATCACATTCTTATTTTAAATAACATGATCACATTATTATTATAAATAACATGGTCATATTATTTAATAATATGATCATGTTATGGATCAGTAATTACCATGCCATAATTTAAATAACATGATCAAGTTAATTAAATAACATGATCACATTATTTAATAACATGATCACATTATATAAAATTTCCATAGAATTGTCCCCCAAATCTATGCACTTACCCAAGAATAAAATGTTAGGATAAAAGGATCCCATAGATATGTCCAATACTTAACCAATATTTTTAGGTTATGGGAAGAGATATTAGGAGTAAATATGGACTTGATTTTCTTATCATCCATTTCTAATGAGAAATTTGAGATTATATAAACAATGTATGGATATATGAAATAATACCTAAAGGAAAAGTTTAATAGGGTTGAAAACTATAATTTTCAAAAAAATATTACTCAAGCAAGGTTAAATGAGGGTGAAATCCCTAAGTTTTATTTGAATCTAGATCTCCATACTTTATTAAGTTTGAATGATAAAGATAAGCCCTCTATTTTTAAGAAGTCTAATTCAAATTTATATCTTTCTAAAAATTATTATTCAAATTTAGATCTCCATACTCTGTTATGGATAAATGTGAAGGATGACCCCTTTATGTCTACTACTTTTGATTCAAGTTTGGATCTCCACTCTAATATTAGTTTCTCTGATTTCAAAGATATTTAAAATGTGGAAATGTTATACATCTAAATATAACCCAATATATTTTAGGTTTGTTCAAGTCTAACCCAAGCCTAGACTAACATGGGAATGGTCTAAGGCTATGGGATACCTATAACTAGACTAGACCTCTAAATTTTTTTATGAGGTTAGCTCCTCAAATTTTATAATTTGGACCTTTACTTCTAAAATATAAAACTAGTTGGGATGAAAAGAGTTAAGATATTTGCATAATGTAAAACCTATTATAAAGGGTGGTGATGTACCATGAATATTTTCCATCCACTCATACTTGAGCCTCTAAAACACTAGTAAGACATAAATAAATAATGGGATCTATGACTCCAAATGCCTATCACGAATCAATATTTCATGTAGAGGTTCATCAAGTGAGAAAATCATAAGGGAGGTGATGGAGAGGCCTAGTTCAAATAATTAATATAGTCAATATGTCCACTATTGGATTCAATCAAATGACATTGAACACTAAACATAACCTGCATAACCAAACAATCTACTAATTAGGTGAGATCAGGACTTGGCAAGGGAGAAGACTCTACCACTTATACAAATCAAAATAACATGAACACACTAGACTAATATCATGAAATCTAAAAATAATCATATTATTTATCTCAAGAGGTTACAAGGCTCAATATTTGGAGAGTCTAGTCATGCCCAAGAGAGGGATCAAAATAATATCTTGAAGGGTATATTTATAGAAGAAAAAAAGTAAGAGAGAGGGAGTTTTGGTGCTAAAAAGGGAATAAAACTAGCTCAAATCCATTTTAAAACTTGTTACAACTACCTATGAAAATCATTCTCATTCAAACCCTTCTTGCTTGATCTAGGTCATTCTAATCCATTACATCATTACATTATTCTCTCTGTGATGATCTATGGAAATTGTAATAGAAGGATCAAGTTGTTTTTACTTTTTATTGATGTGAAACCAATCATGATTAGTTTTTTAATACATGCCAAAGTGAAGAAAGGAGTCATTTTCATGTATCTGGTTTTTGAGACAAAGCCATTAAAGTGTATTTGCCTTCATTTTCCATACCATTTGCCACTTGTTACTCATTATGAGGATAAGATCCTCATACCTTGAAATATATAGAGATACATTATCTAATCCCAAAATATCCACTCTTGGCCCAATTTGGATCATGCTCAAGCTCAATTCCATTCATGCTTGTTCACCTTGGTCAAAAACTAACCCTTCTACCTCCTAATTCATTTTGGCTTGCCTTTGTCCTGATTGGCTATTAAAATCTAACTCAGCTCATTAACACACTAAATCATTTCACTTCATTAATTTTAATTGGTACAAAATCTCAAGAATCATCAATCCTCTACTAGTTGAACATGTTTGAGACACCTATCATCTACATATTTTCTCCTTGTATTTGCGTGGTCCCACTAACATCACCCTTACCCTCACTTCATTAGATTTACTATGTACACAATGAATATGAGCCCTCAGATTTCTCTTTGAAATTTCAACATCATGTGTCCAATGCACATTAATTCTTATGATCCTATTGTCATTCTATCATTTCACATGCTTATGCCACATGGTGGCCTCTTGAGCTCCTTAACTATTTGACCCATATTACACCATTGGATCAAGATGTACGATTGAATGAGGATCGTTAGATCAACTAAGACCCATTATTTGAAAGACAATGGTTATTTTATGGATCTTAAAATTGACATCACATACACTATATTTAATTTCTCATGAAACATATTTGATGTCTCATAGATCATCAAATTTAAGCATAGATGGATTATTAATCAAGCTCTATTTTGACATTCGTGTGAATGTCTTATGCTACAGGTCAATATTTTAAGGTTTATAACTTGAAGATCAAAATTAATGGAGTGAAAAAACTTATAGGATATGTTATTAAGACCAAAAAAATTAAACCCATTTGATCTAATGGTCTCAGGAGCTTTCCAAGTGAAGATATTAAGTACTCCAGCTGGCTAGTCCATATCTTCTCCTACATGACATCCTATCAATTGTTTCACAATATTTGCTTAAGTGTTGGAATTATTTTGAGAGAATTGATCATATAGGTTTGTTCAAATTTTTTACTAGATCATATGTACCAAGTTATAGGTCCTTTGCTAAAGTGTATTAAAAATTATAAAGGTCTAAAGTTGGATCCTTAGTCACTTTCTGTGTGCTTTCCCATACTTAGCCATTTTCAAAAGGTTCTAGTAGAGCTGAGTCAACATATTTAAAAAGATATATATCATATATGTGGTAGTTACAATGGAAAATGGTCATGTGGGTTTTTTCACATTTGTGTTGAGAATGTACGTACTAAGTCTTGGGTCCTCTACCGAAGCACAAATGGAGTTATGCATGTGTAAAATTGGAGCCTATATTTTTTAAAGTAATTGAGGAAGTTGGTTTTGAAGTAATTAAGGAAGTTGTATCTGAATTATATGGATATGAAAGAGAATTTCATGATCAAAATGAGTAAATCATCATAGACACATTTAGTGTCAGTGAAGGGATTGATCCAATCTCATAATTTATCCAAGAAAGTAAGGTCAAGGAGGTGATTACTGTGATAAAAGATTAACTCAAAATAGTTGATGAAATTCAAGAGGAATTCAATTCAATTTTTGAAGTTGAAGAGGTTTTCCATGAGCTTACTTACTACATAATATCTACCATCCATCATGAAGAGGACATTTTACATGAAGACGATGTGATACCATTCTCTATAGAGGATGAAGATGAAACAAGAACCTTCATATGACTCCATCAAAAAAGTATAAATATGTGATCAACATGTTTTAAACGGTGAGAGTACTGATGATTTTCATTTCTTTTTATTTGATCATGATGAAGAAGCCTTTTGGAAGGCCTTGGAGAGCTTTTGTGCAAAGTTTTATAATCCATATCCACCTCATATGGAGATTGAGGAATGTTCTCTAATAAGTACTATTATAGCTATTCATCAAGATGAATTTTATCTATTGCAAGCAATTTTGGATACCAATAAATAAGATGAAGAATATGACAAACCATTACTTCAAATGGATCATAATGAAGACACCAATCTAAGTATGCTAGCTAGATTGCCAATCCAATGTATAAATGATGTAGAGATAGAATTTTTGATGCAATAAAAAAGATTTTGGGAAGAATATGATTGGGTCTTGGATCCATATCTTCAATCCCTACACTAGAGAATGGAGATAGAAGGCCCGGTTGCATCATCAAGAAGACATGAGTATCAGTTTACTCCCATCTATAAGGAGATGCCATTAAGGAGAAGCAATCATGTTTCAAAAATCCATGTTGCATCAAATAAATTCCCATTTGACCCTAGATGAAAGCTTATCATGTTAGGTTATTTGTTCTAGGTTTGTCTTGTTTCAATAAGTGAGTAACACGTGTAGTAGTATCTGCTCCCCTTTTCATTGTTGTTCTGTAGGTTAGTGATCCTTGTGTTTATAGTTTAGGTTCCCCTTCTATTTTATTTTTCTCCTTTTGGTCTTTATGTTGTTTCAAGAGGTTATAAAAATATTGTCACATGGTTTGGGTTTTCCAAGCATAGTAATCATGATTCCTTATGAGTTACCAGAAATGTTGGGCATTTTGGCCCACATACCAATCTTTTGCTTGGTTTAAATAGATGAGTAGGGTCCTAATTAATGAGTGGATTAGGTGTCTTAGAAGCAAGATCAATATTTAACGTGGAGGGATCCAAGTAGGGTTTCATGGTGCTAAATAGTTTCAAGAATAAGTCTATAGAAATCCCAAGTTTACACTTAGCCAAATATTTCAACTTGTGGCTAAGTGTTAGAAAAAACTAATTGCCTTAGAGGAATTGTTCCACTTTATTTTTCTAAGTGTTGGAATTATTTTGAGAGAATTATTTTAGGTTTTTAGCTAAGTATTGAGAATTATTTTAGACATTTTGTCTGAAACAAAACTCTTAAAGGGTCATTTCTTAGAGGAAAGTCCTTTTCAAAATTTTTGAAGGGTATATTTTGAAGAAGTTGGTCCAAAATATAAATCCCAAAGGACACTTTTTCAAGCAAAGTATCCCATACACTTTTTCTGAAGGGTACTTTTCTTCACCAAAGGGTCCAAGATAGAAGCTTGGATAAAGGAGCTATTTATAAAATGTCAAAGGGAAATTCTAAGGACACAATTCCTTTGGGAAAATTATCCAGGGCATTTTTCCCAAAGGCCAATTTTTTTGGAGTTTTGTTCTAAGGTAAAAGACTAAGGACAATTTCTTTTAGACTTTTTATCTAAGATAGAGATCCCAAAGACATGAATTCTTTCAAACATTTTGTCCATATAAGGTAAACAAATTCCTTTGGAAAAAGTGGTCGATACACAAAACCCAAAAGAATTTTCTAGAAATAGGTCCAAAAGAATTATTTACTACAGGTAAAAATGATTAAAATGGATTATAGGTGCATGGGATCCATTTTATTCTTCATTGTGTTCTTTGAGACACTTGGGCCTAGTAACATAAATTATAAGTAGGCACTTTGCTGACATCACAATCACCACATGCGAATGAGTTAAGGAGAATTGATCATATGGGTTTGTTTAATTTTGTGCCTAGATCATATATGCCAAGTTTTAGGTCCTCTACTAAAGTGCATTAAAATTTAAAAATCCAAATTTGGCTCCGTAGTACTTTTTATGTGTTTTCCCATAGCCATTTTCAAGATGTTCTAGTAGAGTTGAGTGAACATCTTCACAAAGCTATATCTCGCATGTGCAATAGTTACATGGGAAAATGGTTATGTGTGTTTTTTCACATTTGTGTCAAGAGCATACGTGATAAGTCTTGGGTCCTATACCAAAGTATAAATGGAGTTATACATGTGAAAATTTGGCTCCTCGATCATATTTTATTAAGTTTTCCATACTTAGCCAAATGAGTTCAACCATTTCCAAGACATCATTGAAGAGTAGATATGGACTAGCCAACTTAAAAATTTAATATCTTCACTTAGGAAGCTCCCAAGACTAGTGGATCAAATGGATTTTCTCCTTTTGGCTTCAAGAACATATCCTAAAAGTTTGGTCACTCTATGACTTTTCCTCTTCAAGTTATAAGCCTTAAAAAATGGACCTACAACATAAGACATTCATGTGATTGTCAAAATAAAGCTTAGGAAAAAATCCATCTATGCTTAAATTTGATGATCTATGGGATGTTAAATACATTTTTAAAGACATCAAATATGGTCTATAAGACATCAATTTTAATCTCCATAAACTAGTTGCTTACTTTAAAACAATGGGTCCTAGTTGATCTAACAGTCCTCGATCAATCATATATCTTGATCTAATGGTGTAAGATGGGTTAAATATTTAGGAAGCTCAAGAGGCCACCACATAGCATAAGTGTGTGAAATGATAGATAAATAGTAGGATCTTGATAATTAATGCACATTAGACATGTGGCATAAGTTTGGACAAGGTTGATATTTTAAAGATAAATATGAGGGCTCACATTCATTCATACCTAGTAAATACAATGAATTGAGGGCAAGGATGATGTAAGTGGGACCAAGCAAATCTAAAGAGAAAATACAAAGATAACAAGTGTCTCAAGAATGTTCAATTGGTAGAGGATCAATTATTCTTGGGATTTTATACCGATCAAAATCAATGAAGTGAAATGAGTCAACATGTCCATGAGCTGAGTTAGATTTAAAAAGCCAATCAAAATAAAATCAAGCCCAAATGATTTAGATAGACGTTGAAGGTTCAGTTTTTGACCAAGGTGAATAAGCATGAATAGAACTGAGTTTAAGCATGATCTATATTGGGCTAGGAGAATATATTTTGGGATTAGATGGTGAAGATCTATTAGTTTCAAAGTATGAGAATCTAGTCCTCATAATGAGTAACAAGTGGTAAATGGTATGGAAAATTAATTGAGACACACTTCATAGCTTTGTTGCCAAAACTAGTTGCATGAAAATGACTCCTTTATCCACTTTGGCATGCATAAAAAAACTAGTCATGAATGGTTTCACATTAGGACAAAGTAAAAACAACTTGATCTCATTTTATTAACCACTATGGAATATCACAGAGAAAATAATGTAATGATGAAATAGACTGGAGTGATCTAGATTAGGAAGGGTTTGAGTGATATTTATTTGTGGAGGTAGTTGTAACAACTTTTCAAATGGATTTGAGCTCATTTTATTCCCTTTTGAGTGCCAAAATTCCCTCTCTCTTTCTTCCCTTATGCTATAAATATATCCTTTGGGATATTATTTTTCATCCCTCATGTTGGTATGACTAGACTCTGCTAGAATTATATTTGACACCTCTTGGAGTAATGAATAGAGTATTTCTACATTCATTTACTTATCTGTATTTAGTGTTTTGTTTTTATTTAATATGAAAATGTGATTTTTATCTTCTTTTTGTATGAATAAACTCAACCTACATACTATAAAATTTCTATGCAGGTCATATAGTGTGTCTCAGCATTGATCTCTCAAGGATATAGTGGATAACTAAATCTAGGTGTCTTCAACCAAACCTTATATTTATTACTCACTAGTCTGAGTGTATCAAATTGACCTATATACAAAATAATATTACATAAAAACTATAGTAATCATTTCATTAGCTTTCAAAGTAGGACTCTAGTCCAATTAAATAGTAGGACTCTATTCCAATTAAATAGTATCCCAATTTTATATTCATAGTAGGACTCTAGTCCAATTAAATGACACCATGTGATAATCATTCACATCTCTCAGTAGCCTATGCCTCTTTCAAAAGACTTTTGGTACTTAGCTAATTTTTCAAAAGTTTCCTAGTGCCACATGTTGATCTCCCAATGGTGCCAAGACCTTTTTAAATGCCTTTCAAAACTAAGTCAATTTTCATGAAGTTTTCTATAAATATCCATGTTAACAAGGTAGTGGGAAAGAAGGTTAGGAGGATTCTTCCATATGTCACAATCCCAACAACCTAGAGTCGCAGAACCATCCATACAATTTCAAAACCCTCTAGGCTTACAGGTTAGAAAGATGATGCCACATGGAATAATTCCTCTTCTCCACTCTCCTAGATATTTTAATGCAACCCATTACAATAATTTTTTTTGTATGTTTGGTGGGACTGTACATTCATCTAATAGATAAATTTTTATGTGTTCTTTATTACATCAAATTTTGGAGGTAATTTTTAAAAACACTAATGGTGACTCTGAGTCTACTTCAATTGGTTTTATTAGCCTAGACATCCTTTTTAGGTAAAAATTTAAGTGGTTACAATATACTTGTTATTCTAGGTAATTTTTAGTGTTGTAACTTCATGAGATACCTCTTATATGGCTAGGTTTAGGGGAGATTCCAACTACTTTCCACCACCCTATCATGAGTGTTAACCTCCCCTTCACCATCAATATTCTAATCAATCTCTTTAGCTTATTTATCAACCACTTGATGAACCGAATCATACCTATGCTTTCTCTCTTTATAACTTAGCCTCCTCATGCTCCTAACTTATCTCATCTTCTTGACATTCTTTATAAAGCCAAATGGTGTTTCCCTTATGGGAAACCTCATGATCAATCAACATGTGAAAATTCAAAGAGAGGCATGGATGATAAGGTATAGGAATCCAAACGTAAAGCCAAAATTTTAGTATCTTACCACCCAAGTAAACCAATCTTTGAAAATTCACCTCCTCATGAGCCTTAAAATTCATAACCATGGCAAATTTCTTAGACTAGACATCCTAATTTAAAGATGCCAAATCTAGGTAAATCCACTTTTGATCAAGAAAAGAGAATGGTTTCATAATATAAACCAATTAGAATTCCAAGTTTCAAAGACTTCCATTCTTTGAAAGAGTCTATTCTTGGGAAAACTCCATCTATTCTTCCTCAAGTCCCTCAAACTTCTCAACCAAGGAAGTTTCCAAGTTTTTCACCCACTCCTTATATGCCAATTGAAAATAAAGATGGATAAATTTGTAAAATCCAAACCAAGGAAGTTTCCAAGTTTTAGGAGTGCCTCTTCAACTCTAAATCCAATTCAAAATCAATCCATAATGCCCTATACTCCCACTTCACTAGTTAAAACCTCTTTCCCTCCCATCATATCCCTTTTAAAAGGAGGACCCATTGTATGGATAGCAATTGAAGATCATCCAAGGAAATAGGAGAGTGTTTAAAGTGAATATGATGAGGAAATAATTATAATAATCCCTCTTTATGCCACTAAATAAAAAAATAGATCTGTTGTAAGAAGAAGATGAATATGATTAGCTAGAGCAAAAAAATAATGAGCAAATGGATAAGGATAAAGAGGAGGAATATAGTCTTGGTAAATAGAGGTCATGTTTTATTAGTCAAGGATACATTTAGGGGAAAGATAATGAAGTGCCTTCTTGGATGGATGAACTTCCATTCAACATGGAATAATAAGAAAAAGGTCAATTTGGCTGGCATGGGTCTAATCTTGATGAAGAGGAAATAAAGATTAAATATAAGAGTAACACATGTCATAGCTAAGAAGAGTTGGAAGAATGTCTTAAGTCAGTCTAAGGGATTAAATTTTAGGATGTGGGAGACAATTCAGTCTTTCCCAATGAAATTACAATGCAAAGTCAATTCCAAGACAACCTAATTCAACCTCATGATAAAGACTTACTTTCTAATTTAGATTGGACGCAAGAAATCAGTTTTGAAAAGAGAAAATAAGAGTTGGAGGAAGACTTATTTTTGGATGAGCTATAGGAATTCTGTTCAAGCCTTAACATTAAACTAGCATTACTTCAAGAAGAAACACATGAGTAACATACACAATAGGTGAAAACAATTTTGCTTCCAATTCAATCACATGTGTATACAAAGGAAACTATAGCTGACCTATTAATTAATCCTAGCTCAAATGAGATAAATATCACTTACACTTTTAATTATTGATACATTATATATTAAAGGTCATGACCAAAATGGATTTTTTATACCTAACCAATGGATTTCTTACCTTAATAACATTACTAAATAGGGTTTCAAAGCCTCTAGTCAAGTAACACTATGCAAAAACCCTAGCTAGGTCCTATGTTTTCATATTCACTAAGTAAATTCAAATTAAATTAAAATCTAATCTAGTGATTACCAAAGATTATGGCACAAAGTGGGCATAATAAACATAAATATTTTAACATGCATAGAATATTTATACTCAATTCAATGTATAAGAAATCCTAATGCATGGGAGATAAATACAAATGTAAATCTATCTACTCTTACAAAGGAGGAATAAATTTAGGAATAATTAACTTTGAAGATGAACCCACCAAGCCTTAATATCTCCTTTGGAAAAGGTGATGCATAATAGTTTATTTTGGTATGTAAGGATAACAAGGATAAGTCAGCCCTATGATACATAACTTTTTTATGCATCCAAATGAATTATCCACAAGACAAGATCTGTATCTTCAAAGAAAGTATTAAAACCCTAAGCCATGTTCCTCAAGTATAATTTTGGATAAGTATATGTGAAATATAATATTATTTTTATTCTTATCCTATATAAATGATGGAAATGGATGTGTCTATATAGCTAAATCTAACCCTAATTCTTTCTAAAAGTTTAGTTGATAGGGTCATCCTAGGCTGATAGTGTACTCTAAACTATCAAAAAGGGTTTTAGGCTTAGGAAGGGGATAATTAATGTGATAAATTACTTGGAGGAGTGTGTAAGAGAGGATACAAGGCTTATGAAAGTATATATAAGGTTGTGTATATATCAAGTGGTAGTTAGGGGACAATAATCCTATGAAGCACCAATGGTCTGCCCACCACCTTCCTAGTGTGCCCTTTAAGACATTCACTCAAAGAGATTGAGAATCGATGGGTTCTTATAGGACATAAATCATAAATAATTGATAAATTTTTAAAATATTATGTGTATACATATTTCCCACTTGAATATCATCATGTGTCATGCAAGTGTAATAGGGGATGGTGCTTCAAGAAAAGAACATAGTAACACATAATGATGAAGTTGAATAAATTGTAGTAAGTTTTGGAAATAAGTCACACCCAGACCAATGATGGGTTGGCCATAGAAGGGCTAGTAGCTCAGTTAGTAGAGCACTCCAGTACCAAATGAAAGGTCCTAGGTTTGAGTCCTAGTTGGTCAATATGAGTTGTAGTTAAACATGTGGTATCAGAGCTAGGCTAGGAGCCCCAATCACTTGAAATGTGGCTTAATGGGGGGTGTTGGAAATAAGTGACACCTAGACTAATAATGGGATGACCATAGAGGATCTAGTAGCTTATTTGGTAGAGTAATCCAATAGCAAATAAAAGGTCCTAGGTTTGAGTCCTAGTTGGTCCAAATGAGTTGTAACTCAATAGTAAGAAGCAAATAAGATAAATGAAAAGACAAAATTGAAAAAAACTTAACTTAACTTAGTGGTTGTAGATAAGAAACGAAGTAAAATAAATATGAAGGTGCCCAGTGTAGGTAACATTAGGTGAACCTTTTGAGTTTAGCAAAAAAGAGTGATTTAAAAAAAATATATATATATACACGTAATATGTGAAAATATTCTCTACGACATCAAGATTCTATAACATCTTTTGGTTTGGAAAAAAAGCTAGTATAAATAAAGATATGGTCAAAAAATATAATCTAATTGTAAATATTTGACAGGGAAATAATTGTGAATAGTATATATAAATAGGGTGAAAATTATACATTTGTTATTTTTACTATTCTAAAAAAATAGTGCTCTAAGAGATGCTAGTTGAGCTTGGAGAGAGACCATGGTGAGTAGATGATAATTATGATGTGGAAGATGCATAGTAGCCAAAACTAGTGCAATATATGTAAGTAAACATGAATTTAATTTTTTTTGAATAATTTTTTTAAAAATAAAGATAGATATATAAAATTGGATGGTAGGAACAATCTAGATACCAAAAATAACCCTAGGAATTTTTTAGGTAGACTAGGGGTAGAATGAGGTACTTGGTAGGAAAAGATGAGACCAATAAATTCCTAATGCATTTATGATAAATGGTCAAAAAGTCACTACAAACAAATATTAGAGTCAACCTGATCAACTCAATTCATAAGGTGAGAGGAAAATAAGGGATGACTACATAGAAATGGGCCAACCTACTATTGTTAAAGTTGGCCAAATGCATATTAGGAATCTAAAATAATTTAGAATGGAAAGATGGAAGACATAACACCCTTTGTCTAATGTAGTTGGTAATAGGTAGCTAATATAGTTTGCTAAAGAGGGTTGACTTTGTAATAGAGGGCCAATGTAATATGTTAAATATGGGAAAGGGTTGATTTATTATCAAAAAGGAAGGGATGATTGTGTATCAATGGGTCTATGCATTATAAAAATACTGTGATAGGGTTGATTTAGTATCAAATGGACTGATTGCATAGGAAAATAATAAAACTAGAAAATTAGATCAAACAAGCT